>VYXC01008621.1:1022508-1112256 GCA_013397175.1 Platysteira castanea | reverse complement strand
AAAAAAAAAAAAAGAAGGTACAGGAGCTAATGGACCCTCAAATTACTGAAAGAACAGCCATATTAAGCAAGAGGCAATAATGACGCAAATTCAAGTAAGTTAGTAGACAAGGAATGCTTTCCTTCATTTCCATCATCAAAGGAAAGTATGCTTTTGATTAGAATTATTCTGTTAAGATGTTAAAGAACTTTGGGCTTTGAGAAGGAATTAGCAACTGATTTAAAAATGCAATAACTTTAATGTTGATTTTAAGTGCACAAACCAGTTCACCAAGCAACATCAACTTTCAGTCATGTTTAGTGCAGTCAGCCATTGTAACCATTAACATTTTCCTGCTCAATCACACTGTCTGTAACCAGCCACTAATAAGAATAAATGAGACAAATCTGCCTTGATTTGGTTTCAAGGAACCTGCAGGAGCTCTATCTCTTGAGAGAATTTCATTTATTCACCACCTGTATCCTAAATGTGTTTTCTCAATTTCGGACAACCCAGAAAATCTGCCAGTCTCTTTGGTTTATTGTTCCTGTATCTTTAATCAAACTTCACAGTCCTCAGGGGCTTTCCTGTTAAATCCTCCTTCTGTATGCAACATATTTCTGAGAGGCAGACCCAGCCTCTTAAATCCCATGGACTCCGTAGGTCGCATATGCTGTGTGCATCCCCTGGAGTGAATAATCTTTGGTGTCTGCTGGAACTTGCCAAATGGGTTCAATTGTTTCCAGCAGCTGGTCCAGCCAGACAGTGTGGCGACAGCGAAGAGATGCAGAGCCAGAGGTAACTGCAGAAGTGTGGAGAATGAGGTATTCCAACAGAAAAGAAAGAAAGTTTTTTTCAAAAGATGATTCTACTTTAGTAATATTTCAAATAATCTACGGAGTCTCTTTATCACATTCATTCATTTTTAGCACCATTTTAGATTTTTTGTTGTTTGTATAGCTATCTTCTTTCATCTTACACTTACTACTTTAGGAGCCAAGAATAGAATGATACAACAATATTACAGATTTCTGTTCTGGTGAGACCACCCCTTACTTGTCTGTGGCAAGCATTTCTGCTGTAATTCAGATGTTTAGGCTTCATTGTCCTAATCATTGTCCTGAAAACTGTATCATCATGCTTGTACTAAAGTGCTAAATTAACTGCAAAGGTGTCTGTATTGTTAATGTCACAAAGTTTCTCAACTAGATGATGAAATAGTGAAACTGGAAATAATAAAACATTGGCTGTAAGATGGGTTATTTGCCTCTACTAGGAAAAGCTTATTTTTGAGTGTCACAGCCTCCTGACTTCAATACAACAGAATACATAGCACTAATACTCAGACGAGAAGAATGCAGGAAAGAATGTCATTTTCCCTGATGCACATGATAGCTCCTGGAAGTGCTAATGGTATTTACGTTCAGAGACAGCTGTATTCCATGAACTAGAAAACAAATGCTCAAGGATGTATTTAATAAAGCTTCACTATTACCATTCGTCTTATATGCACTGTTTACAAAATGTCAATTATGTTTACATTTTATTAAGCCAGAAGATATAAAATAACAAAGGAAGAATGGAAGCAGAAAACGAAGGAAATAAATTAGCAATCAATGCACTGGAAAAGACATAAGAAAATATTAGAAAGTAACAAAGAGATGTTTCGAAAGAAGCAACCTTGTGCTATGATAGGGACCTTTCAGTTAAAACCTATTAGATCAGGAAAGCATTTACCCAGCACCTTTGGACGGAATATTACTTTGTATCCAGTCTTTTTAGTGGGAAACAAACAATAAAACTGTTCTCTGAAATTGTGGAGGGGAAAAACTGCTTCCGACCTGCATCTCATTTTCATCTTTTTTGGTAAGAAGGGAAGATAAATAAAGAGAAGCAAACTGGAATGCTCTGTTGCTATTCACACCATGCTGTATTGCAAACAAAATTTATAAAACAAAGGTGTCATAGAGCAATCACACCAATTCTCCAGATAGCTTTTTGCCAAATTTGTATTAATATGGAATCCTTATTTTTAGGTTTTCATTGCCAAGTACTGAAATACCTCAGCAGCTGAACTAAACTTCTACAGCAAGTGAATTAAATTGCAGATTTCATACTTTTAGAAGAACGTTGAAGGCAGCTGTTGAAGAAGGAAGAAGCTTGAATTTTTGTAATTCAAATCAGTTCATATGTGAAGGACTTCTCTTTCCATTACAATAACTTCTAAGACTTTCATTTCAACTACATTATTAATTTAAAATAATTAAAATCTTATTGCAAATATATGCTTATTTGAAGTCAGTAATAATTTCAAATATGTGTATCTTCAATACATGCATTTAAATATGAAAATACAGTAAAGGGAAATAGCATACAGTATTATTAAATGAATGTGATTCCTTCCTGAGCAATCACCCTGAAAATAGCATCATTATAGATTATTAAATATCCAGATGACAATTTTTATTGACAGCTTTGCTCCCTTGATGTCTGTTCTCAAAATTGCAAACATGATCCCATCAGTCAGGGTTCATAGGAAGTTGTGGCATTTAATTTCATATATTCTCCTCTTCCAGTACACCACTCCTCTTCACCTGCTAACCCTCTGTACTGCATCTTAAATTTAATTAGCCATGAAGTCTTTTCTAAGGTAAGACTGAATCTTGCATCTGACAGGTTACACAACCTTGAACATAAGCCCACATTTCCTCTCTGTGTATCTAATATTCGATTAGCACATGCTGATCTTCATCAATATGCTGCACATACTGCCTTCTAATGCCAGTATTCCTACATTGTAATACGGTACTGTCTGTTTGCCTCTGGCTTTTAATTTCTTTAATAAAATGGTAATGCATTTTGTTTTAACATTTTGGTTGTATAATTGTCTTGGGATGTGATTAGCAATTTCTCAACTATGATTTTTTTCATAGCAAAATGTACATTTACTGAAAACTAAATTGTTCCTGAGAATCCTGTAACCTAAAAAATGAAGAAACCATCCGAATGTAATGTGCTGAGCCTTTTTCAAGGGAAAACTCTCATTTTCCACTTGAGAATAACTTGCTTATACAACACAGTTGATTTACACTTAAAAAGTCACATTTTAAAACCTATTAAAATTGAAACAAGTTGTTTTAATAGTAATGATTTGACCTAAATATAATTCTAGTCAACTTAAAAACATTTATCTCAGGAATATCTTCAATATTTTAATTTTCTTTGTCCAGCTGATGGATGGTAAACCTCAAAAATTGCTGAATGGGGAACCCTCTTTCTCAGCTGCCATGTGTCCTTACACTTCAAGTCTTCTTTGGTGTGTTTAGTGTTATCCTTTCCATTACTGTGCAAAGCCTGGTGATATCTTTATTGTGAGTGCCATGTCTCACTGTTGCCATCCTGTGCTTGGACTACAGAACACTCCTGAATTGTTATCATTTTGACTTGATGTTCAACCACTACCACCACCCCTCTTCGTTTGACCTCAGCAGAGACCACAGAGACACATGGTCTTCCAGATGCTCTGGTTACTTTTATCTGTATAGACAGCATCACTGGAAGGTGCAACTCTGACTTCTTTTCTAAGTGAACCTCATGTGAACATGTGCGTATGAACCACAGACATTAAAAGCCATTTTTTTCTTCCTGGGCTGCAAGATGGAGCTGTAGTGTGTGTTCTTCACTGGTGGTTATCATGGGGCTGGACTGTACTCCAGAGAGAGCCCAAACACTCACAGAACCACTTTATCACATTATGGGTCAGGTTGGAAGGGACCACAGTGGCCCAACCTCCTGGCTCAAACAGGGTCATCCCAGAGCACATGGCACAGAATTGTGTCCAGTTCTTGACGTATCTCCAGTGAGGGAGATTCCAGAGCCCCTCAGGGCAAGCTGTTACAGTGCTCAGTCACCCGCACAGTAAGGTTCACCCTCATATTCAGGTGGAACTTCCTGTGCATCAGTTTCTGCCCCTTGCCTCGTGTCCTATTGCCTGGCACCACTGAGAAGAAACTGGTCCATCCTCTTGGCACCCTTCCTTCAGATACTGGTAGACATAGATGAGGGCCCCTCTCAGCCATCTCTTTCCGAAACTTAACAGGCCCAACCCTTTCAGCCCTTCCTTGTAAGAAAGATGCTCCAGTACCTTAATCATCTTTGTATCCCTTCGCTGGACATGCTCCACACTTCAGGCACAGCCTCACTAGGACTGAGTAGAGGGGCGGGATCACCTCCTTCATCTTGCTAATACACCCCAGGACACCACTGGCCTTCCTGGTCACAAGGGCAATGCTGGCTCATGGACAGCCTGTTGTCCACCAGGATCCGCAGGTCCTTCTCCACAGAGCTGCTTTCCAGCAGGCCAGCCCCCAGCCTGTACTGGTGCCCAAGGTGCACTGTCTGGAAAAGTTTCAGATCAGGAAGGAGATGAGAATAGTAACAAGAGACTGACTGCAATACTGAGTAATAGGTTTACTGGTCTGTCAGGGAAAAGTGCCCTAATTTCAGTTTACCTCAGCAAACACATAAAGATCACTGACTGACATAACCCTTGCCGCTTCCCCCAGAATTCACTGTGTCCTCTAGCTTCTTTTGCCCTTCAGAGTTTGTCTGACTCTGTTGTGCTAGCCAAACCCTCACTTTGACTGCTCAGGTTGAACATGTAGGAGTGACCCTGAAAAATACAGAGGTAGGAATTGCAAGATTTTGCTACTAATTTAAGATGGATTGATTCAAAAGAATATAACCTACTGGAGACTCAGAGCTATTCTGACCTACAAGACCCACACTCTCCAATGTGAGGTACCTAAGCCTTCCCAAAGCTAGTACTTGTTATATTATCTGCTGTGTATGTATTAACTCTAACATTTCCCATGTGAACTTCTCAAAGTATGACCCCTCAAACCCTGCAATAAAAATCTGTGTGCAAAATCTGCAGAAGCTTAGAAGTCTGAAATTGCTTTCTTCCTCCTCAGGGCACTTATGTGAATGCTAGTTGATTTGAAGAATAAAGGACAAAATGCCATTAGGATACAACTAACTGATTCCATAGTCAAAATCTAGTGATTTACAATGTGCTTATGTTTCTAAATCAGTATCGCTGTCAGCAAGGAATAGCCATTTCAGCACTCAGTCAAATTTAAAGCTGCTAAAGGATTTTTCTTTGATGCTGTAGATTCACTATGCCATTTTTAGGAAGCAGTTGCATTTCTGATTGTTCTTTTTTCCCTTGATTGGGCAGGGCTATTTCTGCTGCAATTAGAAACCCTGGTATTTTTGCTGATGTTTGGAGCCAGGTTTCTAATGCTTATAAACACAGTTCTCACAAAAATCCTGAGTCCAAATCCCATTTCATCTGCAAACTCACCATATGAAATTGCAAATTACTGAATACATTTTTCTATTTCTAAATTCATTACAGTCCTGTGGGACTAGTGTGAGAAAACCCCACTGAGTTACCCAAAGGAGACCATTATAGAGGACTGGGCTGCAAATGGACCACCAGGTCCCTTTCATTGAGGAGTCTCAGCAGGAGACAAGTCACCTTGAAGATGTATCATGCTGTCGTCTTCTCGAGCATGAGTGGCTGATGAATAATTATTTGTGAAATTAAGCATCATCAGCACCCTGGTTGTCAAGGCAATGCCTTCACCAGTAATGAGAGAGGTATTCATGGAAGCCCAAAGTTAGTTATGAAAAGATTCTTGCCTTGGTGTCCCTGCTCACCCAGTATAATCAATTGGTAGGAACTCCTCAGCATATCCAATACTCACAGAAAAACCCGAAACAACAACAACCACAGTTGCTCCAGTTCCTGGGGCTTGGGAAGAAGTCCCAGAGCAGGGTGACAGCCCTGGAAAATGTGCTCCCTTCAGAAATAACCAAGAGTCCCACTGTTGCTTACAGAGGCTTTTCTGAGTCTCTGAAACTTTGGAGCTTTTTTCCCTTGGAATTGAAATATTTTCCAAAGTCATCTCCTCCTCCATAAAACATATCCTAACAACTTCAACAGAGAGTGCTAAAGACAAAAAGCCTCAGGAAAGATGAGCATACAAAGAAGTGCACTGACTTTGTCAAAATAGAGTAGAACATCATAAGAACAAAAAAAATGGCTTCAGTGTGAGTGTAAGGAACTGGCTTATTTAGGGTATAACCACTGTGAAACTCAATACACCAAGCTGGAGGCAGGAAAGTAGTATTGGAGGGACACTAATAAATGAAACATGGTTGCTCTAAGGCTTAGAAGGTGAATAATACATTAGGTAATTAAATATAAAATTAATCTCACACAAGAAACAAGGAAAAGCAGAAATCACTGAATAATACTGAAAGTTAATAACAGAGTTCTCTGAAGTAGTTACATGAAGTTACATGAAGGGGTCAGAGAAGGTGATAAATAGCCATGGGAACTTCCTTCCCACTTCTCAGGAGTGCTTCAGATTTTTCTAAAGCACTGTCCATCAGTGATACTGGTGAGATGAATTAACAACCAACCTTTACAAGGACAGCTGTGGTGTGAACGAGCTGATGGTGCACAAGCTGCCTGGGCAGCAGCCAGCCTCTGGAGCTGCTGAGAGAGGTCACCTGCTGAATACAACCACACGATCCACACTGGACTAGGAACTTTCCTTCTTCTGCCACTGTGCGTGTGCAGTTGCATGGGAGAGGACCCAAGCTGATCATTACTTCAACAATGCCCTCCAGTTGTGCTTTTTTTTACATGGCAGTGCTAGAAGCAGGGGATGCGTGCTATACAATAACATTGGCTATGTGTATGAACAGGTCTCCCAAAGTGGAAGAAGAAGAAAGGCAGGATTCACATCCAGTTTGGATTTTTTTGCACAGAGATCTCATTCATCTGGAAAGTGAAAATCAATCTGTATTGGTCTTGGCCTCTCCATTTGGACAGCACTGTATATTTTGTATTTCCATTATTCGTACTACAATATGAGGCATGACTTCAGCCAGAATGACCCCTCCAGTGTGTGACCACGCCCCTGCTTTGAAGAGCTTATAGTCTGACACTGTGTTGACTTTAATTGGAAAATTACGCCCTTTCTCACTTTTTATCGACCTACTGAACAGAACTTTTCGTGTGATCAGGGAATACAATAAACCATTGCTAACAAGGAGGCTGTCACACTCTGTAGACTAGAGCTCTCTGGATACTTACCCTCAACTGCAGTGGAATTTCACAGATGCATTGCTCCTGTGCTTCCCAGCCTGGGTCACCTGAGCTAGCAGGAAAACAGTCATGCAGAAGAGCCTCATGAGGGGTAACAATCAGGAAGACCTCTGTTCCTCTGTTTCTGGTTGTGGTCACTGAGAAAGGCAATAGTTTTGTGTTTTGGAGAATCCATACTGTTGCAGTGGCCCAGCCTGAGTTCAGGCTGGCTGTCAATCAGGGCATCAGGTGGGTGGATTTCCCCGCCCAGGACAGTAGGTCAGAGGGCGGGTCTGAGGGTGGACCTGAAGGCGGTCCTGAGGGCGGCTTGGAGGTGTAGGCCATGCCCCCACCAGATACCACTCTAGGTTGGGTCACCTCCCCCTGTTCCAGACTGTCCTATGTCAGTTTAAGTATGTTAGGTCGTTTATTGGTTCTCCCCTGTTACTCTCGCCTGCCTGTTCTCCCTATTGGTTGTTATCCCGATCATCCTATATTGTGTCACCCTTATGTTTATTCATATTCTATGAGTTACTGGAAAGTTCTGTTCAGTTGGTACCCCCATTGGTTGTTTTAAATTGGACCCTCCCCTGAGACCCTACCATTGGTTGCCCATCACCTCATGTCATCCCCTCACTGGTCTGTATCTCTTGTACCTCCTTTCTCCGTCCCCCTTTATAAGTTACTGTTACCCCTCTTCTGGGCTCTTGGTAGCTCAGCTCTTTCGGTTGGTAGTTCTACTGGCCTCTTGGGGTCAGGGAATAAAGACTGGTTGGCTGCTACTCAGAGACTCTCCTTCCTCCTTTACCATCGCCGCTTGCTACCGCTTTCCATCTGATCACTGCCAGCACCCTGTTAGGGTCAGAAGCAGCATGGATACAACAGTCTGCCGGACTGTGGCTTGCGCCTGCAACCAGGACGCCTCAGCAAGACGCTCGCTTGGCCTCCGGGCGGCCCACAGTCGGAGTAGTGTCACCATGCAAATCCATAACTATAATTAAAACTATCTGTACCTTTCTGTACCTAACATACTGTCAGTGATTTTGTTTCATTCCTTCACATTTCCTGTGAAGCTAATTTAAATAGTATATGACTTGTGCTGTGAAACAACTTCCAAAAATAGCTTTCAAAACCAGACACATTTTCCCCTAGGGTCACATATGCAGTGATGGCCCAGAAGCCATAAAAGCAACCTGATGACACAGGGTTTTTTTGAGTGCTGCACTCCAGAAAAGTCGAGGAGGAGGGGTAAATAAAAACAGGTTTGTCTGCTCCACAAATGTGCACAGGCTCTGAAGATTTTACTCTTCTAATAATTGGGTGAGCCAGATAAATTCAGAGAGGCAAAATGGTGCAACCCATTGCTGTGATGGTTTGAGAAAGGCTTCTTAACATCACCACCATGCCTTCCTTCTCCAGCACGAATCTCCAGACAGGTCACTAGATGTGATAACTACTGAAGCTGCTAATCTTGGCTGTGTGGAACTGCTTGTTTTGAACTAGGTTTAGGGTACAGAATGTTTTCTTCCCCATCTACCCTTTGTTATGCCAGTTCAGGTCTTCCATTTCAGAGTTGTCTGCCATTTGCTTGGAAGTCCTTAACCATGCAGTTCAGAATATCCAAGGTTTTCAGCATCTATCCTGAGGTGCTCACCTATCCACAGAGACTCTATAAAATGTTGAGGTTCATTGCAGATGCTGGTTATGGATTAGTGTATCCTTTACTTTTTCTCACTTTTTAATTTCACGCCATCATGACCGTAACATCAATGTTCATCGTACATAAATTACATAAACTTTGAAATAGCATCAACAGCAATGTTTCTTTAATGTTCAGTTTTTCACTCTGTATAACTAAAATTCCTCTGAAACAGATGTTGTTGGATATTTTTTATGTTTTCTGTCTCTGTTTAAATATTCATGTTGTGCTGCCCTTTGCATTTGTCAGAATTTGTATGTGTCTTCCACTCAGGGAGTGTAATATTCTATTCTCTTAATACATAATAAGGTATTACCATTATAGCAACATCTCTATAGCAACGTAACTTTGCTTCACGCTTTGTAAACTGGTAGCGTTTATCACAAAAACCTTGCAAACTAAGCAAGATAATGCAAAGAAAAGGAGGAATAAAACACAAGCATTAACACAACAACCAAATGCTGAAATCCAGTATTCCAGAGCTACTAATAAGGCAAGAAGATGAACACTAACCTGAGGATGTTGGTTCCATTCCATATCAGCTTTTCAAAACTGTTTTTTTATTCTGAGTTGAATTTAGAACAAAATAGAAACAGAATTTTGATGAAAAATATATTCCAGCATTAAAAATTTAGATTTTTGTGGATATGAAAACCCGATATTACAGATGAGCTTGTGAAAGCATTTCAAGTGTTTGCATTGACTAACCATCCTACCTAGGTCCCGTGAAGGCAGGGCAGCACAAGTGCAGATGTGCTGTAAAATATATACCTGTACATATATACAGTGTAACACATGCACATACACAATAACAGAAGTATTGGTTGGAGAGGGTTTTCAGTTTAAATTTCCACGTGAAGCAGGACCATTGCCAGCACAGGGTAAGATCACTTCCCTCAGTCTTCTCACCACCATTCTTCTATGCAGCTCATACCAGTACACAAGTACTCCATAAGAGGTCTCACACCCCATTATCTCTGCAGCAAATTGGCACTGTCAAGGAAAACATTTAACATTGTAGGCAGTTTCAGACGGCTTGCTTTTAATGGTTCAATAAGTACATCACAGTTTTATGTTCCTCTCTTCTTTGTTTCCCTTCTCTTTGATTTTCTCCTTAGTGGCAAATTGCATTTTCAGTGTTACATTTTAATAAGCTCCTTTTTACAAATGAATAACTTCAGGTTCCTCTGTGTTAGAGAAAAAGATAAAACCACAGAGAAGATCATAGGTGTTTGAGGTGATTCATTTATTCTGAAGAAGGTTTTTCACCTGCTTAGATTGCTCACATTTTAGCTTTAAAAAAAAGGTGACTAGTGTAATGTGGATGTCAATAACAGCAAGGAATAGCATTTGAATGTTCCTTCTCTAAAAAAACCCCAAAATTTAGTCTGTAAACACAGGCAAATTTTTAACTCTGGCTTTACAAATCTAAAGAAGCACTTTGGATGGTTGGACAGAGAGCAGGATTCAGGGGGCTGGGGACCAACTTCCCCCTAAGTTCCATGAGTTAAACTGATCTGAGACCTGAACGGCAACTCTACAGCCTCATAAATTGTCATCTGGATAACAAATGGTTCCAGTGCTGATCTCTGAGATTACTTTGTCGGGATGGTAAACCTTTATCAGGTTACTCAGGATCTGGGCTCAGTAAAACACTTGGTCCCACAGTTTGGTGTGGCAACACAGCTGTGTTGGGATGAAAAGTCATAGGTGACCCCCCCCAGCTGAGAGTCTGAAGGGCAGCATCAGTCTTCTTTGAGCAGCAAGACTGAAAAGAGAGGATAAGACAGCAAAACCTGCATCTGTTTTTTAGCTGTAGTTAAGGAAATTTCTTTATATAAGTCACTGCCTTGAATCATTGTCAACATAGTAATTAATTTCCTTCACATATAAAACGTATTGTTAAATATATCACTGTTATTTGCTAATTGCTTATCAGAGAGTAAAAATTATGATTCCTGCTTTGAATCCTTCAGTTTAACAAACCCAGTATTTTCTCAGTACAGAGAAATTTATAATTTTCTCAGTAGCACACATAATTAGTGTAGTTTGGTTTCATCTTGTCCTACAGGAAGATCAAATTAATCAAATTGGGCAGCATAACTCCTTGAGAATGGTCTATATATACCTTACTGGAAATGAAATCAATGTAGGGCTTTTGTGACTTTTGCAATGCGTGAGAAACCTCAGATCAGTGTGGTCTGGAATCTTAAAAATGCTGTGCACAGGAGACCAGACATTATGTTAACTGAACAAAGCACATTCAGCGCATCACACTTCTAACAAAAACTAAGTAACAGCAGCTTCCAGTGCAAAAAAATTAGCATATTGATTTCACTTAAATATGTCAGGAAAGGAAAGTGACAATTGAGAGGGTGCAGAAAAAGTCTATGTTTTACAAGGCCACTTTCCACGGTTAGTTGAGCACACCAGTAAGGCAGACGCACTGCATGGGGTCTCTTCTAGATTGGAATCTGGATCCTGGAAAGTGAGACAGAATGTCCCTGCTTCTGCTGTGATTCTTGTTAAGTATTCCTAAGGTCTTATTAAATATTCACAATTGAATATAATTGTGAAAACTATCCTCACCTCAGATACTTCAGTGACCCTCATATTTAGTGGGGAGGTCTGCAGGTGAAAATGAGCTGAGCTCCAATCACTAGTACAAAAGTCTTCAGATTACTTCAACATTTTACTCAAAGTATCACGTGAGACCAACCCTCACAACATAACCTCCAGAAAGAAGATTGTTTGTCTAATTAGGACCTACCAGGATGCTACAAACTGAAGGATGCAATTAACTTGTCTAACTTCTCTCATCCTGCATAATTTGTTTCTTTCATATTAAAATGTCTTATGCATTTCAGCTAGTGGCAGACAAAAGTGGAATTGTAGAATTGCTTAGAATGGAAAGGACCTTTAAGATTGTCAAGCAAACCTAACACTGCCTAGTCCACTACGGCTCCATGTCCCTAGGTGCCACATCTACACCTCTTTGAAATACCTCGAGGAGTGGTGATTCCACTATTTCCCTGGGCAGCTTGTTCTGGTACCTAGCAACCCCTTCCATGAAGAAATTTTTTCCTAACATCCAATCTAAACCTCCCCTAATGCAACTTGAGGATATTTCCTCTTGTTGTATGACTTGTTACTTGGGATAAGAGACCAACCACTACCTTGCAACAACCTCCTTCACAGACAGCAATAAGGTCCCCCCTGATCCTCCTTTTCTCCAGATTATTGTCTTCAGGAGAAAGCTGTCGGAGATGTTGTCAGATCTTTTACTGAAGTCAAACAGACATATTCATGGACTTTCTTTCATCCACTAAGATGGACTTTCTGTCATCCACCTTCACCTTATCATAGAAGGTTGGTCAAGCAGGACCTGCCTTTCTCAAACCCATGCTGGCTGGTCCTGATGCCCCCCTTCCCCTGTACATGCCATGTGAAGGCACCCGAGATGATCTGCTCCATGACCTTTCCCAGAAATGAGGTCAGGCTGACAGGCCTGTAGTTTCCTGGATCCTCCTTCTGACCCCTCTTGTAGATAGGTGTCGTGGGACCTCCCCAGTTATCCAGGATCACTGGTAAATGATGGGAAGTGGCTCAGTGAGCACTTCTGCCGGCTCCCTCAGTACCCTTGGGTGGATCCCATCCAGGCCCATGGACCTGTGTGTGTGTCTATGCATTGCAGTGAGTCTCTGACCATTTCCCCGTGGATTATGTGAGCTCCATTCTTCTACTTACACCTGTCTTTTGGCTCAGGAAGAGTTCCAGCCAAAACTCTCTGTTCAGCTAGGCTGGGCTTCTTCCCTGATGGCTCGATTTTCAACACATAGGGTCAGCCTGCTCCTGCACCTTTAGGATTTCCTTTTTGAAGAATGTCCGGCCTTCCAGGACTCTTTTGCCCCTCAAGACTGTCTCCCAAGGGACACTGCCAATCTCTCTCCCTAGCAGGCCAAAGTCTGAAAAAATCCGCTTCACTTCCCCTCTTCCGCAGGGGTAAGGGCTTGCAATTCTGATTGAAATCATGCGCTCAACAACTCACAAAATCAAGTCAGTGATACCTCTTGATTTCTTACAGAACTTGTCTGAGATTCATGTGAGGAAAAAAAAATTCTGTGGCAAGAGTAGAGAAAATTCTCATCAATAGAAGTGCTAATTATCCAATTAAAAATATGTATGTTGGTGGTATTTATGATATAAATAATATTCACTGAAAAAAACCCCACACAAAGAGCAATTATGCATCATTAAACAGGATTAATGTGTTGGTATTGCTATCATGGAACATCAAGGATCCATTTGACTGCATGATGTCTGTCTGCGGTGAAGTTTCTTGGGTTACAGGTCCAAATTTTCAAGGTGGCTTGAGAAAGGTTAGTATTTTAGTTATGAATAGAATTTATTCTCTTATGTTTTACAACAAGGGTAAGACATAACTCATGATGAGACTTAAGCTAGAGCAAAAGACCAAAACTTCAGAAGTATTGAAGTGCAGCAGCACAGCCTAGGGTTTGATAAGGTCCTGGTGCTGTTGCATTGAGAAGGCTGAAAGAATTAGCAAAAAAGGTTAAAAATTCAAAAGCAAAATAAAAATTTCAACTTCAAAACACTGAAGGTTTCTTTTTAATATTTTATCATTTAATATCACATATGGTAATTAATGATTATATCTATGATTTGGTTTTTTATTGATTGTTTCTAAAGTTACAACATGGTAGCTAGTCTGAAGTGGATTTCCAAGTGATACATCCTAGAAAAAA
This sequence comes from Platysteira castanea, assembly GCA_013397175.1. Classification (NCBI taxonomy): domain Eukaryota; kingdom Metazoa; phylum Chordata; class Aves; order Passeriformes; genus Platysteira; species Platysteira castanea. The sequence continues at coordinate 1,098,650 of VYXC01008621.1, read as the reverse complement.
AAAGTAAAACCCACTGGGAAACCAGAACGGAGCTTGAAATTCACCATGGGTGTGGGATCCTGTAGTTCACTGCAATAGATCTCAGATGGTAAGGTTTTTGTAAAGAAACAAAACACGTTCATGCCCATGGGAAAGAAAGCTCATCACCCTGAGGTACATATCACTATCTCATGGGCAAAATAATGAACTGGAGAATATCAGAAGACACAAAAATGCACCATAGAATAGTTCTACTGTCAGCTTATTCACCTCAGAATCTTCTGGGGGAAAAGAGTACCTTCCGGGAAGAAAGAACGAAAGCAAAACTTCTTCCCTCACCCAAGAGGAGCCCTTTTGAAATGAAAAACAACCCTTTTTTTGGCCCATGATTATAGAAAAACACAGCCAGTGCTGGCAAAAGAATCATTTTTTCAGGCACCTATGGCTAAATTTGTGATGTCTGTGAGTTTGATTGCTTAGTACAAAACGGGGGGACTTTCTTCTTGAGATGTCTCCCAAAGCATCCTGGGCTAAAGCTGGTTCTCAGAGGATTGAACGACAAAGACAGCAAGGGAAGGGGAAGGAGGGGAAGGTTCTTGAGGCAAAATGTGAGCTGTTAGGTAGATAGCATCAATGTTTCCATGACAGCATCCCTGAAAAGCTCCCACATCTGAGTGCAAGCTCAGACCAAGCTGCAGGATAAAAATGAAGTACAGACCAATACACAGGTGAATAAGCAATCTCTGGGACAACATTAAGATCTACTAGGAAGTAAGCAAGACTGTAAACACATGAAGGGTATGAAGTTTAAATAAATTGAACCAGTATGAGTTACACTAAGACAAAATGATCCCAACCTGTTGACTGGATTACCTTGAATTCTTCCTAGTGCCGTCATTTTTATCTTGTCTCACAAAGTTTAAATTACCATCCTAGTCCACTTGGCTACTGTTTGATGGAGCCAATCTTTACTCTGAAGCATTCTGAAGTGTAGGTGACTGTATTTTCAGTTCTTTGTGGTTCAAACAGAACATGTCCTGTATGGGCAAGCTAAAGTCCTGATAAAAATCAATCTTCTCAGCCTCGGAAGGCAGATAAACGTGAAACTCTCATGAAACTGCATGTGAGTTACATCCAGTCACTTTGGAGTTAATTTGCCCAAGTGAGCCAGATTTGAGCATTGTAACAACAAGAGAAGTCTTTCTGCTGACAGCATTGTATCCCCAAAATCCTGAAAGATCTGCTTATACACAAACTATGTCTTTTAACCATATATCTTAAATATCTGAAGTGTTTTAAATATGTGTTTTGCACCTATAAGTTAATCTAATTTAAATTTTTAAAAAATAGCTATAAACAGCTTCTGAATCACTACTATGGTGGCAATGAGCAATGAATTCTGAACAACCTTGTTAGACAGTGATTTTGAAATCGCTTCGTTCCTCACAGTATTATTTTCAAATCCTGGGAAGGGTGCTGCCAGCAGAGTGTGCCATCTTTCCATTCAAACTGTGTGAAGATGGGTCCCAACCAAAGTTCCATCAGTGCATATTTACTTTTAGAAAGCAGAGTGATACCATTCGAGCAGAAATGTGAGAGAAATGTTCATAAAATATGAAAGCTAAAAATACCCTGGTGTTATTTTGCCACTGTGCTATTTTTACATGAGACCTTCATTTAATTCAACAATTAAAAGGCATATGAATTTATGGAAAATATACTATTCTTGATGTGGTGCGAGATACACAAGACTGCAAATTTTATAGAAGGTTAATTCAGCTCTGAAAAGTAGAGAGATTCTATTGGCATAAACAATAGAGTACACGTAACACATTGAAAAACCAGGAGATATAAGCCAGCTCCATTTGCTTTCTATAAGCACGGTGGTGATTTTTTTTTTAGATTTATTGCTTTCATTTATATAACAATAGGAAGAGACTTTGATTTTGTATGTTATACTTCTGGAAACAGAGTGAAAATGAAACATTTCCAAGCTGCATAACTGATTTGGGGTGGGTATATAATTACATCGATGCTCCTGCACTCAAGGTCTTCTGTTTCCATTACTCAGCACTTAAAGGTCCTTATCAAAACAAGAATTTGGGCATCATCTCAGTCTGAAAAGGTTGTCTTGCTGTTTTGTTTTGTTTTGTTTTGTTTAAAATACTTATGCTTCTTCTTTGAAGTACTTTGATTCAGGTGTCCTGGGCCACTGTGCACTGATAGTTGTGTCTGATGGATGGCTTGGTTTCATAGATGTGCCCTAACAGTCTAATATTTGACAGTGGCTCTGCTGCACTACATGATGTGTAAAGGCATAAAACAGTGACTGTTCAGTAGAGTCTTCAGTCTTTCAGTGCTTCAGTTCAGACATAAAAGACCACCTAAAAGTAGTTCAAAGTAGTTGGAGCCCATGCATTCCATGCCATAACCATTACATAGATGTCCTTCTTGGCCCCTGCTGCTGGCAGCACAATCTATTCCCAGCAAATGCTGCCTGGTGTGTTCATGGCCCATAGGAATTAGTTAAGGGCAGGGAAGACAGATTTTTAACACTAAAAATTGCAATGTGGTTTTGCTCCCCAGAGGTCACCACTGAGATGAGAATAGTTGTTTTCATGTGATAGGAAGAAGATGGGCATGGTACCTCTTTGTTTCACCTTTTGTTTGTTAAGGATGGGCTTATGTTGGAGATAAAATGTCTGATGAGGGATTTATCACTGCTGCCTGTGGGTAAAGCTGCAATGAACTTCAGTAAAGGCCATGCACTTTGATCTAATAAAAAACTATGGGAGATGCAAACATCTTCCAAGGGTGGCAACAACATTGCCATACCCCTCTCGGTGATTTCAGTGCTTCTTCAAAAACACCAGAACCTGAAAGTCATTACTGCACCCAACTCATGCCTCCAGCAACCACCCCAGTCAGCCAGTGGCTTGGTACATACTGAGTCTGTCATCATGAAGGACACTGGCCTACTTCTAAATTTCAACTCTTGAAAATGCTTTAAAGACTGAAAGTCTCCCTGAAGAGACGGTGAAGTATGACAGGAAGAACTTAGTGGCTTGACTTGGATTTTTTTGGTAGAGTTTTATTGTCAGTGATTTCTTTTCTTATTATAATTCTCCTCATTACTATTTTCACACCACTCCAAAATCAAGCTTTCAGCTGTGAACGTGTTGTGGGTGGCTGATTAAATAATCTATTTTTACAGGTATTTTGCAAATGAATCTTGAATCTTTATCTTCCAGGTATCAAAGAACCCCCAAAAGACAGAAGAACCCAAAAGAAGATGTGTATCTCAAAAGGATCAGCAAGAAAATCATTCAACCACCAGCTCACTAATAAAACAAATACTTTCATTATTATTCATGAAGGAGCAAAAATCCTGTTGTAAATCTGCAGACCTTGCTTTGCATCTCTTAGCATGGATAGAGAGGATACACATGCTATTTACAGGAATTAAGAATGGAAGGATCAGGTTTCACTTCACTTTTATCCCTTACTTATAATTTAAATGATTGCACATCTCACATAGACTTGCACAGGCCTTAAATAATGTGTGAACTATCCATGCAAATAATTTTTTCATTTAGTGCAAGTGTATTTCCAAATGAGGGATAAATTTCTTTTTGAATAACAGTAATACTGAGAGTCTTGTTAGATAGGGGAAGTGCGTAAACATGGTTAAAGTGCCAACGCAAACCAGAAATGTAGAGGAGAGTTAGGATACCAAACCATGGCTTGGAACAGAGACTGAGTCATAATCTAACCTGGGATTAAGATACATATTTTGTAACAGGCCTTCAGCCTCTGTCAGCCATTCCTGATTTCTTGCAGGTTTAGTTCTTTGTGCCTGAACTTGCACATGGCCATGGCATGACAGAGAATTGGAGTGATGATCTATGTGAACAAATATTATTCCACAAGGCAATAACTTGTTGCAGTAGGTTGAAACTTATTTGACAGACAAGTTGCTGATCCAATAGAGCTTTTGCAATTTGCATATATAAATGGCGCAGCAGTGCAGGAGATTCCTCTTTCTTTGTCCCAGTTTCCCGCAGAGGGGTGGCCGGGCTGGGCCAGGCCAGGCTGGGCCCCCTTCCCCTGTGAGGGCAAAAAGCCGCCAGGAAAAGCCATCCCTGCAGTGGTGGATATCCGGGATCAGCCTTAAACAACAGGCAGCTAAGAAATAGCGGCATGGCTTCTGGGGACCAGCGGGCTCCCCTTCCCCTCCAAGCAGCCCCGCGCAGACCCAGCAGGAGCCGGCAGAGCTTTCTGCAGCCAACACAACTTATACCGAACTGAAGAAGACACCATGCAGCCAGCAGCATAAAGGGAAAGAGGCCTTCTCCACCATGAAGCCCGAGGAAAATCAACTCTTCAACATGGCAGCTCCAATGTCAGAGAGAAAGAGAAAGTGGGTCACGTGGGATAAAGCTAAAATGGCACTGGGGAAAAAGAGGAGGCGTGTTTTTCACGCGTAGCTTAAAAATGCTCTCTGCAGGCTGCAGTAAAAAGTGTAATATCACAAACTGTATGTCTCTTTAACCTCATTTGAAGTACACGGAGAGATGAGGAATTCATCATGGCTTGTGAAGATATGAATATGCCTATGCCAGGCTGTGTAGAAGCAGTGAAAGGCTTTTAGAGATTTGTGAAGAAGAGAGCCTTTGTTTTCAGGCCAGAATAACTCATCCTTAAAAAGACTAAAACCGGATGTCCACTGGGCCCATGACTGCAGCATGAAAAGAGTGTTGAAATTTTCATGGGAGAGATGTTTTTCACTGCAGCAGATGTCAGGTGGGTCTGTTGCTGGTGACAGTTTGGAAACCATGTGAAAGCAGAAGATAACTCTTTTTCCTTAAATATTGGAGGGACTTTTAAAGAACTGCAACACTCACCAAACCCCATGTTTGTTTTTCACTTTGTGCATTTTCAGTGGAAGGGGCGGGGTGGGGCTGGAAGAGAGGGGAGTTTTGCTTCAATTTCTTGTTAATTTCTTATTATTCCTTTTCAATTCTGTTAGTAATAAACTTCTTTATATTCTTTAAAGTTTTGTGCCTGCTTTTCTTTCTCCTAATCCTTATCTCACTGANAGGCTGTGTAGAAGCAGTGAAAGGCTTTTAGAGATTTGTGAAGAAGAGAGCCTTTGTTTTCAGGCCAGAATAACTCATCCTTAAAAAGACTAAAACCGGATGTCCACTGGGCCCATGACTGCAGCATGAAAAGAGTGTTGAAATTTTCATGGGAGAGATGGTTTTCACTGCAGCAGATGTCAGGTGGGTCTGTTGCTGGTGACAGTTTGGAAACCATGTGAAAGCAGAAGATAACTCTTTTCCCTTAAATATTGGAGGGACTTTTAAAGAACTGCAACACTCACCAAACCCCATGTTTGTTTTTCACTTTGTGCATTTTCAGTGGAAGGGGCGGGGTGGGGCTGGAAGAGAGGGGAGTTTTGCTTCAATTTCTTGTTAATTTCTTATTATTCCTTTTTACTTTCAATTCTGTTAGTAATAAACTTCTTTATATTCTTTAAAGTTTTGTGCCTGCTTTTCTTTCTCCTAATCCTTATCTCACAGAGGAAAATAAGTGTGAACTAAAACCACTACATGTAATTGGTAATTCTGCCCAGTTTCAAACTGAACCCGCTACACTTGTTCAGAAATTAGAGGCAAGGCAAAAAGGAAGAAAACTTTGCCCTTTAAGTCAAGGATACATACAAATACTTTTATTTTCTTGGGAGTGTGTTCTGCTGAAAGTTTCTCAGTGGTGTTTAATAAAGAGAAAAATAGACATGATGCTGATTAACACATAAAGAAGATCATATGCATGAAGATTGTTTTCTAAGCTCTTAGAGAAACATCCCTCATGTTACGTGTTGATGTTAGTGGATATTACTCAGATACAAATTAAACAAGCAGTACAAACTTTCCATCCAGCTCATGAAGGGTATTGGTAATAATAAATAATAGATGGAGAGAGCAACTAGATGGGATGATTTATCATGTACGATTCTGATAAAGAGCAGAAAATCCCTCTTTCAAAGTAGAAGGTAAATGAGGTGAGAGTCAAACGATGAAGTTCAGGATCCTTAGGGTAAGAGAAATGAAAGAAAAGGCAGAATTACAGATTTCAGAAAGGCAAACACCATTACAACTCCGAAGATTTCTTTATAACACCGTCAGTGCTAAATGAAAACGTTAGAAGGAAACAAGAATAATAATTAATTATTACTAAGGGCAGATGTTAATTACCAGTTGTGGAGGGGCATAGAAAGTACAGTGTAAGATCATTTTGACAAAAAAACTAGCAAACATGGAATTCAGTTATAAGGCAAAAACAGAAAGAAAAGCTGAGCTACCAGACATTAACAAAGAGTTTTAGCACAGGTGCTTGGAAAAGCAAGGAATAGAATGATCTGCAATTCACACAAGGTGCACAAAAATAAAAAAGTTAAAGGGAAGAATAAGATAATGATTTTCACTAAGATATTCTTCATTAAAAAGAGCACTATCAAGTGAGCTAGCATAATTAATATGTGGCAGAAAAGAAAGACCTCATCTTCAAGTATTTAATATACTTGATTCAGCTGGTTCTGATGACTTCATCCCACGATACCTAAAAAAGGTTGGATAATAATTCTCTGCACTGCTGACAATTATTTTTAGTTATTCAAGGAGAAATGTGGTATTCATCAGCACACAAGAGACTTGTCTTAAAAAATTTAAAAGGAAGAACCAGAGATTCCAAAACCCCAGTAACTAAACTTCAGTTAACCTGAAAAAATGCCAGTCATGATCCAACAAACTGTATCTCTCTAGGAAAAAACAAAGAACAAACAAAAATAAAGCAAAAACCAACCAAAACCCAAACCAACAAGCAAATCAGGAAACAAATTGAGATCAGCATTAATTAATCCACCATCAGACTAGGTAAGTCTAGCATAGAGTGAGTGGAAAGTCATCCCCTGAGAGCAACTGTGAGTGATTAACTGTGAAAAGGGAGGACTGCTCTGAGTGAAATCCTGCAGAGGTCTCAGCTGTATTCAGATATCTTTAATATCATCACTAGTGGTCAGGATCAGAAGACATTACCATGTTGAGAACAGCACAGTCATTGAGAAGATTAGAGTTTATCATATCCTTAAAATATGGAGATAAAGCTCTGGTAAGTCATGGTGCAGGGACAATGAGGTACTTCATTTGACCCAGAAAAAGTAACTGGACAAGAAACAAATTTTTTTCTGCTACACAGAAAAAGAGAAGGGAGATGTTTTAAAAGTGGAAACCTGAATAAAAATTAAAAATACTAAGAAAATTCAAATATCACCCTAAAATGAAACGTAAGTTGAGCCAGCAAAGCACAAAAGTCAGTACCTCTGCTCTGCTCAGGGCTGATAAGGTCTCCTTTGAAGAGCTGAGTTTGAAGTGCCTCAGAGTTCAGTCTGAGGCACTGTACTTCAAGAACGGTGTGGACCAACTGGACAAAATTCATAGGAGCATAGTGAGAGAGTAAAGGAAAGATTTGGTCTCAAAGTCCACAGTGATGGAACATTGAGGAGAAAGACTGAGTTTAAAAAACAATTTAAAAAGTCCAGTGCTAAGTCTAGTGAAACTCTGGAAGAAACTTCTTGAAGAGGTATGGAAATCTTATTTTTATGTCTTCTTCTCTCATCACTTAAGAGAGATGAGCTGTTTTCTCAAATACTCACCAAGAATAACATAGATACAGCTGCAGCACCAGCTGACCCTTTGAGGTCACTCCAAACCCTATCTTTCCATGTTTCTAGGTTTTCATCCCTGGACACTTTCCTATAATTCACCTTTCAGAGAAGCAGAAAAAGTTGTATTACTTTCATTACTTTCTCCCTCTTTGTCACTGTGCAACTGTGGTCAGGTTTCCAAAAAAACCCCAAAACTCCACTGTTAAAATATTTCAAGCTGTATTTCATATGAATTCTTTTCTTTAGCACTACAGACACCGTGTGGTGCTGCTGATAACTACACAACCTCCCCTAACAGCACCTTGCTGTTAGGAATACATTATGGCAAGATTAAAACTGGTGAAGCTGTGCAGGTATGTTTTATGTACATCTCTACATGTCAGGAAAAGGAATTCTTCCAGCAACTCTGTAAGACTGGAAAGAGAATCAAAGGTAGAAATCATTTTGTTTGCCAGGAGAGTTAAATAAGTACTGTTTGGGGTTACTCTGAGTTTCACTATTTACCTGGCCAGAGGCTCAGTCAGTCCTTTCTTTTACGAAATGCAATTTTCTCTGACATTTAAGCTCTAAAACCAGCAGAGTATCACATGCATCATTTCTTCAAATGTTTTGCAAACAACAGAGTCACAGAGGAAAGCTATCTATTTTTACAACAAAAGAGTACTCTCTAGTTTTCATCACTGCAAGTGCTCCTAACTCTATCATTATATCTTGATGCTGGATAATATTGAGATCTTCATAACATGACTTAAGATCTGGAATAGTTCCTGTGATTTGTTTTAAATTATTCATGTCTGGAGATAAACAGGAAAACATTCCAATCTACTATATATGCTGTAACTAGTTCCTTATTTAAATCCTTGTGATTTTCACTAGTCTATTACCTGTGAGACTGACCCTTTGTGCTTTACTTTGCTAATATTCATCATAAACAGAGGAAAATCATATGCTTTATTCTCATTTATCACAATTTTATATGATGAAAAGGAGAAAAATTACAAAATTTATAAAAAACCCCAGAAAAACAAACATTAACAGAGACCTTTAAGGGTGTGATGTTTTTTCCTCTTGAAGATAAACAGACTGGCTGCCTTTGAAGGTACATTAAGGTACCAGCACTCACAGCTACAAAACATTGCATTTGTTTTTAAAAAACAGTCTTAGAATACATACATCTCAACAGCAGCTGTGCTAGCAGGAAAGCTGTGCATTTTAAAGCACAGCAGTTTGGACTTCAGTTCCATTAAAGTCTGAAGACAGAGAAAAAAGTCTCTGCTAGGAAATACTTACTAGTCCAGTTTCTTTAAATTTGGCCTTTTGAAGTTTGCTGCCTTGGAAAGTTCTGGGTCAGCAGTTCTGAAGGACAAATTTCTGTGTATTTGCTATCTAGTTAATCAAAGAGCCTCATCTCATCAGTGGTTACCAGCATTAGAGGCTGAAGAGGGCTGCTGCCATGGCCTTCAAGGGCACATCACAAGCATACCCTCATAGCCCAAAATGCAAATTTCAGCTGACTGCACACAGGTAGCAGGAGCTCTATCCAGCTTCCTTTTAGCAGAGCTTCCCTCCTCAAGATGCGCCCCCACTGCTTTCTTCCTCCTTCAATACAGGCTTCAGAGATTTTCCTGAAGTGTTAGAGTGGTCTGACATGAATGGAGGTGTCTGAACTTCATACTCCAGAGATGCCTCTTGTGCCACGTTACTAAAGAATTGAAGTTATTTGGTTGGGCAGAACAAGGCCGCTAAAGGGCAAACAGCTCTTTTGAAACAAAGTCAGGCTGATTAGAGAGCCCTGGGCATCTAACCCAGCACACCAGTAGCAGTTTTGTGCTTTCACACCTCTGTGACCTTGTTCACATAAGCCATGTGTCTGATGGTGCCAGCAGACAAAAGGAGGAGGAGGTGAGAGATCATAGAATCACAGAACTGTTCAGATAGAAGAAGATCTCTAACATCATTGAATCCAATGGTTTAACCCAGCACTGCCAAGTCCATCATTAGTCCATGTCTCCAGGTGCCACATCTACACATCTTTTAAACACTGCCAGCAGTGGCGACTCAGCCACTTCCTTGGGCAGCCTGCCCAGCCTTTTTGAAGAAATTTTTCCTATGATCCAATCTAAAACTTTCCTGGTGCAACTTGAGGCCATTTCCTCTTGTCCTATCATTTGTTACTTGAGAGAAGAGACACACTCCCTACACACTCCCACCTAATACCACCCCCTTTCAGGTAATTGTGGAGAGCTCTGGGCAAAGACCAGGTTTACACCGAACAAAAGTGACTGTGGGATCTAGACACCAACACAGTGTGCCAGAGCACTTGAACACCTGCAGTGGGCTTATCCTCACATCCATTGTGGACCTATTTTCATTAAACTATGACCTTGTGCAACGGCTTTTTCCATGCAACTGAGTCTACCCCCAATAACTCCTGGACTGGTAACTCATCTCAGCAAGGTCTGATGGAATAGCGGCTATGTCAGAAAGACAGTTCCTGAAAATGCCAGGTAAAGCACCTGGAGGAAGAAGACTTAAATTTGTGCCTTCATGGAGGTATTTAGCCCAGGAGAGCCAGTCAACACAGGCTATCCTGTATGCATTGAAGACAACTTTGCTTCTTGCCTGATAAAGGATGTGGAGGCAGAGTTGTTGTGGTGTTGGAAGTGGGAGGGCGTGGATATAGATCACATGAAGAGACCACAGTCACACCCATTAATTATAACGTGATGGATGCACACCAGCTCAAGACCAACAGTAGATGGCCTATCAGTGTCAAGTAGAGCAAAACCTAAGGTTATAATTTAAGAAATACAGTAACTTTAGGAAGAAAGTTAAGTTGAACCAAAATACTTCACCAGAGAAATAATTTTTAAGAATTAAATATTACTTTATACATTAAATAAATTTGTTGTTCATTTTAAAGAAAAGTAATTTAGAATCACAGGTACATCACATGGTTTCAGATGGAAGAGACCTTAAAGATCATTTAGTTCCAAATCCTCTGCCGTGGGCAGGGAGACCTTTCACTAGAAAAGGTTACTCAGAGCCCCATCCAACCTGGCCTTGAACACTTCCAGAGACACAACATCCACAACTTCTCTGAGCAGCCTGTTCCAGTGTCTCACCACCCTCACAGTAGAGAATATTTTCCTAATATCTAATTTAAATTTACTCTCCTTCAGCCTAATGCCGTTCCCCCTTGTCCTATCACTATGTGCCTTTCTGAAAAGTCCTTCTTCAGCTTTCTTGTGGGACTCTAGGTACTGGGAGGCTGCTTATAGGGTCTCCCCAGAACCTTCTCTTCTCCAGGCTGAAAAACCCCAACTCTCTCAGTCTCCATAGCAGATGTGCTCCAGCCCTGTGATCAGCTCAGTGGCCCTTCTCTGGACTCGCTCCATCAGGTCCATGCTTTCCTTGCGTTGAGGGCCCCAGAGCTGGATGCAGCTCCACTGCAGGTGGGGTCTCACAAGAGCAGACTAGGGAGGAAGAATCACCTCCCTCAACCTGCTGGCCATTCTTCTCTTGATGCAGCCCAGGATGCAGTTGGCCTTCTGGGCTGCAAGTGCATGTTTACGAGTCATAATTGAGTTTTTCACCCACAGACACCCCCAGGTCTTTCTCCTCACGGATCCAGTCTCAATCCAGCCTCCTCCCAGCCTGCATTTGGGCATTTTCTGGAGGCATTGCCTCTACCCAGGTGCAGAAGCTTGCATTTGGCCTTGTTGAGCTTCATGAGACTCACATGGCCCACCTCTCAAGCCCCTGAAGGTCCCTCTGGATGGCATCCCTTCCCTCCAGTGTGTCAACTGAACCACACAGCTGGGCGTGGTCAGGGAACATGCTGAGGGTGCTCTCAATCCCACTGTCTGTGTCCATGTCATCAACAAAGATGCTAAACAGAGCCAGTCCCAGCAGTGCAGTTGTTGTTGTTGTGCCAGTCCCAACATGGGGTTGTTGGTTTTTAACTTTTTTAGTTTATATTTTACTGAAGTTCCTTTAATTTTTCCCAGCTTTTTTCTATGTCTTGGAAAAAAAAAAAAAAAAGCTAATTTTACCAGCTTTTTTTAAAGAGAACTCTCAAGTACTTCTGTTAGCCTATAAATCACTAAGAAGGTTTCATTCATTTTTTGTGCTGCAATTAAAGATCATCATTTTTGGCTTGCTAAATGCATATAGCAGAGACACTGGCAATGTCTACAGTAAGAATATATCATACCTTAATGTGTTTACTGTTGAGTTTAATACAATATATTTCCTGCCTTACTCATGATTATGGAACACAAACATTGACTAGGAATTAATATTGTCTCTTGATCTCAATTAATTAGAGTGAGTTTCCCAGTTCAGGAGCATGTATCAGCATGGTAAAGGTTCAGAAAAGTTCAATTTCACAAAGCTAAAGTTAAACAACAGATTTTGATTTTTCTGGCAAGATTTTAACTCTTTAGAAAAATGTTAAACTATTCTTTACACTATTCCATATCACACAGGATAAATGTTATGCCTTGCTGTCCAATTCCATGGAGACCCTTTTACAGCCATTCACTGATTTCCTCCCACCTTAGTCTCTCCTTTTACCTGTGGGTTTGTAGGACATGTCCAGGCTTTCATTCTGTCAGAGAATCAACGCATGAACAGCCCACAAAAGCATTACATCTAGCCCACAAAAATGAGGTGCAAGTATAGGTGTATAAGATGAAAAATACTGCATAAAATTCCTCTTAATTTGAGCAAATGTTTGGACTGATACAAAATAAAATGTTTCTTTAGGTTTTGGACATCTTTAAAATTTCCTTAAAATGAGGAATGTTCATGTACAGGTGGAAATACATTTTGAAATTTATTTTGTTTTGAATTACTGACCTTTTTTTCTATTTTCTCAGATATTTAGCCAGTTCTTTCCTCCTTTTTTGGCAGGCTGAGCCTTTTTGAGAAACAAAACATTTTCACAAACTTTTGGGATAGTGCAATGTCTTCCTGTTTCAGTGCAAAAAGATCACCCAGATTAACTGCTGTGCAGAATCCCCATTAATCAGACTTGTGGGGAGAGTGTTCCTTTTTTCCCTCCCTCCGTTGCCTCTAGGGGTTCTTTTCAGGAATTTCTTGTCTGCAAACTAAAATAAAGTGAATGCCTTGATTTCCTTAAGGCCCTCTGGCTCTTATTTTTCTTTTCAAGTGGGATGAAATAGCCCTGGGATTCTGGCAAGTTATCACAATTCTCTAAAAAGTCTTCTGTCCTGTTTACCTTTTACATTCTGGAAATAATCAAGTGTCCAAACATGGAGAGAGGCACTTCTGCACTCCTGCCTGGGATCAAGACAAAAGTGATTATTTTATTCTTGGAACAGGTGTTTTTCCCAAACTTGCTGTCCTCTGTCAAACCTGACACTCTGAAGGGCCAAATTTCTGTCTCCAAAACGAGAGTGGGAGAGGAAAGGCAGTACCCTGTGGTGGAGGGAAAGGGCAGCAGGATATGCCTAACGCTGGCTGGTGTGGGTGGGAATGAGGTACGCAGCAAGCACAGCCTCGACACCTCAGCCCTGCCTGACAGCTTCAGTTCTACCCTCATTTTCCCATTCATGAGCCCAGCCTGCAGTCATGATATGCTCCCCTCCATCTCTCCTCCAGCATGGTGAAAAGCCTCTCTCTTCTCCATCCCTCAGCTGACCCAGGAGCACCCTAACTCTCTATTTTGTCACTCCTAAATCTCATAGCAACCCCATCTCTTTCCCACTGAGCTCTCACACAGAGCGGGGCTTGGGCTGCTGTGCCTTACAATGAATGTATCAAAGATGGAAACTTTGGACTTTCTAAAGCCAAATTCTTTTTTCCTTGCCACCTTCAACATCTTTTCCACTTTGCTTTAATAAAAATATTAGCTGAAAAGTAGGGACAGATTGTCTGTGAATATGTTGAAAAACACAGCTTTCATTTTATTTAGAGTAGAACACCTAAAAAGACCATTCAAAAGTACTTTTCTCATTTTCTCAATCAAACTGGAAACTAGTTGTGCTGACCTATAGATTTCTTTCTCTGAAATATTAGGTATTTAATCCAGCAGACTGCAGTACATTAACAGCTGTGTTATGCAGATACAAGGCATTGCTACCGTGGTGGTGCAGGCTGAGAACACTAGATGGTCCCTATGATCCAGTTTTACGCTTCAGAGCCTCCACAGTTTCCTCAGCATGTAAAATCACGGCATATCCTTGCAGCCAAGGGAAAAAAAAACCAGCGTTGGCCATCGGAAGTTACCACCCAGAACCACATCAAGAGCTGCAAAAGTAACATGATGGTTTTCTCAGCCTTTATAACTAGGGAGCAACGTGGCACTCTCAGTCTCCCAAACAGAGCAGCACAGTCCGTCGGGAAGTTCCTCAAAAACAATTGGCCAGAAGTTTTCCCTGAATTTGGATACACCCTATAATACAGAGTGGCAGTTAGACTGAAAAAGACTAGATGAAAAAGAGAATATAAAAATGCAATAGAGAGGTTTTGAAAGTAATGGTGTGTGGGGTTTTTTCCCACTCTCAGATGAGCAAGTTTGAGGCTGTGTAGCACAAAGTAAGGATTGAATTTAGAAACAGCAGTTGCCCATTTTATTTTCAGAATTAAAGCCATGGAATGCATAAAAAATCAGTTGAGCCTAATTTATTGTGCAAATGATTTTTGGACCATGTTTTCAAGTCAGATTTTTTTTCTGAGATCCCGCTCAAGATTTAGAACACTTTTTTTCTGATATCACCTCTTTTTTGCCATGTAAGGAGTCATAAAAGACTGTTATTTTTCAAATCTATAGTCTTTGTAATAATCAGATACAACTTCCATTCAAAGTAATTCTTGATCTCAGTTGCACTATATGTTCAGACCCTTCAAGGGTTAATGAGGAATAGGTATCCTAAGTCAACTCTTACTGAAATTTTCCACACATACCAAAGTAAGTTGTGTTAAATGGGTCGCCATCAAATTTAAAGGAAACAGTCAGGCAGGAGGAGCCCGGAAAGAGGTGAAAAAGCCTGCTGCCTTGCTACTGTGAAAGCAAAGGAGCCAGAAGATACAAATCATAGAAAGATTCAGCTGATGTTATTGATTAAAAAAAGAAGGATTGGCTATGAAAGCAAGTGCCTCCCCCTTAGTTTGCTTGGGAGTGAGGGGAGTCAGAAAATGTAAGGAATTACTTCTTTTCCATGTGGTGTGAGTATCAAAACTCAGGGAGGATGGTGAACACTGCTGTCAGTTCCTGCAGCCCGTCCCTCTCCTGTTTTCCTACCTCCCTGTCAGCCACATTCCTCCTTGCTTGAAACCAGCCCCCACACCATAGACCTGCTGCTGCTCCTCTGCCTGGAAGGGAGGAGGGCTGGGCACCAGCTCCAAGAGCCATCTCCAAAATTTTCAATTTCCTCTGGTGCAGGCTGTGGCCAGCATGGATGAATTTGACGTGAGCACCGCAGACAGAGACAAATCTCACCTGGAAAGAGCTGCACCCTTTTGCCGCAACATCCACAGGCTCACTGACAGTCGGCACAGTGATCCCAAATGGAGCACCCGCACCCCACCCAAAGGTGATGGGTACCTTCAACTGTGTAAGTACCAACAACAGCTGGGATTCCCTCACAAACAACAGGAACAACCCTTTGAACTTGAGAGAGGAGAAATTGCCTTGGTCAGCGTTATGTCTCTGAGTCTAGAGAACTGGAAAATACAACCTATATCCTGCCACTCCTTTTATGATCCATCTTCACAAATAGCTCAGTCAGAAGGTATAACCTCCATCTGGGAGATCTTTTCCAGATAACAATTCTGGTCATATTACAGCATTTTTTGTGTTACAACCCTAAAATTGTGACATGTTTCTTCCTTGTCCCAAGTCACTCTTCCTCTGATTGTTTCCTCTCACACTACCTGAAAGTCTCCTCTGCATAAGACCTCTCCCTGCATGCTGTTCGTGTCTCCTGCCAGCTCACTGTTCTCCTCTGCTAATGAGTTGTCTGTCACACCTTCCTTCCCTGAATTGTGCCTCAATCATCTTAACCTGCTAAGGGTAACTCTTGACCCTGCAGGTGTGTTGATTTTTGTTGGGTTCTCCCACCTGTCTTGCCCTAGTCCTGATTGCCCTGGCATTGAACATCTCCAATTTCTCATCACCATCCAGTGAGCAGCTAGGAGGCACAGCATTCTGCATGTCCTGCTGGAGGATGATTTGGTTGGTCTGTAGGCTGTCTGCATTGCTTGTTGGGTAGGAGCTTGGGAAGGCCAGAGAGAAGACACATAAACTGCAAATCTCAGGTCCAGTACAAGAATTTCAGGTGCGCTGTTGGATAATGAACCATAGCAGAACCATAGCAGGTAGTACATGACATTTCAGAAAGAACACATGAGCCAAAAAATGTCAGACAATCACCTTAATATTTATTATAGTTGCCAGGTCTTCACATATTCACAACAAGACTTTATTCTCTAAATCTACATTTGGTGCATAAGTGCATCACCACTTGCAGCTATTTAGGACATACAAACACTACGATACAAATACACTTTCTCATGCATGGTGCCTAAGAAAACATAGATGCTTTTATGTTTGTCTACGGACATTTTATCTCTGCCAGGGAAATTGCTATAGTATCATTAATAATCAAACAAGCATTTCTAGGTTAAATTTTAGAGGTTTTGTTCACATACAGTAGAGTATGTGTAGTCTCAGAACAAATATCTTCCAGAGGTGTTCTGCTCTTTGTCTCTCATGTACATACAAACACACACCATACACTCACACACACACACAAACATAATGCCAACACACTTCATACAAAATTCAGACAATCAGGTTGTGGGGTAATGGCTTCCCATTTAATCAGACATGACCTCGAATCTGTCTGTATGTAGCTATTAAGTTCTGACACTGTTGTTGCAATCCAGGTGACAGCTGGACCCTCATCACCCGGATCTGTGAAATGGAGGGAGCAGAAAAGACTGGCTCAGGCATCCAAGGAGATGCTCAGGCATCACAGGGCTTGCCACAGACTTGACAACCTGAGTTTAGATGTTGCCTCCAGCTGTACACTCCCTCAGGACATTACAGCTACTAGTCCACAGAAGACACACACCTGCACCTCTGTATTGCAATGCCCAGGGTTTAAAGGCATGTTCTTTTTGCCAGCTCTCTTTATTTTATCTGGAGATGAATGTGTGGAGGTTCAACAGGAACGTGCTGGATGCTGAAAGGCCTCATGGTTGTAATACCATAACATTTGCAGAATGTTATCCAGAGGACCTAGAGAGGACCCAGTGCACTAAACCATTCTACTGGTCCTACCAGAAGACCTGTTTCAAGATTACAAGGTATTAAAACAAATGTGTGGTATTAAGAAATAAATCAAAAAATTAGTCTAAGAATCAGCTGATGGGTCCATGTCGAAAACCAGAAAAAGTTTCAAGATACTTAAAAATAAATATGAATAAAATAGTACTTTCTGATTTGGAGCAAAAACTCAACTCAAAACTTATTTAAATAATAATATTTATATTTTCCACCAGTATGCTAGAAATTTCAAAATGCTTTATGAATGTGTCCCTGGTTTTATAGGTTAAGAAAATTTAGACACAGAAAATGTTGGTGCCCTTTTCTTGAATCTAGATGATATCCTGTTTTTCCATTCTGACTTTCCCCAAGGCTCACACCAATAAAAAAGCACAGGTCTTCAGGCTACAAGGCTGTATTTACAGAGTGTAACTCAGACATCTGCAGACTCTGGATCATTTCACCAGTGTTAAGCCCTCTGTGGCTCCTTTGGCCAATTTGCTCATGCATGTTCTTCAGACCTTTCAGGTAAAACTCAAATGGAAGTGAGCAGAAGGGTTGTGGTCCTGCACCATAAATCAATTTACATGATCTTTTTGACTTCCCAAAATCCAGAAAAATTGTTATAAAAATAAATGTAAAAATTTGAAGCAGGATCATTATTAGAAAAGCAGTAACAGGAGTTTGAGGATGTAGGTGTTCTCTCTGAGTGCTACTGGAGCACAAAGAAAAGTACAAAATACTAGGGATAATTCGGGGTTAATGAAAGCCATCAGGCTTTACCCAAAAGTAGATGGAGATCTCTGAATCTCCAACCAGTAACTTCCACTCTGGCAGAGTTAGGGGAACTGACTGGCTGGTATCTGGTCATATCTGAGTTGATGTTCCCCTTACCACTGGTTAAGCACATTAACTGAATGCTGTGTGAGGCCTTAGCTCTGTTTTACAGCCAGAGAGAAAGATGAAGACTCCTAGAGAGATACTCTGGCTGACTTCCCAGGAGCAGCTCTGCAGTGTAACAGGTCTTCCCCAATACTGGCCTCTGCATTTTTCCAGCATTTTCTCTTCCCTTCCCTTCCACCTCCTACTCTTCTCAGTTCAAGTTCTGTTATCTCTATTATGTGCTCTCTCACTCTCTTGCTTTCCTCAAGCATTTATTTAATTACAGCCTTTATTTATCAGCTGCCCAGGGAATTTCATCCAGTCCTCTCTCCCCTTTCCTCATAGGAAACTAAGGTGGGTAGGAACTTTTCAAAGACTGGATCCATTTGGTACAGGTGTCCCACTTCCCCAGTGGAGAAGGCATCAGCTGTTTTGAAGGGGAACACTCCCTGAGGTAGCTTACCCCAGCTGCAAAGAGAAGTGACCTGGGATAAGGATGGAGGAAAAGATGCAGGAGGATTTTGGAGTAAGAAGTTCACATAATTCCACCAACCATACTGGTGAGGAATAATGTAAGAAAATTAGATGAACCTAAATCCCAAGGTACCTCCAGTTTGAGGAACAAATACTACTTATGTTAGAACAAAATTGGTCCCTGATGAAGACATTCCGTTGGTTTTACCCTCATATAAAAAACAAAGCAGCCATAGCAACAGGGCTGAGTGCTTCTTATTTTCATTGCTGCAGGGGTATCCAACAGAGACAGAGAGAATTTAATGTTTTAAAGTGTCTTTCCTTGCCTCTACCTGCTTTTGCCTTTTCTTAGAATTTCTGAGAAACTTCTGCTGTTCTTTAGTAATCACAGCTTTTTTCCCTATAGCCTGATGATATTTCCAGAGTTGTGCAGAAAGGCCCCTGCATCTGATAGCATATTATCAATTCCCTCTGTGTTGCTTGCCAAACCATCACATTGTTCTTCCTTCTTGGCACCTTCTTAAATATTTCACCAAGCATCCTGAAGACAGTAACTCCCATTGTGACAAATATTCAGCAGGCTGGAGGGCTCTGTTGTTCTTCCACACCACCCCAACAAACTTTTGGCATGACCCACTCATCACAGATTCATGCTCCACAGTCATCCACAGTCCCCTCCCACTCATACTCTACTTTTCCAAATGCAGTTTCCAAGCCCCCTGAGACTCCTATACATATTACATTCATTTCTTACCTCAGCATGCAGCACATATATTTTTTGGTGATGAAACTAAGACAAAAGAACAGACAGTAAAAATTAACATTGCTCTTGGTGCAACACAACATCTACATAAAAATTTTCATGGTGATTTGTGTGGGTGTTTATAATTGAGGCCAGGCTGATTCCCAAGGCATCTCTCACCTTGGGTAAAGTGAATTATATCAAGATATGTATCAAATAATCAGCAGGGTTTATCAGCACTGGGATATGATCTGAGTTTTCCAAAATTATTGTCTAAGAGATTAGGGGCTAAGGGAAAAATGTGGAAAATGGTGCTAAGAGAATGTTACTGCCATACAGTCAAAGTGAAATTAACTGAGGCTGAAGATGTGGGAAATCACTGGAGCTTCAGTATGAAATGCATTAATTTGAATCTTTGTTCCTTAAATTCTCTTTCTTTCCCTGGTAAATGCAGAGCTGCAAAAAGAATTGCTAGAGCTGAGATAACTTTTTGAAAAGGGAGAAAAGCTCTGACAGAGGACGTGTCTTTCTGTGTCCCTTGCCCTGGCTCTGCTCCACGGCGTCCACGTAGTCAGTGGGCTGCACACCAAAAAAAAGAAAGGGGAGGTGAGGAGAAGGAAGGATGGACCGAGGGAGGAGCCCAACTAGGCGCTTACTTAGCTGCATTATTTTTCTTCACCTCATTTTGAGGACAGGAAAAAAAAAATCAGGAGAAGTCCTGCATGAAGCAGGACTAATTCCTCTCTGTCACTCCCACTTCTCTCCAGTCACGGTTCGAGCAGCAGGCCAGACACCAGCACCAGCGTGGCCACAGGCTCTGCTGAGCAATCCCAGCCTCTGGGAACAAGACAGCCTGGAAGCAGGGGAGGAAGAGGGGCATGGATAGCTGGGAAAACAGTTACAAATTCTGTTTGCAGAGCTCCAGCATATTTTCTTTTTTTTCCTTTATGCCTTGGAGAAATGGTGCTGGCCATACGGCTCCTACTTCTGGATCAGCTTCTCATTCACATTGACTGGGATGACGACTGACTGCAAAGAGCCTTATGATTTTTATGTTAGTAAAAGGGAAAAAAGAAAGACTGCATGTTGCTCTTGTGGCAAACTACTTCCACAGACACACACCCAGCCCTTTCCTGCTGCATGAAACAAAAATGTTTGAAGAAATGGAGCACACACAGTTGTAGTTTAATGAAAAGCTGCAGAAGGAAAAATCCTAAGGAATTCCTTTCTCCCCCTGCTTCCTCAGCTGTGTACTTACTTGCAAGTGACTACAGGCTTGCAGCAGAGAGGTGTTTTCATTGGGAAAGGTCCCAGCAGGCTGATTGGGTGGGCCATTGCCTTTTGAATAAATGCCTACTCCAGCAGTCTAGTAAGAGGGAATTTTTTTTAACAACTTTTCTGCTTCAGGCCTAAATCAACAAAAACTGGAATAGATATCCTGGAGGTAGAATTGTCGGGGTTCAGATGGGAAGGCAGGTGTAACCAAGATTTCTCTCCACTCCCCTACTCATCTGAAAGCTCTTCTTTCCCATTAAATTCAAAACTTTTTTGCAGAGATCTGTTTCTTTTGCATGCAGCAATCATTTTTCCTAGTAGAACCTGTGCAATGGAGTTTTCTAGAGCTCAGCAGCACTGCATGTGGCTCCCCTACTTCTGCAACCCTCTTGCCACTGTAGCTCACCTCAAAGCAGCCCTCAGACCTCTCTGCTCTGTGCCTCTTGCTAGGGAATGTGAAAAGAAAATATGAGTGGCTAAGTAAGCAGCAACTGGGAAGTCTTGGAAGGAAAACACTGCCCACATATTCAAAATGTGGTAAATTGAAACAATTGACAGCAAAATTATCTGTAACTTAATGATCTAGTCTGATTCTAGATAGCCTCATAGCACAGGAAGTGTTCTGGACACTGAATTGACCTGTTTCTGGTGCAGCCATTATTTTAACCTGGCATAGTTCACTTAGGCTGCATGACCTTCCTGCTTCTTGCCTCGTCAATTAATTTTGGATGGACAGGAAACCACTCCATGATTCTTCAAGGTTCAAGTGTTTGCTGTCAAGGATGCAGGTTTTTTCTAACATCTTTACAGACACCTATGGAAAAGAGGCTGTTCCACAGTCATAATCAGGAGGGACTGGCATAAAGCAGATGTGCACCCACATAATTATAGGTAGGGACACACATGTATTTATAGGACTATGCAAATACCTAGGACATGCTCTCATAAAAATCGTGTTTCTCAGTTGTTTGTTCTTAGCACTTTAGGCAGAGGTCATTCTAAATGACAGAACATAGCTGTTGGAATATGGGCCAAAATAACAGAAATAATTGTCATAAAAAATCTGCAAGTTCAAGGATGGCATGTAAGCCATATATCCTTATAACCCGGGTCAAAGGACTCAGTGCTCAATCTTTCCTTGTGTTGCAGGAGAAATCAGTTCTTATTCTAGTTTCCAGGCATTGGATTAAGAAGTAGCCACTTCTTAGAAGAAGGAAGGCAGAGGAGCAGGAATCAGATCTATCACTGTCTTTTACACCTTTTCCAGATTCTGAGTAATTTTAGTTTCTTTCTACCAGAGAAGGTGGAGGAGAATACATTGCTCTTAAAGTCTGTTTCAAATAGATTCAGCTGCTTTATTTCCATCTCTTTTGCTTTCCATCTATTTTTATTGTTCACACAAATCCTCACATAAAGCTCACATAAAACTTTCAGTCTTAAAATGATATTTAAATTATTTGAATGTATATTCTCCAAATAGAGAAAGAGAAAATTGCAAGACTGATGTACTGAGCTTTTTTTAAAAATGCTGGTAAAACCAAGCAAGTCTGGCCTCTATTATTATTATTTGTGACTAATTACCTGCTTTTTTAATCATGAAAGGAAACTGATCTTGCTGCAGAAGTTGTGCAGCAGAGGATTTGGTATAAATTGGCTTGGACTAAGTGGGTTTATATGAGGTACATACCATATTGCCTGCTGAGGAATTAAAAAGCAGTAACTCCTTAAGGCTTCTGGTAAACCAGCTACAAGAGACTGTCACAATACAGGGGTTGTATAAAAATCAGTAGTCCCACCTTGCTGCATGAGTGAAGCAATGTGTAGGAAGGTGGATCAAGTGAATGAAATAGCTCCCTTACCCACAGATGGACAAAGGAGGGGTTGGACAAGAGGGAGCTCCCCACTGCTGCTGTTCTCTGGTGAGTCTAATTGCCACGCCTGGCACTGCGGTGCAGTGAGATCCGAGCAGACTGGCCAGAGTCTATTTGGAATTCCCACTCTATCATTTAGAAGAGCTGTATTTGGCATGCAGAGGCTGAGGCCTGAACTCCTCTGGTCAATCCTAAATAGCTCTTGCTACTGACAGCCACGTCACGTCTCCTACCTCAGCCTGCATTTTTCAATTTCAGATCATTCCCTGTCATCTTCATCCCACAGATCATTGCCTTGCTTCAGCAAAGCACTTAGGAAATATTTTCCATGTAGGTCTGTTTGTATTAGATAAAAGTCACATCTCTAAATTAGATGTTAGCTTGATTTTGCAGTTGGTTTTGCTTTATAAGCACTGCAGTAACTTCCATTCTAAACAGCCTGTAGTCTAAACTAGGCTAGCATGGAAGGCAGACAGGTCTGGAGCTGCTTTGGGAAGTACTGATATGCACAATGAATGTATATACAACAGGAGATGAATGATCCTCTCAGACTAGAATTAAAGTTCTTTTAAAACTGTGAAATTTGAAGCTATTGCATACACTTTCAAAGTGTTCCTTTGCAAAAGGCTAAATCTACAGTATAGCACACTCAGTTACTCTGGCAGCATTACACTTTCTATACTTCTGCCAATAGCTGCATTTAATTACCGTTGCATTTATGGAAATACTTACCAAACTAGAAGAGCTACACATGAATTCCATCAGTTTCATATAAAATGAAGCAAATGCAGAGATGCTGGCTTATGGAGAGAATGTGGAGAAGTTTAAAACAGAGCTTTGCACAACTGCATCTAAGTTTCATTTCTTTCCCTCTCTGGTTCAAATGAATTTTAACATGCATGAAAAAATGCAAGGAAATTGGGGAAATGCAAAAGATTGGGGGAAATAAACTCTTCTGTCTAGTGCAGTGGAGTCAGTAGTCCCTCCCATGTTGTAAGAGGTGAAGTCACATGGGAAGAAAAGGGTGTTGAAGTTTTCAAAAGCAACAAGGGTGAACTGTACCCCACCTCTTACAATGTCTCTGGCAGTAATTTTGTGCAAAAAGCACTAAGAGCAGGCATCTTGCTCATTCATCCATAATCCAAATACCAGCTGCATCATCTCATTTTCCCTCCCATTCAGAAGGTGAAATGGCTTGTGCAGAGCTCCACAGCCACAGTCCTGCCACCTAAGAGTGAGGCTCCTTGCAACTTCTTTCTGTTAAGGTCATATTTTTGTAGATTTGGTTTTTTTCTCTGCTCATCTGGTATCCACAGTCTGTCCTACAGCTGAGTGTCTGAATTTTTATTGGTCTCCAAGTTCACCCTGTGCTTGACATATGCAGTGATGCAGTTACCACCAGGGAAGGGGACCAGGCAAATAAAAGCACTTTCATTTAACTTCATTTCATTTGCAGTTGTTAGTGTTCTTAAGAATAGTTACTTGATAAAGAAAAACCTAATGAAGATACATTTCTCTGTGGATTTAGCATAGGGCAGATTGTACTTCCTTGACATTTAAAATGTCAGAGGAACTAAGGTAGACACAATTAAAAATATTATTTTCATTGTTGGCTTGAGTTACATATATCACAGATAGATTAATCTAGGTACTGAGTCGACAGAAACATGGGAAGGCTAATTTCTTAACATTGATTTTAGCTGGATTTAAATCAACCTTCTAAGCTAGGGCTGCAATTCATACTAGAGTGCAACTCAGTCACTCTACAGGAAAAATTTAGACTCTTTGAAGCAGTAGAATTTTTTTTTTTTTTTTTTTTTTTGCAATGCTACCCTTACTTCTCTTTGTGAGAACTTACTTAAAGCTTGTGACTGAAGCAGTAGAAGAAAATCACTGAGTGTTAATATCAGCAGATCTGAAAGAGCTTTATGGCAGCAAGAGGCTAACAAAGAATTAAAGACAGGGTTTTGGCACCTTTAGGAAAAGTAGTCACTGGAATTTAATCTACTGTAAATCTGAGAGCCATTAAAAAAAAAAAAGAGAGAAACAAACAAAAAACCCCAAACCAAGAGGTAAGAAAGTAATAGAGAAAAGGCTGTAGTGAGGTAGAATAGAAAAATGTACAGGATTTAACTGTAAGTGATGATAATACAATGGGAAAATAATAATGAAATATTTTGACAGAATGATTTAGGCAATAAAATGTTATCTCCAATGTAATTTGATTGATTATTTAGAACATTTAAGATGGTGCATAGGTGGCAAGCTGGCAAGTAAGTTCTCATTCCTCAGCTCCCAGAGATAGGAATAAAAATGATTTCTACCTTATAATATTGAGCAAAATCTTCTGTTTTCAGAAAGGCTGCAGGTAACTGTATATATGTTAATTTCAATCAAGCTGAATTTTAAAGTGTGAAGATTTTACAAACTGTCATTATAAAAAATAATGTAATCTTAGGTTATTATTATCACTTTAAACAGAGTCTGCTGGGAACTATCATCAGCATTTTTTGTCACCCCATTTTTTTGTAAGGTTCATTAACCAAAAATCAACAGCTTTCATTTAGAGAAATTGTTAAGTAGCATAACAGCAGTGTTTTCCTAAGGTTGTGTTTTATCGTATATCTCTTGGTAGCATTGGAATTCATTTTGTAAGCATAGGAAAAATACTTTCAACTTCAAGTTTTCTTTCCCTGAAATGGCAGGAGATTTTACAGATATCACAGTTATTACCATTCCCAAAATAAGTGATGAATAGCATCATTTTGACAAAAATTTGCTTGTGCAGAAAAGATGCAATGCTCCTTCTCCAAGACAGAATCAGGGTACTGTCAGTCTNGATAGGAATAAAAATGATTTCTACCTTATAATATTGAGCAAAATCTTCTGTTTTCAGAAAGGCTGCAGGAAACTGTATATATGTTAATTTCAATCAAGCTGAATTTTAAAGTGTGAAGATTTTACAAACTGTCATTATAAAAAATAATGTAATCTCAGGTTATTATTGTCACTTTAAACAGAGTCTGCTGGGAACTATCATCAGCATTTTTTGTCACCCCATTTTTTTGTAAGGTTCATTAACCAAAAATCAACAGCTTTCATTTAGAGAAATTGTTAAGTAGCATAACAGCAGTGTTTTCCTAAGGTTGTGTTTTATCGTATATCTCTTGGTAGCATTGGAATTCATTTTGTAAGCATAGGAAAAATACTTTCAACTTCAAGTTTTCTTTCCCTGAAATGGCAGGAGATTTTACAGATATCACAGTTATTACCATTCCCAAAATAAGTGATGAATAGCATCATTTTGACAAAAATTTGCTTGTGCAGAAAAGATGCAATGCTCCTTCTCCAAGACAGAATCAGGGTACTGTCAGTCTCACTGCACAAGGTAGAAAAGCATGCTGAAGTCCTGCAAGGGACAGGAAAAGCCTACCTTTTTAGGGTGCCAAAAAAATCTACTTGAATTTCACAACAGAATTATTGGAGGACGCCAGGTTTCCTAGTGCTGCCTGGACACACCCAATGACCCCAGAGGATGAGAGCATAGCAGGAAGGGGCTCCATCTCACCTGGCTGATGTGTAACATTATTCAACTACTCTTTATACCAAGGGATAAAAAAAAAGATATTATAGATGGGTTCCCTCCCTTTTTCTTGGGCCATTTTTAAAACTAAACTGGTGAATGAAGAATTGTGCTGCTTAATTTACATGAAAATGTCAGCCATTTTTTTATTCTTACAAAGTATGACCATTAATGGGGTAATGAAATAACCAGCCTAAATAATATTAATATTTAACAAGCTTCAGAATAAAGGTTAAAGCTTTGCAAAGTTTTCATAGCATTCACAGTTACACAGCTGTCAGCCTCTTAAGGGATTTCAGGTGGTCTTGCCTGAGATATGAATGTTTCTGAAAAATCTCATGACAATCAGCTGGGATGGAGAGGATTTAGAGTATCCCTCATAATTTTTTTTTCTTGGTTTTTCCAGTGTTTCTACTTCCAAATTTCAGATGAGGCTGACAGCTTTGTGATTCCTTAGATCTAGAAATATTGTTATGCAGTCATCTATGAAGTAAGATTTATANCATAACAGCAGTGTTTTCCTAACTAAGGATGCAGAGGAAAGTGTTTTGGGCACACATACAAAAGGATATAATCCCAGTTACAGAACACTTCATGTAATCATACAGGGAAATGGATCATCAGAGATTAGCTGGATATTTAACCCTCTAAATAATCGCGGCACTTGAAAACACGAAATTAAATGATATGTTAATAAATTTAAGACAGAAATCATAAAGTTTATCATCATCTGATCAATCAAGTTCAATATTCTTCAGTACAAAAAAGGCATTTTGGAACAACAGCTACAGATCTCTCTTTTATAAACAGACTGGAAGCAGAGGCATAACAGAAGCATCCTCTGTCTTGCAGTAATGGCCACTGAAGAAATTGATAGAAAGGACCATGGGACAGATCATGTTTAGAGTTAAGGAATTTAAATATAGCTATAAAGCTGTCAGACTGAACTCTCTTCATATGTGTGCTAAGCATGAATCATCCATAAAAACTATCACAGGGGGTCATCAACCCCAGCTTCTAAAATCTAGAAAAATACTTCCCTTTAGTGGACAGGCATCTCAGACACATTCTCTTAAATCATTCCTTTTCAGCTGCTAAATTCATGTGTACATAGTTGACTTTGAAACATCTCAAGTCAGACGACTTGAACTCTATCTGTATGTGTTATGGTGGCTCCATCTTGGGCTGAAAAAAGTATTGAAAAAACAAGTACTTAGCCCAAATTTTAAAATTTGAGTAAATGGCATACTTACAGATCCAACATTCTATTCCACTAGCTTTCAAATATTTCATTAAATCCCACACCATGGGTAGGACCTTTCATATCCTGTCTTGCTAAAATGCCTTTTTTTGTCTTCTCTCCTGTTAAGGAGACATGAGTTGATAATACCTTACTCCAGCAGCGCATGTTCAGCATCAGAAAACTGAAACACATTCTCTTCAACTTAGTGCAACCAAGAAAAAAATCCCCAGGTTTAAATATGGAGGCTTGAGTGACACATCAGCTTTCTGTGGAGATTTCACTAAAAACAATGCTCAAAACATATTTGCAACACTGCTTTAAAAATGAAAGATAAACGGGGACAGAGAGAGTGTGAGTTTCAGGCAGAAAGGACTGAGACAGATGCTGGGCGGTTTTCAGGCTGGAAGTACAGAAACATAACTAACTACATAACTACGTTGAAGGGTCTGAGGAAGGAGAAATGAGCAAGAGGAAAGAAAAGATGCTGCTTACCAAACATCCTGACAGCAAAAAAGTGCCTTAAATTTATCACCAGGTTGTGTTTTATCGTATATCTCTTGGTAGCATTGGAATTCATTTTGTAAGCATAGGAAAAATACTTTCAACTTCAAGTTTTCTTTCCCTGAAATGGCAGGAGATTTTACAGATATCACAGTTATTACCATTCCCAAAATAAGTGATGAATAGCATCATTTTGACAAAAATTTGCTTGTGCAGAAAAGATGCAATGCTCCTTCCCCAAGACGGAATCAGGGTACTGTCAGTCTCACTGCACAAGGTAGAAAAGCATGCTGAAGTCCTGCAAGGGACAGGAAAAGCCTACCTTTTTAGGGTGCCAAAAAAATCTACTTGAATTTCACAACAGAATTATTGGAGGACACCAGGTTTCCTAGTGCTGCCTGGACACACCCAATGACCCCAGAGGATGAGAGCATAGCAGGAAGGGGCTCCATCTCACCTGGCTGATGTGTAACATTATTCAACTACTCTTTATACCAAGGGATAAAAAAAAAGATATTATAGATGGGTTCCCTCCCTTTTTCTTGGGCCATTTTTAAAACTAAACTGGTGAATGAAGAATTGTGCTGCTTAATTTACATGAAAATGTCAGCCATTTTTTTATTCTTACAAAGTATGACCATTAATGGGGTAATGAAATAACCAGCCTAAATAATATTAATATTTAACAAGCTTCAGAATAAAGGTTAAAGCTTTGCAAAGTTTTCATAGCATTCACAGTTACACAGCTGTCAGCCTCTTAAGGGATTTCAGGTGGTCTTGCCTGAGATATGAATGTTTCTGAAAAATCTCATGACAATCAGCTGGGATGGAGAGGATTTAGAGTATCCCTCATAATTTTTTTTTCTTGGTTTTTCCAGTGTTTCTACTTCCAAATTTCAGATGAGGCTGACAGCTTTGTGATTCCTTAGATCTAGAAATATTGTTATGCAGTCATCTATGAAGTAAGATTTATAGAAGAGATAATATCTTTTATTAGCATATCCAGGGTAAATACAGGCTGGGAAATGTGAATTTAATCAACTAGACAATTTGAAGAAAGAAGGATAAATGCTACCTATGGAGAAAGAGGATGTTATCGTGAGATGAAATAGGAGTCTTTTACCTACATATATGGAGCACTGAGAGGAAAAGAACAGGTAATTTTGTATCAGTGAGGAGTTAAATNATGTGTACATAGTTGACTTTGAAACATCTCAAGTCAGACGACTTGAACTCTATCTGTATGTGTTATGGTGGCTCCATCTTGGGCTGAAAAAAGTATTGAAAAAACAAGTACTTAGCCCAAATTTTAAAATTTGAGTAAATGGCATACTTACAGATCCAACATTCTATTCCACTAGCTTTCAAATATTTCATTAAATCCCACACCATGGGTAGGCCCTTTCATATCCTGTCTTGCTAAAATGCCTTTTTTTGTCTTCTCTCCTGTTAAGGAGACATGAGTTGATAATACCTTACTCCAGCAGCGCATGTTCAGCATCAGAAAACTGAAACACATTCTCTTCAACTTAGTGCAACCAAGAAAAAAATCCCCAGGTTTAAATATGGAGGCTTGAGTGACACATCAGCTTTCTGTGGAGATTTCACTAAAAACAATGCTCAAAACATATTTGCAACACTGCTTTAAAAATGAAAGATAAACGGGGACAGAGAGAGTGTGAGTTTCAGGCAGAAAGGACTGAGACAGATGCTGGGCGGTTTTCAGGCTGGAAGTACAGAAACATAACTAACTACATAACTACGTTGAAGGGTCTGAGGAAGGAGAAATGAGCAAGAGGAAAGAAAAGATGCTGCTTACCAAACATCCTGACAGCAAAAAAGTGCCTTAAATTTATCACCAGGTTGTGTTTTATCGTATATCTCTTGGTAGCATTGGAATTCATTTTGTAAGCATAGGAAAAATACTTTCAACTTCAAGTTTTCTTTCCCTGAAATGGCAGGAGATTTTACAGATATCACAGTTATTACCATTCCCAAAATAAGTGATGAATAGCATCATTTTGACAAAAATTTGCTTGTGCAGAAAAGATGCAATGCTCCTTCCCCAAGACGGAATCAGGGTACTGTCAGTCTCACTGCACAAGGTAGAAAAGCATGCTGAANCCAGCCTAAATAATATTAATATTTAACAAGCTTCAGAATAAAGGTTAAAGCTTTGCAAAGTTTTCATAGCATTCACAGTTACACAGCTGTCAGCCTCTTAAGGGATTTCAGGTGGTCTTGCCTGAGATATGAATGTTTCTGAAAAATCTCATGACAATCAGCTGGGATGGAGAGGATTTAGAGTATCCCTCATAATTTTTTTTTCTTGGTTTTTCCAGTGTTTCTACTTCCAAATTTCAGATGAGGCTGACAGCTTTGTGATTCCTTAGATCTAGAAATATTGTTATGCAGTCATCTATGAAGTAAGATTTATAGAAGAGATAATATCTTTTATTAGCATATCCAGGGTAAATACAGGCTGGGAAATGTGAATTTAATCAACTAGACAATTTGAAGAAAGAAGGATAAATGCTACCTATGGAGAAAGAGGATGTTATCGTGAGATGAAATAGGAGTCTTTTACCTACATATATGGAGCACTGAGAGGAAAAGAACAGGTAATTTTGTATCAGTGAGGAGTTAAATATATTTGAAGGATAAGAAAAATTATAATGTGCTACAAAGTCAGTATCTCTACTACCGTCCTTGAATATGACAGACAAAACCCTCACAGACTGCATTTCCCAGTCTCATCTTTCAAAGAGATTTTTGTAAACCTTCCCATGAGCCTCTCTCAATGATCAGAACTGATAAGTCAAATATAGATCACCTGTATTTTGAAAATACTCTCCCATTGGCTGATTATGTTCTTGTTCTTGCTTTTCTGAGTTCATACT
The DNA here is from genome assembly GCA_013397175.1 of Platysteira castanea. Lineage (NCBI taxonomy): Eukaryota > Metazoa > Chordata > Aves > Passeriformes > Platysteira > Platysteira castanea. The sequence goes on along the minus strand of VYXC01008621.1, from coordinate 1,068,176 downwards.
ATTTAGTGTACAGCACTTCCTTGATGTTTGGGACAATGCTCCCTAAGGACACTTAGGGAACTAGACAAAGTACATAATTCTCTAGGGAACTGCATGTGTTTCATCTCTGGGTTTGCCATCAAGACATTCCATGTGTGCCATGTTTCCATTGTTACTGGCACAGAGCCACAGATCTCCTCTCCTTTGCAGCACTCAAGTATGGTAGATGCATAGCCATGTTTCTACTGCTCTTTACTGCAGCCTGACAAAGCAAGGCAGCAAATCCACACAGTGGGGTGCTCACAATCAAATTCAAAACTCATATTTCTCTTTAAAGTGAATTAATGATGCAGTTTTGCCAGCAACAGAGAATTCCCAGCCATGTACCAAAACTAATGTTCCTTACATGTGCTCCACAAGACCAGCACACTCATCTGCCCATGGGGATGAGAGAAGGTGTGATCTACACAGATCTATATCCAAAGCCTAAATGTCTTGGAGCACTTGCAAAGAGCAGAGACCACTTCTACCAACACAGATCTGTAAAAGTACGTCTGTTGCAGTAGGTGGCTTTAGGAAGTAGCTCCTAAACAAAATTTCTTTCTTGACAGTTCTGTTGAATTATAAGCGTAGTCTTAAATGTGGAGTTTAGCCTAATTAGGCCACTATTGAAAATCAATTGTACTTTGGAAATACAATAATATTTACTTTTACTCTGCAAAAGAAAACAATTTGCTAAAAAGATGGAAAAAAGCTAGAACCATCTCAGCTAATGTGGTGTGCCCCTCTTCCTTTCCCTGTCTCTACAATTTTTGCTTAAGGAGCCCCCCTCTCTATATTCCTTCCCTGATGTTCTGGGATAAACACTGAGATCTATTTTTTTACCAGCTATGACATTCACGTTACAGCTTTGCCAGTGTGTAGACAATGCTGAAGCCACAGCAGATGTAGTCCTGTCATAGTTCATACTCTGATTCTGACTGAGGATGTACTGATACCATGCTACAGTGAAATGTCAAAATACCAGCTCCAGATGAATGTCTAGATCTCCTATTATAGCTGGAGGCCTAGTTCAGGCACAAATTCCTTTGTTGTTGACATCTACCTTTACAGAAACACACTCTACTCTGGGACTTCCAAATCATAAAATGTGCTGAGTTTTTTATAGGAAAACAGAGCATAGGAAGGGATCATCAGGTTCAGTGAGCCCAAAGCATAAATTACAGTGTAACAGCTTTCTATTTCAGGAACATCTGCAGGACAACCACGGCACATGACCCTGCTAAACAAAGTATTTCTTACTGAATTTTCAGGTTTTTTTGACTGCTGAAAATATCTTTCCCTATGCCAAAAGCAGTATAGCTGACAAGTATATATGTGATAGCCTTAAAAATAAATAAATTTAATTCCTCGTGTTCCTTTCATTGATGAAAATCCCTCCTCATTCACCTTGTGAGGCTTTCAAAGGGCAGCTCTATTTGCATTTTAATTCTGTCATTCCAGCTATGGTACTGAAAGAAGACTCATATTCTGAGACTTCTTTATTTGTTACCTAGTTGGATCCATCTTCAGCAGTTTCTTCTTGTTATGTCTCGTGGAGTTATGTCTCAAAAGCTGCAGATCTCCACAAGTCTCTGTGTAATAACATGTTGCAGGTAATTATTGGTTTCTTGGAATGCATTACCCTCTACTTCAAGCCATAATTAAAGGAATCAAACTTTGGGACAGTCTCTGGAAATCTGAAAATAGGAGTTTAATTTACAAATGTTAGGGTGGAATGGGAAATGAGTGAGCCAAAATCAGCACACTACAATGCTTATTTGCAATGGTCTCAACAGGGCACCCCCTTCATTTCGGCTACCAAGACTTATCCAAGGGGTCTTGTATATATATGGGGTGATGAGAAAAACAGCAGGTCCTCTCCAAAAAGAGCAGAGTGCATTTATTACCAAGACAGAAAGATATTGCTTGAAATTGCATGCAGGACTACCATCAAAGGGAGAATATTGCTATAAGGAAAACAAATTGTTAGAGACAAGGCCTCTTCTTACACCTGTTCATCAGTGTTGCCCACACACTGGGTGCTGAAGTCCACATTTTAAACCAGGATCTGAGGATGTGTTTTGTTTTAAACAAGTGAACACCTTCAGGGCTGTGAAAGGGTTAGGTGAAAGGATAAGTCTTCTGTTGTGCTTTCTGTATCTATGCTTCCTTTATGTCAGATGGCTGATTTCAGAAAGAAAAGTCTCAAAATTTTGTTAACAGACTCCAGGCTAAATCCAGGTTACAGTTCATAAGTGTACTTTTAACTCTTTTTCCAAAGTCCTTAAGATATGGTCTACCAATATTTCTTCCTTAAAAAGTTCTGGGTTTTGTTCAATTCCGGTAAAATAGTGCCCGCCATCAGTTTTACAGGACGGTCTCTACAGATCTGGGAAGCTTCACTATGAGACTAGGTGTCATGAGAAGAGAGGCCCAGAAAATTGAACAGTGCAAATAATCTGGATTTTATTCATTTGTCGGGGTTTTTTTAAGCTTTAGTGTCACCATGAAATTTTTATGAATTCTCAGCAAATAAAAGCATAACCTTCTTAACAGAAAGTGGAGCAAAGTACTCACCTAGATACTGACTTGCAAGTAATTCTCTGCCTTTCATCTTTCACCTCTTTCTCACTACTTACTGGCCCATTTCTTCTTTCCTGCCACCGTCTCTCATTTGTATAGTTGGAGGACTGTGGGGGTTCCCCTCCTGTGGGGCTCCTCCCCTCCCCCTGGGAAGAGGAGACCCTGGGGTGGAAGCACGCCCTGGACACAGGGTTTCCCTCTGCTGATGCTGATGTACCCAGGTCCTGTTTCTCCCATTGACCATTTTGAACGTCCCCCCACCCTGAGAACTCTCTACTTTAGGTTGGTTTTCCCATGAGTCTTCAGTCTTTGTGCATGAGTCTTTGTCCCTACACCAGGAGCCATGCGGGGCTGGAAATAAACATCTCTGAAACAACTATGCAAAGACCCCTTCCCTATCTCAGTCACCACTGTCTTCAGGAAGGTTGCAGAGAACCTGACTGCAACAGAGGACATTTTACCAGTTTTTTAGGATCTAACTCCTTTTTCTCTTTCCCCTTCCACTCCTCTCAGTAATTTCAGGTCATCTTTAAGGTTCAAATTAGAAACCCTGTGACATCATGATTTCCTCAGATCTCTCTCTTGCAGTTTTAAATAATGTACTTTTACTCACAGATTCTTCAGAAATGTCTCAGGGTTTTTTTTCCCCCAGTTCATTCAGGACATGGAAGACCAAGTATTCATTTTTGTCCATTCCACTTTCCTTCACCTTCTTTACAGGATAAAGGTCACTTTTTTGCATAACTTCTCTTTTTGCCCATACAGTTTCTTACCAGTCTCTAGGACGATATATCCTCTTCTGTGCATCAAGCATCTGCCCATACTCTTAGAATTTCTCCCAATATCTTTCTGTAAAAATATTTTTCCTAAGAAGTTTAGGGCTATATTTGTAACAGAAACATGCATAGGAGAGAAAATTTCTATCACTTTGTCTCAACATCTTGATTTTCTTTTCCCTTATTTCCTTATTTCCTGTATCCTATGACAGGAGGGAAGATTAAGGGCTGATCACTGGCTGATTCCCTAATCTCCCATTTCCTTCTGAAAAGGGATGATTTAACAGAGAAAAACAAGAATTTGGGGTGATGGATTCCAATATCCAAGTCTTTGTTTGGACCCTGGGCAAGAATTTGGGTCTTTTTTCACACATCACAACTAAATATCCAGCTCCACAAAATTATTTTGGATTGCACATCTATTCCTGTATCATCTTTTTCTGTTTCTCCCCCCCATTTTTCTCTGCGCACTTTGAAGGGATGAAACCCCCTGATTCTTCAGGACTGGAAAAGCAGTCCCCACATCCACTGTGCCTTTTTCCTGACATGAAAATCTCACCTCTGTGACACAGTGGGTAACCTAGCGTAATTAATTTCTGAACTGGTGACAGAACTGCTGGTTGTATTGGCAAATGGCCATTGTTTCTTGTGGTTTCCATGTCTGTTCCTGGGGAACTGGATAACTATGCTCAAATGTAGGAAAAAGTGTAATTGTTTGCTTACTTGATCCACAGTACCTGATTACAAAGGTCAGGATGATATCATCAAGGCAATTCACATGAAACTGTTTTAAAGATGTTTTTTATTTCCTCAGAACATATTCTATTTCCTTTGGAAAAGGTCAAAGCATGGAGAATGGGGGGATAAATAAGCACTATGTTAATGAGCTTCCTGGAGCTATCATTTACATTAATTACATGTTTTCTCTGCCTCCTTTGGGTATGCTAACAGAAAGACATGAATTTCACTGGGAATTTCACCTCTATAGGTAATAACATGGATGTTATACGAGAAGGACTAGAAAAGAAAGTTAGAATAAATAAAATCTTTATAGTTAAAGAGCAGAAAAATGGGAGAGGTTTATGGTTTTCATCTAACATCTGACATCCTCACACCCACCTCAGGCTTTAGTTCTCTTATATCAATGTCTGGAAAACCTAGAATTGTTATCCTTTATAATTTAAGTGCTGCTTACAACTGCTGCTCTTAGAGATTTAACCAAATAACTGAAAACAGGTATTCCTAATCATTCTTTGGAAAACTACACTGATCAGAATAACAATCATTAATGTGTGTTTACCTGTGCTTCTCTTTGTCTTGGGAGGCTTACTGCCTTCACCAGTTCCCATGCTCTGCTCTCCGAAGTAACTTTACTGATTTCAGTGGAGCTGCTCCTGGGAAAGAGGAGTCCAACACTCTGCCATGCAGAAAGACATCCAGGGTTGGTCCCATGTGGCCAGAGTTAATTTTCTTCCGTGTATTTTCAGGCTTCTCACACTGTTGTACCTTTCATATCTCTTCCCATTTGGATTCCTTCACTTGTTTTTTGCTCTTTGTTAGAAAATTAAGAGAAATGTAACAGACACAGGCTCTTACATACCCTTTTCCCAGTGCTATTGCAAGCTGTGTTTATTTTTCTGCTGCATCTGCACCTGGCTTCAAGCAAAACCTCTTCAGCCCCAGATGGTAAATTTTTAATGCTGTTCACAGCAGGAAACAATAGTTTGGCAGCTGACCCCCTGGTACCATCCCTGTTACTGGATAAAATTGAGAACTGCCAAACAGAAAAGAAAATGAGAAGAGAAGAAATACTAGGAGGAGAAAATGAGACATAAACAGCTCCAAAGTTCAAATAATAAGAGTAGTAGGGACTGTAGCGTGGAGAGCACTGATCTTAGGCTAATAATATATATTTATATATGGAGATCTGAAGGCCAAAATAATACATAGGCTAATTCCTGTTAGTAACATTTTACTGGCTTGTGTTAAGGCAGCAGGAGGCTGAAAACCTGTTTGTTGCTCTAACAGAAATGCCAGGCAAAATCCCTGCATATGATTTTCCCATACCCCTTGAGGAGACACAGGGTGAAAAGCACAAGGAGCCGTGGACAGTGGTCACCTGTGCTTGGGCAACACCTCTGTGTTGCTGCAGGCACAGGGCAGAGCACAGGCTGGTGGCTTGGCTAGAGGCCACGGCCTCCTGTCCTTCTTCACTCTACAGGGCTCCTGCCAGGTCAAATGGCAGCAATGGACATCTTCCTATGATCTCCTATTTTCTAGTAAATAGTTTTACAGTTTTGTAGGGTGCAGGAAATTTAATTACTCCATAAGAAGCATAAAACTATACTATGGACTAACAGATAGATAGATTGCAATGCAGAACTCAACCTGTATTTATTTATTCATTATTAACATTCTGCAATCATTTCAAGCAGCATGTACCTTAGTGGTATAGCACCCTCATAGCTATAATATGTATATATCCACATGCGCAACACTTCAGTTTGTGTAAGTTTCATCCAAGTGTTAAAAAAGGACCTCACAATACCTTTGTGCTCTGCTAGATACTTGTCTGACCACAGACACTTGCAGAATGAGGGCTGAATGTCTGGCCAAGTCCACAGGACACTCCAGTGGCAGAACACAGCCATTACTGACACCAGTTAACGTACTGGTCATTCCAGTTTTTCAGTGATTTCCATCTTTTAGATTCAAGAACACTGAAAACAATGTCACCTCTCTTTTTACAAACAAAAAGGAACACCACAGGCTCGCTAGCATAGCCCCTCCATCAGTGGAACGTGGTACAAACACTGTGTATGAAACTACGAAGCGAGAGATGTTTTCTTCATGGTCTTATCAGGTACCAGTAATGGTTTCTATTAATTCATCTACTGTCTTCCTGTTTGTGATGATGAAATGGGATCAACTGATGTTTCTGTATGATATCACTTGTCTTTAAAATTGGTTGAGAAAACTAGGTTCTCATATTTTTGACTGTAGCTGATTCTAACCTGACAGTATATTAGACTCCCTGCTAGAGACAGTTAAAGATGAAAGGAAAAAATTGGACTTTAAGCAGAATAGTAAAGGATGAAGTCTTCAGCTTTTTCATCACCAGATATGCTAAGCAGAAGGAGGTCCTATGAGGGGTTTGCAGCTAGTTAGGAAAGGAGGACCCTGGCACTATTTAGCTGGCTGTAATTGCTGCATTCAAGGCATAAATTGGCAGGAGCTGTTGGGAGGAGACTGTAGCAGCCTGGCCCGCAGTACTGATGTCTGCAGGAGGAAAATGCCTATCCACAGGCAAACAAATCTGTCAGTGGAAGAAGTTCAACAGAAGATAGACCTTCATTCATAACTTGGTTCTTCTAATTCTCTACAGGGATTTGGGTTTGATGTCAAATTATAGCCCTGTGTTTTACAATGCAAGTATAATATTCTAGGAGTTGTTTTTAATGTAAGAAAGCAGTTAGAATTTTCCAGTGAAAACTATGAGGGGAAAAATAGGCAGAGCAAAAGTAAAGCGATTTGAACTCTCCTAAATAGTGCAGGGAACTGTGTTCAGAGGTACTACAGAAGGGTTTATTGGAATTGCCTTCTGGAGGGAAGTGAGGGGAAAGTTTTCTTGGTTGCATATTCATAAGACTTAAAAAGTATCCGCGTTCGATTGGTTCTAAAGTTGTGCTGTGTTTGATTGGCTTAGAAACTGTAACGGGAGAAAAAAAGAGTAGAAATTCCATCCTGCTTTAATCACTGCCCACTCCAAGCTTCCCTAATGACTTCCAGATGCATTCTTTTTCTGCTATTGTTTTGGCACAGTTTCCAGACAACTTTTGGGTCTGCTAACAAAAAAAAAAGAAAAAAAAAAGAAAAAAGAAAAAAACTCTGCCCTCCCCTCTCTTCTAACAGAAAACAGATTTCATTCTGGTTATATAAATGTGTGATGAGCTGGAGAATTAAAATGCCTGTTGCTTTCTCTCTTCAATCTCCAGGAAACTTTCTGATATAAAGTGAAAGAAAAATATTTCTTGTAGGGAAAGAGTTGAAAGCAGATTCTTTAGAATCTATTGATATTTATGTAAATACCATGAAGTTGAATAAAATAAAAAACATTAACTTTGCAAACCTAAATCTCCCCACCACAAAATCATTTTCTTGCTGCTGTCTGTCTCTGGTCTGTTAAGCCATCTAAAGCAAATCATCTTGCTCCTTAATGCTTCAGTTTCCCCCAGGTGAAATGGAAACAATGGTGCTCAGCCACAGTATCAAAAATTTCTATGATCTGCAGAGGGAAATCACCTTGTAAGGTAGGGTCAAGACATCCTCTGGCACACCTAGAGGATGACACAGGAGTCATGCTGCGTTTGCTAAGCTGAAGAGCAAAACAGCAATACGCTCTGCAGTGATGTGTTTGATACCCATGTGAGGCTGCCAAGTATTGTATTTGTATAGTACTCTGTGCACTTTTGAACAAAATAACATATTAATGGTAAGAACTTCTGTCTTTGAAAGCCAGCAAACCACTGCCTCCTCCTTAGGCACCTCACCAGCCCTACCTTTTCTGAGGATAAAACTCAGGATGCATTTATTCTGTGTCTTTTAAGAGAATCCAACCATTCCTCAACTCAGACATTCTTTCTTCCCCTAACTCTGTTGTCCACATCAAAATGTCCACCCCAACAATTACTGTGTCTTCCAGCCCTCCCATCCATGACAAGGGAAGAAGAGGTATTGTTACATCTTGTGAAGAAGATACCCTTTTATCAGTCCTGGACTGCCTCAAGAAGTCTGGGTTTTAGGTGCTGGCATCTTCTGCACCAGCAGAAATTCATTGGCTGCCAAAAACCCCATGGATTTTCTGCAGTGAGCAGGAACACCTTCAGCCTAGATCAAGTTGCTCAGAGCCCCATCCAACCTGACCTTGAATGTTTCCAGGGATGGGGCATCCACCACTCCTCTGGGAAACCTGTTCTAGTGTTTCTTCACTCTCATCATAAAAAGTTTCTTCCTTCTATCTAATCTGAATATACCCTCTTTTACTTTACAATCATTATCCCTTCTCCTATCACTGCAGGTCCTGTTAAAAGTCTGTCTCCATCTTTCAAGCCTCATTTAAGTACTGGAATGGCACAATAAGGTCATTCCAGAGCCTTCTCTTCTCCAGGATGAACAATCCCAACTCTCTCAGCCTTTCCTTATAGAAGAGGAGTTACATCCCTCTGATCATCTTTGTTTGCCTCCTCTGGATCTGCTCCAGCAGATCGATGTCCTTCCCATGCTGGGCACCCCAGAGCTGGGTGCAGCACTGCAGGTGGGGTCTCATCAGAGCAGAGCAGAGGGACAGAATCCCCTCCCGTGCCCTGCTGGCCACACAGCTTTGGATGCAGCCCAGGACACATTTGGCTTTCTGGGCTGTAAGTGCACGTTCATGGGTCATGTCCAGCCTCATTCACCAGCACCTGCAAGTGTTGATACCCAGGGTTGCCCCAACCCAAGTTACAGTGCCTTGACCTGGCCTTGCTGAACTTCAAGAAGTTCACACTGGCCCACTCCTTGAGATACATAATTAGCCTGAGGCTAATTGCTTTGTGTTTCAGAGATACTGTAATCAGCAGTAGACTAGATGGTTCCAAGCACCAAGCACTTTTTGAGAATCAGCTGTCTCAATTTTAAATTCTTTCATTATATTATTTTATGAAAAAGTAAGTCCAGACTCTCCTGATAAGCTGGGAGAAGGGGAGTACTTGTGAAAGCTGTCTCTAGAAAACTTTCAAAGTGTTGGCCAGAATTAGACTGAGCAAAGAAATTTTGCAACCCAATTTTTCCTCAATTTTAAGACTTGTAATAGAACAGGTGGACCTGACTGTTATGAGGTCCTGAGAAAGAACCTATTTCAGTATTCAGCACACTAACCAAGTGCAAGTCAAAGACCAATAACTCTCAGCAGGACAACAAAATCAATTGTAACAAAAACAATTCTGATTTATCCCTTCTGTTTCATCAGTTAATGAGTTATATTAGACAGGTGAGANGTGTCCAATTTCTTGGCTCGGGTTCGGAACTTTTTAATATCAAAAAACAGCCATGAAAAACCATAGAGACCACTAACAAGTGGTCGCTAAAAATCCATGACAGTTCTTTATTAAATAAAACATTTACTAATAAAAGCAACATTATAATCACTTGTATTTCTCTGCCATGAAGGTATCTAAAATGGCACAGTGAACATCACAAATTTTAATCTGTAAGAAGAAAAGAACATTGCCTCACTCTGCAACTGCTAGCACTAGTCTGGATTTAAAATGAAATCTAGGTGATAGGCACAGATCTCTCCTGAGGAACTGGTTTTGTAATTCCTTAATCCTAGTAAAATATACTCTTTTTTATATTTGAATTATAAGACTTTGAACCTGTATTTTACTGTCTCTTACAATATCTCAGCATCTATGAAGTGAAAATGTTCTCTTTGCCCTCGGAAATATAAATGAGGATGCACCTTTGGATTCATAATGAAGACAAGGTTTGCCTACACCAGAACACCAGACATGCCTAGAAGGATTCTGTACACAGAGGTGAGCTGTCAGGTACCGGTTCTGGGCCAGGAAACCTTTTATGAGGACTGTGTTCCCTGCAAGGATGATTTTGGGGCTGATACCTGGAATACGCAGAGTACTATACAACTGTCTGGCAGACGATGACCTGGCATGGGCCAAAAGCAGCCCAGGGACCATTCTCACTGTACAGACCATTTATAGTGCCCAAGGAGACTCCCTGTTAATTTTACCCCTGGTCATAGCCAGCATGGCCCAGACATAAATGGGGATGTAGGAATTTTGGGCACATCTAAAGCAACACTTGGCATAAAAGTTTCAGACAGCTTTGAGGCCAAATCAGAAGTTTCACATCAGAAAATCCATAGCATACCCCTTGATGTGCAAAGGTATCAAATAATTTGGGACAAGTGGTTTTGAGATTCACTCTTCTTTGCCAGATTCTTCAGTCCTTAATGACCAACATGACTATTGTCATGAAAAGTTCCCAGCTCTTGCCAAGGTTATGAAAAGCTGAGCTCTTTGGGCAGACAAAATCAGTCTTTTAACAGGAAACCCATTTAAAATATAAGAAACTTAATCTATTATACATAACAGAAATATAGGACTGAGAAATCAAGAAGTCAGCCTAATCTATCTCTTTTTTTCTAATCAAGGGCAAATATTTCTAGATGAATTCCAACTCAAATGTAATATCTTTTTAAAACTTCTGAGGAAATTATTTCTATCTCAAAAGTGGCAGCACGTAACTACCATTAGTAGAAAGTCTTTCTCTAATAGATTATCCAAGTTTTTTGTCTTCTGAAAAATGAAAAATTGCTTGCTCTGGCCCAAATGAAGTGTGAGCAACCTTTCATATGCCGAAAGAACACAGATTATATGTCTATTCAATTTTCATTGGCTCAAAACTAATTTGTTAAACCTCTTCTCTACCTTGTTGAACAACAGCTTGCTCCTTTGCTTGCTCTCACTCTTGGACTCTCCAGTTTTTCTCCCATACATCTCAAGAGTGAAAAAAGCTGAGACATCATGAGCATGGAGAAATGCTATGTAACTGCTTACACAGAAGGTTTTTAATAATTTACTTCTGAATGACACAGGGAAAGCTGCAAAGAGGCTGTGCCATTGACTCACCCAGTTTAGCCTCTTTGTATTCTCCAGATCCTTGCCTGGGGTATTATCACCTACCTAGGTTAACTATTCATTGTATATTTATGTATCTGTTTGCTTTCCTTCCTAAGCTTATTTTGCTAGTGTTTATTTTTATTGAACTCTGCTATTTTGCTCCCTTTTTCCAAGTTGTCAAGATCATTCTGAATCCTGATGATAATGGCTTCAGCCCCTGCCTCCACTGTGGTGTCGCATTTAAATGTTTTCATGTTCTGTTTAAATATGCCCTGAGAATCCTGGGCGGAGCAGAACTCTAGAGAACTTAGAGCTCTTTCGACTATAAATGGCTGCCCTGAATCAAACAGGGTAGTTTGATATAGTGAAAGACATTTTACAGACTACCATATTGATGACATTTGCTAAGACTGTCCCACTGCAAGACTTCTTATCCAAACCTAATTTCTAAAACTTTTCTCCAAATACTGTTTTCTTCATCCATTATGAATTCTTCCTTCAGGGATTTCTCATGAACAGCGTTCCCCCCACCAAAAACTGCAAGAATTAAGTGCAGTGATGTAATGTAGACTAGATGTAGAGGGAGAGTCATTTATTTCATGCAGATTTGGTTTTGGCAGATGTTCTTGCAAGATTTTTCTTAACATCTTTACTCTCTACTCATTTGTCCTTTCTTTGGGAAAGATCTAATGAGAAATCTCATCCCAGAGACAAAAAAGTAACTGCCCCAGGATATGAGTTACCTTTTCACTCATAGCTGACCTGGTACAGCATTGGCAACTCTGCTGGATCAGGAAGGAGACTGAATTAACTGACTTCCAGAGATCCTGATCAGTGTACCTGACTCTGTGAAGTGGTACTCTGAAGTGATACTGCCAAAGTGGTACTCAACTTGGTACTGTTGGAAAGAGTTTTTCAAAATTTTTCATGTAGACTTTTTTTGTTTAATTAGTTCTTTCAAATCTGAAAATTTCCCTGATGAATAATCATTTTTACTGTAATAGTGGGTATTTGTAAATATTTCAGTAATGGTTTTGCTTACAAATTTTAAAAAATTAATGTTTATCAGTCCACTCCTCCCTGTATCATACTCTAGACTAAAAGGCTTTTGTAAAAAAGAGCAATTTAGAGAAAAAATATTAAAACCCTTTCTTTTTTAAGTAAAATAGGTGTTTTTAGTAAAAATGCTGATCACCAAAACTATCACAAACAAAAAAGCAGTATTAAAAACGTTTCAAGCCATTTAAAATGGCATTTACTAAACTTTCAAAAAGAAGAAAACTCTTCAGCATTCATTTAATTTAAAAAATGGTAGTTAAAAATTTAAAATATTGTTCTCTCATTTTCCATTTGTGATCTCATATTTTCTAAAATCTCAGTAATTTAAGGCACTTCTATACATAAACAGAAGTTTCCTCCTTAGCTTACACGATCTTGAGCCCTGGTGCACCTCCTCCTCAAGATCCAGGGGGCAGTTTAACAAAGGCTATTCCTAGATTTTGCCCAGGCTTTGTGTTCAGCCTGGATATGGTCTGTCATTTGTATCTTCCTGACACGTCATGAAGTGAAACAGGCCAGCTTCTCCTAGCAGAGATTCCCCACAAGATTCTTTTTATCTCGCTGTGCACAGACTGTTTGAAGCCCTGCCTCTGTCCTCCATGTGTTCTACAGATTATTTTTTCACTCTTTTGTTTCACAGATCTGTGAAGGAGCTCAGATTAAGTTAAAAAAATAACGCAGCATATGGAGTTAAAGTTGTGGCAAGGAGCAGGGAAAGTTTTTTAAGTGGATGGGGAGAGCAGGGAAGTTTAGACATTTGCCATTCGTTAAAACTGCTCCTCTGAGTGCTGCCAAGGAGAGTGTAGCTCAGGCTCCATGTGCTTTTTGAACAGAAACGCAAGCACCGTTATGCTTAGCTGCAAATTGCTTGTTTTTTACTTCATGAGCTCAGTGACAAACTGCGTCCTTTTCAAGGTATTGAATTGAGAAGTGTCCTCCCCCTTTACATTATTTCATTGTGATTTTTCAGAAATACTGGTACCTCTCTAGCATTGTTTTTTACAACCAAGTGGTTTTGCATTTAAGAATGGAAAGCTTCAGAAGTTATAGGGCAATTTCTAACTCACAACAGTAAAGAACAGGCACAGAGGAGAGGGCAAAATGTCCTTTTACAGGATGAGAAGGAAAATGTTAAATTCTCTCATGTTCCAAACAAACCCACAGGATGCAGAAATACCCTGGGAAGGAATTTTGGCAAAATTTATGCTTGTGGGTTAAAGATGCAAGTGTTTTAACAAGAAAACTTGCAGGTCAAAAAGCAAAGGATTCCCTTCCCCCCTGCTCTGTTGGAATATTTCTTCCAGGGATTTGAGAACTGCAGGATGACGTGGAAAGGGGTAATAAAACCCTGCAAGTCTCCGGGTGTTCCTCAGCCTGGCCTCACTCACAGCAGCTCTAGACACTTTAAAATTAAAAGTCCCACGGAGTGAGTCATCTTGCCTCCCAGCTTCTGCCCTTTCAGAAAGACTAGGCAAAAAAGACTGAAAATTTTCCCCTGCAAATGTCTCGATCTTGTAAGATTTAGTCAAATCATAGCAGCATTTTTTTATTGTTACTGAGGAACTGCAGTAAACAAAACTCAGATCCTGAGGTCTAGCAATTCCCAGTCTCAGTGTATCAGGCTGTGCCGCTACAAAACTTCTCTGTGCAAAGAAAAATAAGAAAATAAAGTCTTTGTTTTTCTTCCTGACTTCTCAGTTTTTGGGTGGGAGTGGGGGTTTTTTTGTTTTGTTCTGGCTTTTTTGTGCTCTGTGGCTCTTAATTTGGAGTTGTTGACTCTCTTCTTGTCCCGATGGTCACAGGGGACGTACAACATGCATACCATATAATTGGGAAGCGGTTCAGGAAGCTGCCACGTCTGTAGGGCTCCAGCGCACAAAAGGAGGCGGAGGTAACAGGAATACCTTCTCCTTGACGAACTTGGAAATTCTGGTGCCACATCAGCAGGAGCATATCCCAGCACTGCTCTTCAGTCGCTGCAGGACTGAAAAGTACCACAGAAGTAATTGAAGGCACAAACCTGCCCAAATGCCTGCTAATATCTGCCTTTCTGCCCCTCACATCTCAGTCAGCAGGGCATGTTACACACTTTAAACCTCTGTTTACAACAAAGTGCCTAATTCCATTTAGTGTACTAGAACTTATTAGCTCTATATCCAAGAGCCTCTCAGTCCGCTGCTCTGTGAATCAGGGAAGAGCTGAGGCACAGAGAGATTGGGGATATATCAAGACCATGCAGTACAATTTCACATACCTGTACCTGACCTGACCTGAGAGTCAAAGCCTAACAGACACAGAGAGCCAATGCTGCTCCTACCCTAAGGAGCCCCAGGTCCCGGTGGCTTCTGGTAATGGAATTAATTCAGGAACATCTGTATGATGTTGCAACTGCCATGAAGACATAAATGTCATTCTTACCTAGCTTTAGTTCCTAGCTTTAGCAATTGTGCTCACATTCTGAATGCCTGCCGTACAGGCAACCCAAGGTTTTTGTTCTAGAGGTTGGGAAAGGGACTTTGAGCCACATGTTTGAGACCTTACCCGGATTTGGGCTCATTAGGTAGTTTTTTAACTGAGTGGGTTCATGTATAAACACTGAAGTGTATTTGCAATTCTGTGAACTATGAAGAGGTGATCCAGGAACAATTCCTCACTGTATTAGCAAGGCCAAACAGTGGCCACCTGTATGGACACTCCCTGTAGGGGTAACGGCACAAACACTCATTTATGTGCTCAGCTCCTAAAAGTAGCAAAGTATTAATTAAAGAAAACCTTTGATTCATGCACCTTTTCACACCTATTTAACCATATATCTGAAATAAGAGCGTGTGTCCACATAGCCATAGCTCTACCTATCTCAGACATGATGTGCCTGAGGACAGAAGAGCCTGCTGAAGTGCCTGCTGTAAAAATCATCCCTGGAACTATCAGACCTGGCATCATATGCTGATGGTTAACATTTATTGACATGCGTTTTTACTCAATCTGGGATGTTGAAACATGCAGAAAAAACCAGGGAAATACAGAGACTTAACAGGGACAATAAAAAGCTTATGTTGGGAGCAAAAAGGGGAAACAAATACCAGAATTCAGAAAAAATGTAAGAAAAAAGTGAAGTTTCCCCAAAAAGCATGTTTTATCTATACAGAAGCAAGTTGATATAGATGTTTAAAGATGGAAATTAATGTATTCAAGTACCATTTTTCAAATATTTTTGAAAAGTTCAAAGAGAACCATAAATAC
The DNA here is from genome assembly GCA_013397175.1 of Platysteira castanea. Lineage (NCBI taxonomy): Eukaryota > Metazoa > Chordata > Aves > Passeriformes > Platysteira > Platysteira castanea. The sequence goes on along the minus strand of VYXC01008621.1, from coordinate 1,052,815 downwards.
AACTACACAGATGAGTGTTGGATCATCTAGAAAATCAATAAAATTATGGACTTTTTTCAGCTGGTGACTGATGTTCAGTTACCTTTTTTGCCTATTCGCAGTGCACTTTTGAATCATCTGAACATAATCTCCTCACATGGGGAACAGAGACAATTTCCCACTTTCCAGAATGGATATGACTGAATAATTTACACACAATTTACCATACAAATTCTGTGATTGTGTGAAATGTGGAATGAAATGTGTGCACAAATCCAACTGATGTCTAATCACTCTGTATTATATACACTCTGTATTACTATATACACATCCATGTTTATGTGCTGAACTCTGATGTGAACTTAATGCACTAGAGCCTATTTTATGGTAAAAATCAAAGTGGCATGAGGTGGCTGCAGTGTCATGGCAGGACAGCAGCCATCCAACTCTGTTACATTAATGCCCCAACTCTGATAAAGACCTGCACGACTTGGATGCCAGGGTAGAGGAAGTATTTCTTTTTCTGGAACAACATCTGGCTCTTTAATGAACTCCACAGGTGGTTATGCTGGTGGTTTCAAGTCCCTAATGTGGTTAGACTCTGTGTGGATAGCTTAAAAAGCCCATCATGTCAATGACTGGCTCATTCAGCCTGAACTGTTTTCATTGGACTCAGTGATACTGTGGGATCTGTGCAACCTCAGCAAAGCCTCTCCTGAAGTAGGTGCTTAAAAACACCTACAGTTCAGACCGGAAAAAGGGATGGTATGTTTGTTTACATAAAGTTTAGCGCAGGCAAGTTACCATCTGTCCAGACTTTCTGAAACTGTTTATCCAATTTATAAGATCTTTGTTCTTAATAAAGAAATAAAACATATTATACACCTAAATTAAAAGACTGTCTTAAGGCTGTAAAGTCAAGCACCCAAATTCAGAAGATTGGAAGAATTAAAAATGTGTGAAAAATGTACAAAGTCAAACACACTAGTATTCTTCTCTCTTCAGAAATGTTTTTGGATACTTAGCACAACTCTGGACAGATTGTTTTAGACCAGCTGCAATTTTCTGTAGGAAATTGAAATTTTGATTCACTAATGCAATATTGGCTCACAACATTTTAATGCTCCACTCATAATAGCCCATTGTTAGCAATGTATTTCTTCAAACTTCCTGATTTTCCCCACTGGAGATTTAAAAATATTTGGACATTAAAAAAAAAAAAATTAAAAATCCTAGCTTCTTACTTCTTTCTAACTTTTTACACAATGAGGAAGATAAAATGCATTAATAACTCCATTTAGATAGCAGAGATCAAAGAAGCAGGAGTTTCCTCCATTTCTGGTCTAATTTAGGTCAGTCAAATTGGTCCAAACGTTCAGCAAAAAAGCCTTTTGGTCTCCTTTCTGCTGATGCTCAGGGAAGTTACTGTGCAGTCCCATACAGTGTTTGTAGAGCGGGGTCAAACTGCAAGAGGTTGTATTCACCTGTATTCAGGGTGAACAACTAGCTTCAGTAGGACCCGGGATTTCAACCCAGAAGCTCTACCATGGGCATGCAATGAAGCCTATTAAGTCCTCAGCCTCCACAACTAAATAGAGATCAAAATGCCACATTATCTCTGAAGTGATCTTTCAAAGACAAGGTTGAGGTGTATCATGAGTTCCAGAGAAACCGTTCATGCTCTGAAGGGACTTGTCAGAAACAGCAGAACAAACTCTGTTACCTTGAGTCCTGAGTGAGCAGCATCGAGTAATGCTCTGTAAGATGTTTAAATTCTTTATTCATAGCTTGCCACCAGGGTTTGATTTTTAGCTGTAGTGCTTAGCTTAGTGTCACTTAAGGAACCAGCTGCAGTTAGCAGCGAGCAAATGAAACTGATGCTTTTCTTTAACTTGATCCTGCAAAGTCATACTGTTTATTAACTATCCTTGAAGATATTCATCCACACATGCTTATGTAGCACTCAGCAGAAAAAGACACACTTTGATACCTTCCCCTGTCAGTTGTTTCTTTCTACTTTCATGCAAAATCATTCTGCATATCTAATTTCAGCAGAACTTCTACCCAACCAATATACTAACTCATATGCATATTTTGAACTTATTGCACAGTTAATATGTAAATTGCCTGCCTGAAGTTGCATTAACTAGATTTAAGGCTATATGTTCCATTAAACATAAGAATTACCAGTGTTTCTGACATCCTGAAGAATGTCTTGCAGCATGGCACAAAGAGAAATGCAGTGATTACCTGTGCCTGCAATGAATACAAAAGTAATAGAAATCATTATAATCCATGCTTAACCTATGATATGGGGAACATTAATGTACACTTCTGATCCATTATAGGAAATCCTGGAAGTTCCTTGGGTGCAGGGATTATCTTTTGGAATGTTCCTCTCTTTTTCAGACCAAATTATCTTCCTCCTTCACTGGGACAGTGGTGTACCCAGACATTTGGATGTCCAGTGCTGAATCAGAAAAACTAGACTTAAACAATGTCCCAGTATCAGCTGAAGGCAATCCCCATCTCTTCAGTCCTCTGGGGCTAGGTTTGCTTCTGCAGTGACACATGGAAGAAATACGTGCAGTCTCTGAGTCGCAAATGATGGTGAAAAACCCAGACATGGAAGGGGTTGGGCTGGTGGAAGTAAGGAGGATGGTTAGCTTCTGGATGCAGAGTGTGAGATGTTATATCACAGGATGTTTCTGCACAGCTGGGAATCCTCCCTGTCCTTTGCTTTCCCTGTCCAATGGGACTGCAAGCCACCTGCACTTGCGTATGTAAAGGCTTTCTGTTGTTGCAGTAGGGAAAGAAAATGAAGGGTGGATATCTGTGTTCTGAATTATGGCTCTGATTAACAACTCTCCAGGCTGAACAACCTTCAAAGAATAAACCAGGAGGACAGAAACCATCTCTTCTGAAAGGTGAGCTTCCTTCTGAGAGATAAAAAAACAGAGGAAGGGTTTAAGTCTCCCACCTCGCAAGCATTTGCTTTGAACACCAGCCTATTGGATGAAGGGTATCAATGCCTTGTGTGCAGCAGAGTCTGGCAGTACATTGAGTGTTGACAACATGTATTTCTTAGTTTATTTAACAAATGTAAGATGCAATTGTTCACATTTCCATACACTCTAATTAATATGAACAATATTCTGTACAGGCTTCCCAAGTAGCCTTCTGTACCTGGATTTTCCTTACACCTTAATTCATGGTATGTGACTTTAATACAATTTCTTAGCCTAATTTTTGCAACGTGTTTTTTATATTATTAAATGCTATAATTAAAGCTTCTACACTATATACACAGAATTTTCATGCCTTTTTTCCTATTGAAAACCAGACATTATCCAAACAATACTATTTTACTGTCCTTCTGGCAAAATGAAACTATTTTTCTTTGAAAGAAAACAAATATACTTTCAGCTCAACAGTAATGATGAATTCAAATTTCTCTGTCTTTTCATCCTTTTTTTTCCCACTTGCTCCTGCTAATGGCCCTGCAGGTGCCAGGGTCATTAGTGTAGCTGGAGCCACAGAAATGGGACTCACTCTGGTTTGCCAAAAAAACAAGCCCAAGACTAGAGACCAGAGGCCTCAGAGCCCTTGGACAGTGGCAGAGTGGTGGCATTTCCTTAGCTTTCCTGCAGACACAGTTTGTCCAAGAAGCCCAGAACCTGGCTATCATTGATACCATAGTTCACCCCTAAATTTGCAGGCTAAAATGTTTTCCTACAGCTTCCAGCTTGGTCTTTCTCTCTATGGTTCAAACTAGTAATACCAACAATAAATGCAGCTTAAATATTTTCTTTCTATCTAAGGTAGAGAAGATAATAGCATCATGAGAACTTGCAGGAAAAAAAAGGAAAATTTTTTTTAAAAAACAGAAAAACACTTTTAGAAGGCAAGCTCAACTAAGCAGGCTGAAACATGGTCATTCTTTCCGTAGGGTTTTGTTTACACATGGAAGCGTATCTCTCAGGCTGTGGCATTCAGCTGGCTACAGTTTCTGGGTTAATGAGAAAGGCCTTGCACGAATTCCAGCTCTAACACGTGACTGCTGCTTTTACGGCTATGAAATGGAGGAGGGGGTCCCATGTTTATATTGACTTTTCTTTGCTGGAGGCTCTGCAGTGCCATTAATCCATAAAGTGAAGCCACTTATGACTGGGGAGCCACTTATGTACTGCGAAGCATCACAAACTTTTATTTCTGTATTGATGGGGATTTGCCTGGAGTGAACCCTCACCACTCCAGAGGATTCTTCATTTCAGAATCTTTACTTTGCTCTGAAAGTGGGGTTCCAGGAGGCTGTGAAGGGTTCAGGTGATATAGCTGTACATAGCTACCAGCACTGAATTGCACACCTGAGAGCTCACCACTTCAATTCTAGCAGCACACAAACACTTTGCAGGCACACTTCTTTGTGTCATCCAGACACACTGATGTCTGCACTGCTCAGTTTCAGGTTGGTGTGGAAAACGAACTCACTCAAACAGCATTCTCTTTAACTTATTTTTTGTATCAGTTTTAGAACAACTGATGACCAGGCAGAATTCATGCTGAGAAAAAAAAATCAATAACCATTTTCATAGTCAAAAAAAATATTTCTTGCATGTCTGATTTTATCCAATTATTTCAAAACAGTGTAGGAATTAGCAGGATGAGAAATAGGTGTCATGACATTCTTCTAAACTACTTGGCTTCTTTAGGACTTTCTGTACTTCTCACTGCAGAAGGAAACTGAAGTTAACAGCACAAAAAACAGGTGTATGTGAAGTGTGAAGACACAGGTCCCATAACAAACCAAAATACAACTTAACTAATGAGGATACCGTTGCACAACACTGAATTTCAGCAGAACTCAAAGGATGGCTTCTTTACAATGCAGGGTGTCACGAGAGTCTTTAGTTTGTGTGTGTTCATTTCTAGACATTATCTGAGATGTAGTACCACAGTAAAGAAATTCCTTTCTTCCGTAAATAACTTATGACCATTTTTTCTACTTGCAGATACCTCCTTGCTTCCTTAGCTAAGTAAAGTAAAATATTTTGAGACATCAATATTGAATTGAATACAATTCTCCTGGAACTACTTGCAAACCTGCCATTCAGGCTTGTTTTACATTTTTTATTCCACAATCAAACATAAATTAGAAATATTTTAAAGGTTGTCTACTAACAGTTTCCAGAAGGGTAGGAGTGGATGACTACAACACAGCAGACGAAGTCAGGTGCTGGCAAGGGGGTTCATCAAGCATTGGAAATTCAGCATACATGGAATCAGGTCCAGGGTCTTTCTGGGAAGTCCTGTCACGAGCAATAGGAGACAGGTCAGAGACAAGGCTTCATTGTGGGTCAGAAGTTCTTGCAAGACACAAGTTACCTACTGCACAGGGCCCAAGTACATCCAGGAGGCAGGGCCAGAAGCAGGGCTGAAGAGAGAACACCTACAACTTAATTCAGGTAAGGACTGATGGCCCAAGGCCGTGCTGAACGGGAGCTCCTGGAGCCAAGGGTAAGGGTGGAGGCTCCAGGGTGAGCTTGGGCACCAGTAAGGCCTATAAGTGGCCTCAGAGTCCTGACAAATGCCTTCTTAAGGCTTCCCCTCACTTCATCTGCAGTGGCCCATTGTCTGATATTATTTTCACCATTTTGAAGAATAAGGCACTCCTACTATGGAGGTGCATTAGGACAGTTTTGTCTGATTAGCCATTGTTTTGAACAGTCCAATAAGAAACAGAATACAGAACTATCTCAGCTTTCCCACAACATACCCTGTATATGTCACCTCTGCGGAATAGTACCTCCAGAATCCTTCAGGAAATTTTTGAGAAATTTGGAGGCATTCCTTTTTGTTGTGCTGTAAGCATAGTGAGATGAACGCTCTTTTCTGATGCAAAACCAGTCTGCAAACCACCAGTGACAACGTTACACTTCCACAAGCACAGGGAGCCAAAATAACTTCACATTCCTGTGATCCACACAGAGATGGGACATACGTGGCAAGCTGGGCACTGTGCTGGTGCCCTGCCCAGGAAGCAAATTTCAACATAAAAGATCAGTGGATAACTTCAGAGCCTGGATGTCTTGATTGCAAGCTTAGTCCATTTGACATCCCCTGCAGAACTGTTTGGTAATGTTGAAGAGAAGCGGAATAATGAACAAGTGGGCAGCTACGCTGCTTAAGATTTTAGTATTAAAGCTGCAGAAGCCACTGTGGACTGTGAGGACTCAGCAGGAAATGCAGCCATGGAAATTCTTGCAGTGGGGAAACTGGACTTTCTCTTCACCTTCATTTCAGACTGAACAAATATCACATGGAAAAAAACTTATGAGGACTTCTGAATCTTCCTAAGCATTCTTCTTATTCCTGAAGTTCAAGAAGTAAATGCTGCTATACCCATTCTTATTAAAGAAAGGTTCTTTCTTTTGAAAAAGTCACAGGAAACCTGAAAGTATGACTGCAGAACTAAGGCAAGATAATGTACAGTGATCTAGTCCTGATTCGTAAGTGAACAACAAGAGCGAACCTTCCATTAAAAAAATAAGTCATATCTGAAAACACCCATTATTTTAGCTTCAGAAAAACCTGGTTTTGCAAAGCAATGCATCATCAGAAGTCTGTTTATTCCTATTGTGTTTTTTGTTTGATGTTAAGACAAAGTTCCTGGGGTAGGAGGCTGGTAAAGAAAATACAGTCCCTTGCTACAAACTGTTAGCAGACAGAGCTTTGCTTTGCTCACTTTAACTATTTTGCTTAGTTTGGCTCATAACTCTGTTTTTTCTGGAAACCTCTCATTTTTCTTCTGGACTGCCTTCCAAAACCACAGTGAACTGAAAAAGAATACTTACTCTGGTGCTTCTCTGCTTCAAGAAATGCTCACTTTATACCTTTCTCTATACCTGTACCCTGCATTTTCAGGACCATCGTTATACAAATTAAAACTATTTATCCCACCGCGTTTTTATTTTTTTGAAAAGAAAAGGACAGAAGTTTCAGCCAGTGAACGGGGGACGATCCAGCTGGCTTCTCCAGTGGAAATGATTACAGCAGAAACATTTGCAATCACTTAAGTTTGCTCTCCCATGATCCTTAGCAAAAAAGGCTGAAAACAATTCAAAATAAATGTGGTGCAATCTAAACAGAGAAGGCAGAAATGAAAGATAATTTGCAGCAAATGAAGGAGAAGCCTTTCTCACCATTCAGGGTCCATTAGCTACAAGATTTTACAGCAATCCTGTTACAAATACCTGGAAAATTAACACGTATGGAGCCTTTATATATTCTGCAGCTCGGCTACAGTCACACACATCTGTTTCTGGTTTAAGTTATACCTCACTCTGGCACTGATTCAAAGAGCAGCAATGGAAGTGAGTCTGGGTCTGGGACTCGACTGGGGTACATGGATGCAGCTCCACTGAGAGAAGTGCAGCTAAATCTGCTAATAATGTGGTGCATAATTTCTAGGGACCTGTATTTCTAGAGTTTTCTTCCCTTTCCCTTCCTCTGAGTCCAATCAACTCTTCTGCACAGGAGAAATAGGTTCCCCACCTTAGCCATAGGATTCAGCTCTATAACTGTTTATGAACTTTGTAATGCCAAAAAAAAGAGAGCTTAAATATTATTCTATTCAGAAAACAGTTCATGTTCCTATCAGATTGGTAAGTTTTGCATTTAAGAGTATCATTTATATATATTTACAAGTACAGAAGCTGAGAATACCATGTGATGTGTGTTTGCATATATGTGCAGCATATGTTTGTATCTGTGAAAAGCCTTTCATATAAAAAAAATTCAGTAAGCAGAAGATTCCTTAGCAAACAATTTCCTGTACCAGAACAAGCTACATTTTCCCATTTTAGTTGGTAACTTCTCCTGCTGCAGCATGAATAAACTGAAAAATGGAGAAAATCATGTCTTAGGCTGCTTCAGCATTTTATCTCACAAGACTGTTTCTTCAGATTCTTAACACCATTCCTTGGGTTTTAATAGTGAATTGCCTCCGTTTCACATAATTTTATCCAGAAATAAACTCTACATTGGTTTAATATCAAAACTTGCTTTGAAGGACCTAGGACTTTCTGTGAGAAGGATTTTTCAAAGAGTAATAATTTATGGAAAGAGGGCCAACAAAAATATTCTTTTATAGGCTAAATATATAGCCTAACTTTTGCATATTTCCATGTTTTATATGCAAAACTTCGTCTTTTACCTAGCTTTCATGAAGTAATTTCTAGTAACAAAAGCATCCTCAAGTTTTCAAAGCCTCTCAATGCTTCACAACAGTTCTATTGAATTCATTCTTGCAGTATGATTACAGGACAAGGACCTGCTGCTGTTTGCGATTAATCTTTTAACTGAGACATAGAGAAATTAAATTTGAGATCCACCAAAATTTTTAAAATTCAAACTAGAATTCATGTCTTAGACGCCCATAAGTAGCTTGCCCGGCTGAATATGCCCATGAGCATCCTTATGTTGCCAAGTTTTCTCCAAAGAAAAGTAATTTAGGAGACAGGGGTATAGCTACTGGAGCTCTTACACACTCAGCTAATATAAAAGACTCAGAACCCCCATTCTTGTAGGGCTTAACACACATACATACCTGTGCCTAAGTGCTAGGTGGGCCCAACATAAAGAGTTTTCATTAAGACCCCCTTGTCTCCAGTAGCTGAACAAGTTTTGTTAATTTCAAGATACAGCAATCACAGTCTTCATATAAAAATGCAGGAGCACAGAACTCAAGCTGTTATGGGATCATCAGCCACATCCTGGGTTTTATCATCTGCTTCAGCAATTCCTCATATATTTTTCATGCAAGAATGATGAAATGATACTAAGGATGTACTAAGGTTTCATCATATAGTTTTGTTCTGGAAATCCTGGCATCACACAGGTTCCTAAATAAGCACAATGGGATATTCTTAACTTTTAGAATTTGGGTCATATTCCAGTGTCCTACTTTTCCTACTAACTGTCTGTAGTAGCACCTATACTAGCAGGTAAAAAGAGCAAGGTCTATTGTCTGGGCCTGTGGACAAGAGACACAACAGAGCTCTTATCCACGTGGCTAAACTTTCTTACACCTAAACTGAAACTAAGCCCTTCTCTTATGATTTGGGACAGACAGCACTGGGGGAAGTAAAAGCACCCTGCAACTCAGCCCCGCAGCAGCTGGCTCTTACAAAGCAGAGGTGTAGCTTATGGGAGAAGCTACAGCCAGGAACACAAATGAAATAACTGTAGGTCACAGAAGCTGCACACCTAGTCAAAAAATCCATAGTCATCCAGGAATATGACCCACATCTCACTGGTTTCTGACTAACTATAAGACAATCCTTCCTCTTCTTACACTTGTTACCTAAATGACTAGTCAAAGCAGGTTGGGAATTACAATAAAAATAATGCTTCCATTTTTACATTCACCATCAACTAAGCAAACAGTAAAAATCAGACCTCTGGCGATGTGTTTAGGGAACTCTTCAGTAAGTTTCATTTTAAGTCTAACACAGCTTAATGTGTTTCATTGTATGTCAGTTGTATTTCATTCAGGATCTTCATTTTTGGTTTGGTTCCTTTGTTTGCAACTGGCTTTCTATATTCCTAGGAAGAATTCAAAAGGACTGAAAACTAGTGAACACTGATCAAGAGATACTTTCATTTGTCCTAGAAAGAATGGCGGAGTGATGCTATATTTGGAGAAAATGGAAAGGAAAAGTTCTTCATAACATAATTTTTCTTAAAAGAGAAGACATTAGTGCAGGTTAGCTTAGATTAATTTTAATATAAAAGAAGTAGCAAAGGGATAGGAAGGGAACACATTGAGTAGATTTTGGAGAGGTAAAATGAAGGTGGAAAGTTCATAAGCAGGGATTCCAGCAAGAAATCCCAGACTACAATTTAATAATTTTCAGTCTGATTTTTGTAAATGCAAATTAAGCAATGTGAAAAAGAGGAACATTTAAATGGTGAACTGATTGAAGCTGAGAACTTACAGCTTGAAAGGGGCCGTTTTGCAGCACGTTTGTCTGATGACTTTGTGAGGCAAATTATCTTACTAAACTGCCCAAAAACAAGTACAAAAATTAAAATTAGTGGTTTTCAGCTGGTTAGTGAACAGAGCTTCTTCACCAAAAGTTAGATGAAAGCTCAACCTGGAAAAAAGGGACTGCACGGTTAGGACCATATGGGAATGGAACCACATTTTTTGGCAGTTGTGGAGGTGTCAGACCAGCTCAGACCATCAGATGCAACAGTACCACAAGTAGGAACAGCACTGGGCCCTTCAAATAGCTTGTCTTTAAAATCTACTAAACCTGCCATGCTTCACACTGTCAATACACAGATACAGATGCCACATGAAAAGGAACCATCACATAAAAAAGAGAAGATATAGATGCTACAAAAATAGTAAAGCACTCATTTTTTAGCCTTTTATTCAAACTGTTTCACCCACCCTCATAACAGAGAAATTCTATAAAGACTAGCTCACTGACAGCAGCAAACCCTGTATGACTTAGTCAGATAGAACACCTGGGCACCTACAGGTGAAACTACCAACACGCTGCATCAATTGCTCCTGGTATCACCTGTAAATCAAACAAGACACTTTGGGGGAAAAAAATCACAAAAAGTCCTTCTCTTCTTTTTTTTTTAATTAAGTGAATAAACTTTAGATCTCTGTTGATTCTATAACTATAGATTTTTAATTTGTCAATCTGTAAAGACTTTCTGTAGTGTATTTTTATGTTTTCTCAGAATCTTAAGGTTGTGTGGAAGCAGCTAAGTACAGAGCAAGCACATATCCAGGATACATTAATGAAATAAATTTTAAATATTTACTATTTTTAGTAAAAAATAGACTGGGTTCTTAGGGTTTTTTAAATTCAGTCTTGCCAGTCAAAAGAATTTGCAGAGAAAAAAAAGGTTTTGTCCTCCCTTTAAAAAAAACCCAAACTCATGAAAGTGTCATTGATCTACAAGTATTTTATCATTGTATGAAAAAATAGCTTCTGCACATTTGTGACACATCTAGTTCTATATGTGCTAATTTAAAAGCTTTTACCAAACTGTGGAATATAGAGAAATAAATTTCTGACAGACTAATTGTGTTTAGCTTGTTTTTCATAGATTAAAATATGGCTTTGCTTCAATGCATGTATAACACATGATAAAATATAGGCTGGCCTTTCTCAAGCATCACCACTGCCCAGGAATAGGCAGAAATAGCTAGGGTCAATCTGCACATCTATCAGCAGTTTCCGTGTCAGAAAAGAAAAGCACAAGTCAACTACTCAGTCCCAAGGAGACAGCCATAGGAGGTTAAATCCAGGATGTGATTTCAGTGCATTAATCTTACTACCACATGGGAAAGAAAAAAAAATCAGGCAAACTTTTTTCCAACTTTTGCCTTATTAGCCAGACCAGGAAACCCCCACTTACGGTGTTGTGAACTGTGAATTTTCCCCAGAAACCAACTCTCCCCAGGTCCTGGGGGAACTTGGCTTCCCAGGTCAAGCACAGAGCTTGCCATGTGCTTTCTAGTGCTTTCTGTGCTTTCTACTGCAGGCACAGCATCAGAGCACTTGCAGCCCATTCTGGGGAGAGGCAGAGACTGCTTTGTGCTTATTTTAATGAAGAGTCCCCTGCCTGCTCAATGGGAGCTGCATGGCTACTGCAAATATTTCATGTTCAGACTAGGGAGGGGGAAGGAAGAATGTGGCTTTTCTCCTTTTTTTGAAACCTCATAATTTTAAGTGTGGGTTCTGAGAGCTGAGCTGCCTGTGGAGCCCAAGAGAAGAAACGTAATGGTGAAGGAATCCTATTGCAGCAGGAGCAGCACTGCCACATGGCTTGCTAGCTGGAGCAAATCCTGCCATTGCTCTCCAGGCCCCTCCTTAAGGCACAAGTAAACGTGGCTCAGCAGTCAGCTCTCCAAACCAGGGCTCCAGTTCTCAGATGGAGGGATTTCAAGGAAACTGCCTGGGATGAAAGTATTTCCTCCCTTTCTTCCTCCCCCTTATTCTCCTTCTTTATTCTTGCAGGTCCCTTTCTAAGGGACTGGCTGCCAAGGCACTCCAAGATTATGCTGATGGGAATCAGAACAATCTTTTCTAGGCTTATTTCTTTTTAGCATCTCTACCACTAGGTTCACGGGTCAGAGAGGTGTTTCTGGCCATGCCTTTCTTTAGAAATTGAACACTTCATTTTTCAGCCTGTTAGTTACAGGCTGTAAATAGTTACAAGGTATTTACTCCAGACTAATAAGAGGACAAAAGGAAACAGCATTGTCTCATATACCATACAATTAGAAGGAGAGGCCTGATCAAGCATATTTTTCAAAGTAACTTCCAGCAATTCACATCTTCATTCAAGAAGTGTGGTGCACACAAGGCAATTGCTCTGAATCAACTGCCACTGAAGGCTAAAATGTGAGTTTCACTGGACTTCATGTTTAAATAAGAAAGAACTGCTATATGCCACAGCCAGAGACTATGGTTGAACTAGTCCTGCCCTGCTGCCTTTCATAGATATATCAGAGTAAGAGATATATTTAGTTCTTTAATGTGTGTGTTTAAAAAAACTATGAGTTGTGTGGGTTTTGCTGAAAGATAAATGGTTATTATGCTGACCAAAGGGCGTGCCCTTCTCCGACCTTTCAATTTTAGGGTCCAGGTTCACATGCTGCAAGTTAACACAAGATTCACTTCTTGTGAAATGCTGCACAGCACTGATGAGAGTTAGAGGAGCAGAAAAACCAAAAGGCTTTACTGTCAAAAGTGGGTTCTAACAGAGCTGGTAACATCTCTTTGTTATTATAAGCTCCTTTCTTTTCAGGTAAACCCAGAACACTGCTGAGCGTTTCTGCTCAGACCTCCCCCTGAGACTAACAGCCCATTTCTTCTGAAGGGCTACATGAAAGAAGAGTGGTTTGAATACAATTATTTGCAGTCAGTGATGATTATATCTTGATTTTTCATAACACCAACAGGTTTTTAGCGGCTTCTCTCTCCCTCCTCTCCTACTGCATTTCATAATCGGGAGAATACTCAGCATGAACTTTGCCTGAATACTGAAATCGAGGAGTTGAAAGCAGTTTTAGTAAGAGAAAGGAGGGGGAAATGGCTGCAGCTATAAAGAGCATTTGGAGGGCTGGAAAGATAGTGTACTTCCCAACAGCTGCACTGCATCAAGGCAAACCACAAAATAGTTTTGCAGCAGCTCCCCAGAGCACAGTGGAAACAAAAGTCAGACAAGGCTGGTTTGGGTGTTGGGTTTTTTTAATGGTCAAGGACAGGAGGGAGAAGAGGACAGAAAAAACCCCTACCCTGTGCCGATTTGTCACTGTGTATATGCATCTGTAAATATACAGGTAGCTGGCAGTAGTGCTCATCGTCATATGTGACCCGTTTGCTGTGAGTTACACGCTGAGTTTTTAGGGTAGAATTCATGGAGTAGTCAATTGCAGTATTAATCTACCAAGAGAGACAGCAGCAGACATAAAGGAATATCTAAGGATGCAGATAATTTTGATTCTCTGACTAGTGCCGCTCTGAAGAAATTACATTTGGATTACTAGTTACTCCAGAGTAAAACTAGTATAAATGTCAGATTGTGTCTTTATTCTCCTTCTCTGACTCTCCACAAAAGTATAGACCCTGTTTTAGTAAGAGAAAGATGCGTTGATTGTCTGTGACTTTGCCTGAAGTTATTCAGATACTTCTGGTGAGAGAGTTAAGAAAACTAACTCCTCCCAGGACATGAAAAACTTCAGCTGAAATCATAAGAATGTCTGAGCTGAAGTCCTGTCTCCCTCCCTGCCCCCATTCTTCAGACTATTCTTAAATAAACTATTTGGGTTGGAAAACATTCCTTGCGTGTATTCTGACTCATGATTTCTCTGCTGCTTTAGAACCTTTAAATGCCAGGCAACTAGACAAAAATTTCTCTCTGCCTAATCTGCTGGGGAAAAAAGGCAACTCCTCAGTTCCTTGAGCACAGGGAGCCCAGTCCAAAGTAAGTCACCACTTTGGGTGCTGGCTGTTGCATGACATGTGAGGAGGAAACACTGGCTCTTTCCTAGATTTCCTAATTGCACTCTCAGAGGGACATGAGATGATTCATAGCTGGCTATGAAGAACTCTTGCTTTCCAGCTTTTTTTTAAAAAAGCAGATTTTGGGACCAATCCATCAAAAAGTAGCTTTCAACCAATTCTGAAAGAAAGGCTGACCACTCCATATAGACAGCAACAGAACACTTTTGGTGTAGCAGGGAGAGTTTCTTGATATCGAAACCAAAGGAAAAACATAATTTCATTTATGTGTTTACGTACCAAACCATTACATGCAGTACTAACATCAAGAGTTACACAGTTTTAGATGGACACAGGTACAGATCCATACAAACAGTCAAGTTAGTTAAGATATATTTACATATCAACTGTTTATGTCATTGTCTATATGCATACATTCAGATCATGTAAACTGCAAACTCATAAAATTTACCTTACCCACTATGGGAATAGAGATAAAGTAATCTCATTTTCCCATGTTTGTCACAGGTTATTTGTCATGCTCAGAGACACTGATCACAGCTCAGCTGGTGACAGATCATTTGTTAGACCACCTGTAGGCAGCAATTCACATCTTTGTACTTATATTGTGTATAAAGACTTGTGAAGACAGATAGGGCTCTGTGTTTCTTTTGCCAGTTACAGTGACTACAGAGTATTTTATTTCAAGGAGTAATATATGCTTCATCTGCCATCAAAGGTCACACAATATGGTAAAGAAATTTTAATATCTCATAACAGTGAAACACAAGAGCTTATAGAAAAGGAAGTGAAGAATGTTCTGTATGAGCTGGAGCAAGCCAATCTGCTTCACATCCAGGACCTGCAGCTGTATATTATTAGCTGTGCAGACCCTGTTGTGTTAAGCGGCTCACAGAGAACAACCCAGAAATGAAGTGGAAAGTGAGACCAAGTGCAGTACAGTGTTTGCATCCACTCCCCACCTCTACCTGCTACTGCAGCTCTGCTCATGACCCGCTGCAGTCTTTCCCACACAGAAAATCGCTCCTCCTTCTCTCACAGCTGCAAGTCCCAGCCCACCAGAAGAGAGGCAGATCTTTGGTGCCAGATGAACAGCAGCCATTTCACAAAGCTCCTCACCTTCCCCTGTCTCTTTTCCATGCTGAATGAGCCTAGCTGTTTTCCAACCACGTGGCACCCAGTTTATCACACACTCCTGTGCAGTGCAGGAAGTATATGAGAACCCATATCAGCTAATTATGGGACAACTCCTGGAACATTTATCTATTATGGGGCAAATCCAGAAGTTATGGACACTTCTAAAGTACTGCTTTCTTTGAAAGGTGGTAATACAAGCAGGATTGGACCTCAAGAAAGATTATAACACACATGCATACCTACATATACATAAGCCTACTTGGAAGGCAGAAGGGCTACCTTAAGCCATCTCCTGACCTTGGCCATAACTCCTCTAGGCTGCTTTCTGTATCTTTTTCCTCGACTTTTTTTTCTATCCCAGATGTGTTTACAGATGTGTTTACATTCTGCCTACCCAAGAGATTTCTGCAAATCTCTGACCAGCCTGATCATACAGCAAAACATTTGTTAGGTGGTTCTCTGTAAACACACATATTGTTCAAATTAGGGCATGAAGACAGGGGCTTCCTGTTTGCTCTGGTTCTTTTACAGCCTTACTTGATGAGCAAAGCCTCTGCAAGTGACAATATAATCCCTTTCTGGCAAACTCATTAAGAAGTATATGTAAGAAATACAAAAAATATCTAGAGCACAACCACCTTGCTCTATCTGATGTAAGCTAATGTCTCAGGTCTTCAGAACAGTAATCAGCCACAAATTTCTTTAGAACTGACTAATAAAGAGCAGGTCATCAAGACAAGATCTTCTAACTGGCATTTTAATTGCCAGACAACCTCTGCAGACACTTTTGTAGTGGGAAGATGAGATGGCTGAAAAGCTGAATTATACCCACTATTGAATTCAGACAGTGAGAATGCCTTCTCCAACCTTGTCGTTACACCAACTCAGTCATAAATAAGGCCTGACATTCTACTTGGTGGGAGTCTAAGTATTCAAGGATCCCATACAATTGTGATGAACAGTCTAACAGGAGTGTACAGGTGATGACTGAAAGACAGCTCTTGAAGTATTAATTACTCGGAGAGATGTAACGCCCAGGTGTAGGTAGGGCTGAGTGAACTGACCCAACACTAAAGGTTCTGACTGGCATTAGGGCTCAACCACAAGGTCTGCTTGTGCCAAAACATTAACATCTCTGTGTCACTTGAAATTAAGGCTAGGCTGACTAAAAGAAGAACATTTAGCACCATTGTTGAACTGTATCTTCAAAGGCCTGTGCCAGCATGAAACTATTAGCATGCATCACACCTGCAAATATGCAAATGAAGGCTCTTGTATGCATAATGCAGGGACAGAAACAAGGACCCAGGAGGTAAACTGTCAGAGGTTAGATGCCAAATCAATGGCTTCAGGTGATAATAAATACCTGTCTTATGGCAAATGCCATCATGCTGCCTTTTCATAATACTTGTATGCAAACACTCCATTTGTTGGAAACCAAGAAATTGTCTGGAAGCTTAATGACCCCTGGAAATAACTAGATTCTAAGGTTTGTTAAACTGGAAAATAGTGTCTCTAACTGACCTGAGTCTGTTGACTGTATTAATGGCCTGGAAACTTAATATTGGTGTATGCAATATGTTTATCATGTAACTCATTAGTTAGATTTCTAAATGAAGTTTGATTTAACCAGCAATGTGGAGCATAGTAGATAAAACAGCAAAATAAGTTAAAAACGAAGAGAAGAAAACTGTGAAACTTATACTGCAGCAAGTGGATGGAAATGTATTCTTCACTTTTATCTGGCTAATTTTGGCAAGGATGTTGAGAATGAGAGCCAAAGTGCTGTCATTTTTAGCAGTGTGATTCTTGCACAGTGAAATTTTCTGGTGTGCAGCAGTAGATTCCACCAGGTGTGAATGTAATCATTCTTTGAATCTGTAATAAGTGAACCACTGCTCCTGCTCTGACTCTTAGCTTAGCAGTAATTGTTACTTTGGAGAAGTAAGAACTGACAACGTGAAATTAGCGTAAAAACTGGTACAGTTTTATTTTTAATGAACAACCTTACAACTGTGAATTGCAGCTCTGTATACAAACAAATGACCTGGAATTCATTGATAAGAAGCTTCCTTTGAAGTCTTCGATACAGAACTCCTCGGAGCCTTAAATATTTGACATTAAAGTGTATATTTTCTCCTATTTTTGAAATAGTGTTCCAACCTTAGGTTAAAAGAACAGAGAGCAAACTTACATTTTAAAGACTGAAATGTAACAGTGTAGGAGTGAATTCACAACATGTTTTCTTTTTTACCAAATGAAACTAAAATCTTAATACTTTCCAGACATTCCCTCTGTATTTTGAATTAGAATGGGAAAATTTATCTGCTTAAATTATCATGTCAGCTCTTCTGTGTTAGTTACTCAGGAAGGTTTCCTTGTAGAACCCTGAAGGATTGCCCTCAAACCAGCCTGAGAGCTGCTGTTGAGGAAGTCAATCCAACGCACCAAGGCTGCAGATGCTTACAAGGAAAAATAATACTCAAGCTTACCTTTTGTAGCCCTGATTCAATTCCACCAGCAGATCATACACCTGATATATGATGGGTTTTTTACATACATATTACAGAAATTCTTTCTATAATGTAGCACATCCCTTGTAGTAGATGAGAAATATGGTTGTTCCATACATGATCAGCAAACAGTAATCAAAAGCTACTCCCTAGAAAAAAATAATCATACTTCTTTTAGCTAAATATGTTGAAGTTCTTTTATAATTGTGAATTGTTGTCTGTTTCTATTGAACTCTTTTCTTCAGTATTCCCTCAAATGAGGATGAAAGGAACCTCTACACCATTCTTTAGGTTATACAACTACTTCAAGTCAAATTTGTGAATCCAGGGAATTTCTCGTAAACCAAGCTAACCCATGAGAAAATTAACCCTTGTTCATCAAGGCAGAATTGTTCAGTTTTCATACAGCTTTCCTGTTGATTTAAAATAGAAGCAAGCTAATGCTTTCCTGTAGTTGTTTAAGGAAATAAGATAAGACTAAGATATGAGTTTCATGACAAAACTCACTGTTCAAACACAGTCTTTTGGGTTAATTCTGCATAAATATCAAGAATGTCATTCCTCTTGTCCCTAACTCATGTTTGTGCCTGAAAAAAAGGGACAGCAAGCTTGTATGTTTCCCTTCAGTTGAGCTCTTCCCTGCAGTAGGGGCTGCATTTCCAGCAATTTGGAAAGAGCTGAGAAATATGAGAGGCTGGAAACAAAGCAATAGGAGTTCAGCTGGGCAACCCCGGTTAGAAATCATCTGGAACGTGGCAACACTGAGATAGATGCAGGGTAAGTTATGGATTTGGAAGTAGCTAAGGAAAATTAAATTAACTCAGAGCAAAGAAAAAAGAGGACTCCTGTACAAATTAAGATACACATTCTCTGCTGCAATTTTCTTTTCCTTTTGTTACCACTCAGACTCCTCTGATGATCAAGTATCTGTACACTGAGGTTTGTAGTTTGCATGGGATGGACAAGCAAGTCTTGTCCTGAGCTGATGATGCAGAACATACATGAGGCTTGGATTTTGAACCACGCACCTACCTACCTACCTAAGTTAAATGCACTAACTTTTTCAAGTATTAGAGTTTAAAATATCAGAATTTGCAAGGCTGGGTAAATGGATATGTCTATACACACAAAAAGGTTGCAAATGTCTTTGGATCTTGGACACAGCTGATGCTGCTAATGAAGAGCAAGGGTTTGAGCACTGATGAGAGCACAAAATGTCTCGACATTAAGAAATAAGAGAGAAAAGCAGTAGTAGTTACTTTCTCTCAGAAAACACTGTCCTAAACTGACAGAGTCAGGATACAACCTGACACCCTGTCGGTCAGGGTGGCAGCATGGTTAAATGGTGGCTGCAGTCCTCCTGAAGTGATTGATGTGGTTCCGTTGAAGCGGTGATCCTGTAGAAAGGTCTGGTCTTCCTCTGAAGGTCCAGTGGTTGTCATGTAGCTCTTGTCCTCTGGGAATCCACTAGGAAAGGCTGGCTGTGGTGTTCCAAACCTCAGATTATATCCAGGTAGGAATGCTTGGTTCCTCCCCCTCGGCGGAGCATCTCGTAATGGGCTGATGTAATTTTATGAGTCATGCAGTGAGGCTTGATGGCCCATTAACAGAAGATATGCCCCAGAGGGAGTTATCAGGGATGCGTCATGGAAGAGGCAAAGAGCATTGCCCCATCTGGTTTTAACAGTTTATGAAGATGGTGATTGTCATAGTTTACAGCGTAAGANCCACCCTGCCTGGCAGGGTGCCAGGTCGTACCCTCACTGCCAGCTTAAACCAGTGGTTTTTGTATTATTGTTTTGTTATATATGTATATTTATATATATTTTAGTAAAAGAACTGTTATTCCTATACCCCATATCTTTGCCTGAAAGCCCCTTAATTTCAAAATTATAAAATTTGGAGGGAGGGGAGTTGCATTTTTCCATTCCAAGGGAGGCTGCTGCCTTCCTTAAGCAGACACCTGTCTTTCAAACTTAGACTGTGATAGAATACATATCCACGGCTACATCCTACATTGTAACCCAAGACACCAAATGAAAGGCGAACACTCTCATGTGTTTGAGGGGAGTGTAGGAGGCATGACCCCCTATTTCTTGTCTGTAGCAGTTTTATAAGAAAGAGACACCATCCTCTGAAGGTTTGAAACCTTTCAGAGAAGCCTTCCAAAACCAAAAGACCTTTTAAATAGTATTCATATAATTATCCAGTCTGGGTTTTTTCAAAGCAGTTTAACCCTTTTTTGATTTGCTCCTTTTCCATTCTATGAGACTTCTTTGGTACAAATTTAAGAAAATATTTTTATTTTCAATTTGGATAATCTATGAGGTGATGGTAGCCTGTAGTCTCAATTTTGGGACCACTGCAGGGGAGGTTGAGCAGCTGGTGAATCAAACCTCCTGAGGCTATCCAGGCTACTTAGGCTGCAGCCTTAAATTATCCTGAAAGGGCATTACACTCTGGACTATCCACACAGCTCATGCCCTTGAGCTTCACAACACAGCATTCCCTTTTAATGTACACCAGCTGTGGTCAGCTCAGAGCAGAGCAGTCTGCTCCCTCACTGTGTAATCCCACTCGGCACCACTACCTTTCCTATAGGGAAATAGTGCCCCAGTTCCACTAAGGACCATGCTAAATTCCCAACACTGTTCCTGAGACAAAACCTGTTGGCTTCCTGTGGTGAATACACTGAGATTGGATTCCACCAGGCTGTTTCAGGAGTAGAGTCTTCATGCACACAGAAATTTCACCAAGACCTCCTAGTTCTTAATCACTCTTTCTGTAATTTTTAAAATGATAAAAAAATGGAGTAACTATAAAAATACAGTATCATTTGTAAGACAACAGACATTTGTACATGCACTTTGCACGTACTTGTACTGGGAGCTCTTCTGTTCGGATCTTATCCATACACCCTACTGAGCATCTTGTTCTGTGCCACAGATAAAAAGCAATTTACAAATTAAAGTATTCTCCACCATATTTGTTTAACATAATCAGGCTAAGCACAGTCAGTTTAACTATTCTCACGTACAGCCTGCTCAGTAATACAAATTCTGTAGACATGATCGTATCCTTCTCAGAGTCCCATGGATATATCTGTCAAGTACATGACTTTTCCATTCAATTTTTCAATAGCAGTCTAAAGCATATACTACTTTTCCCAAGAAAGATCCAGGAGAAAAAATTATACCTGCAAATCATATAGGAAACAAAAATTATTTTAAATACATAGTCTCAGTACTAATGAAATTTTTAAAAAATAATGGGTTCTATTAACTTATCTGGTTTTATTCTGTGACTCTGTGATTCTTGGGGTTGTCCTGTGCAGGACCAGGAGCTGGACTTCAACAATCCTTGTAGGGCACTTCCAGCTCAGGATATTCCATGATTCTGTGACTCTATGTTTAAAGAACTCAGCTTTCTTTCAATATTGTGTGTTTTTTTCATTCATAAGTACTTAGGAACCTATCAGATCAGAACTAAGTGTGTCTAATGCAGCGTCTTATATCTGATGGTGAACAATAAAAGACATTTAAAAAACCCCAAGTATAAGAGGTGATATTTTATTAAAATATTCTCACTGCCTTTAGCTTCTTATAGTGCAGGAACTACAAGCCTCAACTCTTAGCTGTAAATTTGCACTTTGTAGAGTTTCAAGGAGTCCACTGATTTATTGCCTAATATTTCCAATATCCTATTAAAGTTTGATATGTGGTATGCTGTGAAAAAAAAGGGTATGCTGTGAAAAAAAAGTGGAGTACAGTATTGCACCAAGGCTGTTTATCATCTCACGAGACTATGTAGGAGTACACCAAGGCAAGGTTTTTCAAAGGGTGGAAAATATTGTAGAAGAGAGAATGGAGAGCTGCCACTCTTTTTCTACTAGTGATATTTACTAACAAGACAAGTTAATACTAAAAAGGTGTTTTGTGCTGAAGAATGTCAACAACATTCAACAAAATATATTTACATCTGAAGCCCAATAGACTTCAGTAAGGAGACACAGGCATCCTCTCTACTTGCCTGCCACTGCATTTCCCCATAACTTTGTAGCCCACTTCAGCAGAACTGGTGGAAGAATCCAAAAAGATATAAAGATTCTGCAAGTTTCACGAAACTGGAAGGTTAGCTAGAGGGAAAAGACTAAAATCAGCAACTCCAAGAAGAAATGGCTTCAGTGTGAGTCCAAGTGAGTCTGGTTTGGTTTACCAGCTGGCTAATCAGTATGTCTTAGGTTACAATGTACGATATAACCAAAAGATATGTACTCTAGTACCATCTATGTAAGCTGTTAAGAAAAGTGGGGCAGTGTTCTTTATCTTCTCCATGAGTCAGGCCTGATAACTCCCTCAGGGGAGCTATCTCCGGTAATGGGCCATCAAGGTGTCCCAGCATGACTCATAAAATTACATCATCCATCGTGAGATGCCCTGCCCAGGGGGGAGGAACCAAACATTCTATCTGATATAATCTGAGGCCTGGAACACCAGAGGAGCATCTACCACCGGATTCCTTGAGGATAAGAGCTTGACAACCACCACTGGAGAAGGACCAGATCTTTCTACAGGATCACTGCTTTGACAGCACCACATCCATCACTCGAACAAGGACTGTAGCTACCATTTAATCGGACTGCTACCACCACCCTGGCCGTCAGGGTGTCAGGTTGTCTTCTGACTCTGTCTTTGTTTCTGTACTATTGCATTTATTTTAATTTTCCTATCAAATTGTTTTTCTGACTTGGAATCTCTCACTGGTTTGCTTTCAAACTAGTACACAGTACAAATATGCTGGCTTGCTTGGTGTCAGCACTGGTGTGGGCTGCTTTCTGCCCAGCTGGTAGCTGCAGAAGAGGAAGATGAGCCTAGTGAAAGGAGCAGGTAAAGATGTGAAAGGGTGATCTAGGAGAAGGGAGAAGTGGAGGTTTTTAGGATGTCTGCCACATCTATTCATCTGAAGGTGTGCGAGACAGTATCACATAGAATCCTACACACGGAATATTCTGAGCTAGAAGTTACCACAAGGACTATTGAGTCCAGCTCTTAAGTGAAGAACCCGTGACCTTGGCTTGGTTATGAGCACCATGCTCTGACCAATCTGTTGCAAGGTCTGTGGGTTCCACCCCTCATGCAATCACCCTGGGCTTTTTACAAAACATGCTGTTACAATGAACAACGGCCTATTCAACTGCATTAAGTGCTCTTAACAAAGCACAGTCAGCTTTAAAAATGTTTGTAGGGAGAAACAACACCCTACTGCATGCCATTCATTGATTCTACTGCTTAAAAATGGGAATGTTGTGGTGTACAATTTTGGGGAACAGCAACATGTTGTACCCAGCCAAGCCTTATATGAGTGATTTCAGTTGCATGGATTTCACATTTGCCTCTGTGTGACATAAAAATAAGCCTTAAGTCCTTGTACTTAGATGCTATAACATTTTTCCCTAGTCTGCAGCAGGAGGTTTATCTTTTCAGTGAATAGGAAACAGAAAGTTGTGAGAAGGACTTCGAAAGCTAATCAACACCTAAGATTTCCTGTGCATTCTCCTTCCAGAGTGAGGGATTCGAACTCCACATGAAGCAGAACAGGGATCTGTCTATAGCTGCTGTAGGAGGCGAAAGAATTTCAAGATGACAAGGGGTGAAAAGTTTTAGTCATGGAAAAGCCTGGACTGACCAGGCAATGTTGTTGCTGAACACAACTTTAATCTGCATGCTGCCTCATTTTTCAAAGTAGGATTTAAATGCACTTGAAAATTACCCCCACTGCCTGTGGGAATGAAGTTGCTTCAGAAGCTAATTTCAGTGATGTGCACTGTCTGAAACAAGCCTTTACTTGCACTGCTGTTTTTTTTTGACTGTCAGTGTGCATACCAAGTGATATCCATATAATGAAGGATCAGATCGAAGGTGCTTCCCTTACTGAGACAGATTTCTTTCCATTAAAGTATGGGTTATATGCTCTCTGTTGTAGCCAAAAATTATCACTTGATATAGAAAACTACCATTTGTTATTACGCTAATTGAAACTCAGGACCGGAAGATAACAAAAAGACTGATTCTTTTCCCAGCTGCTCTAAACGGTTATAGTTGAGGGTTCTTTTGATGGTTTTGGTTTGGTTTTTTTAATTCTAATTGTGCAGCAAACTTTTCCAGTGGTTAATTTCAAGGCAAGATACCAATAATTTGGCAGTTTCCTCTAATATGACCTGTGTGAATTCAATTGCCACAGTGATTGTATCAAGCAATAATTAGAGATTTTTATGATACTGTCCACAACAAAGACATCTTCACGCAGACCGAATACAACCCATGATCATGTCTGCTTGCTTTCAATTAATCCACTGATCTCTACCTCTTACATTTTCCAGTGCATTCTTGATGCATGCACTTCTGAGTTCTTATTGTTGCCAAGCCTATTGAGAATGTGAAGGAATGAATCTAAAC
This sequence comes from Platysteira castanea, assembly GCA_013397175.1. Lineage (NCBI taxonomy): Eukaryota > Metazoa > Chordata > Aves > Passeriformes > Platysteira > Platysteira castanea. The sequence goes on along the minus strand of VYXC01008621.1, from coordinate 1,028,674 downwards.
TGATCCTCTGCAAGTGATATTCATTGCATTTTTGTTTTCTCTTATACAGAAAATCCCTGAAGTCCCCAGGAGCCAAGGCCCTGTAGATGTCAATTCCATAAAGATGCAATGCAACCTTTTAATACTGTGATTTGATCCCCATTTCAGCAATATTCTGATTAACAGTGGTACAAGCTTGGTGTACCAGAAGTCATTGCCACATCACCAACTTACTTAGCGTCTGTCTATATACATCCATTAATGTGTGTTCATACAGAGAAATTATTCTCACCAGCACTATGATAATTTGCTTTACTAGAATTCACTGAGATTGATGAGCATCTCAAAGGACCACCTGGCTTTATTTCATCTCACCTTCTGTTCTAGTTGAGAATTCTGATTTCCTTAAGTCGAAATTGTAAGGCTAGCAGATAGAACAGGGAAAAGAAACCAGTTAGATGGTTAAAGCTGAATTTTTTTTTCTCTAAAAAGTAAAAAATTCTGTGATATGGCTTAAACACTTGTGAGATATACAACTATAGTGAATATTGGCCTGGCTCTGCTATTGCTGAAGTCAGTGTGAGTTTTCATTGTACTATCTGAGTGATAACAGAATCAGAGCCAGTGTGGAAGAATTTCTATAACAGACATGCAGGCTTAGAGTTTTACTAAATGAATTAGAGGTGAAGTCCAAATGATCTTAAAAAAAAATAACAAGTTTTAAAATTAGCTTTCAGATGTAAAGTAAGTTAGCATATTAATAATGTCATTACTTTATTGGATGACTTTGTAACAGAGCAATAGATTGGGTTGATAATGACATGAAAAGAGGTCAACGTGTCCTGAATTTATTTAAACATGATAAATTGGTTTGGCTCCAGTAACAACCAACTGAGCCTTCTATCGATAGGTGAACTAGGCCTTTGTTTTGACCTCCTCAATCCCTAAAAGCGTAACCTTTGAGAAAAAAGTAAGAAAAAAAAAAGATGAAAAAATTATATATACTTTAAATAAGTTAAACACCACCCAGAAGGCTCACTGACTGCTGCTGTGGAGGTTTACTTCTTTTGAGAAGAATAACTAGACATCTCAGTTTCAGCAAAGCAGCCTTGAGTCATCCTCTTGTTTGCTTTTGCTTAAGTATAATTTAGGAAAATTTTCCATTAAATTTGTCTACTGATCCCTCTAATAGCACTTCCCCAAGGGCTGTCTATCAGTTGCTCCTTTTTGAGAATTCATGACCATTAATCCTGCTGAAGATAACGGATGATGATTTATTTCACACACTTGACAGCCACTGGGGAGCAGAAACTAAATGAAGCAGCTGCCATAGCTGTTCACAAAGAACCTGTTTATTTCCCACTAAAGGTCAGTTTTCTGGACTACCTCTCAAAAGCCACTTTAAATGATTCTAAAAGAACTGTCTGAAAACATCAAAGAAGTATTAGAAGTCAATGGCTATGAGCTGTTTGCGCAAAGAACAATGTTCCTGCTTCCTTGCCATTTACTGGCACTCTATGGACTCTGTCTGAATTATGATCCATGGAGCAGCCAAGTCATGACTCAGTGTACCTGTGCCATGCTCTTAGGTCTGTGTGTACCTTTAGTCCTATATGGGAACAGTAGGACTGGCCACAGGAGCCTTAGCACACCTGGCCCTTCAACACGGTACAGAGGACTGCTGCAAGTTACTTGCGGTATCTTGTCTCTCCTCAGGATTTTTCTGCAAGAGCATAGCACAACCCTTTTTTTCTTTTTTCCTGTTTTGTTTGGTTTGGTTTGGTTTTGGGGTTTTTTTCTGTTTGTTTTTTTTTTTTTTTTAAACTAAGCAGTCAAGAAGAAAACAACAAGCATGATACAATGAGTTGCGGTGAGGGAGATACATGGTACCACTTCCATATTTTCTCCACTGACAAGGTACTAGTCTCCTTGTTAATGCAAGATACTGACTAACCAAGCTCAGATGTGAAGTCCAGAATCATAAAAAATTCTACTAATGATAGCACTAAGGAAGATGATCTGTCTCTACTGCAGACATCAAGCAAAAACTATCCAAGATTCCACTTACTCCTGCATTAAATCATAGAGACCCTCATATATCCATGTATATTACAAAAGGAAGATTGAAGCCAGATCATGTCACTGAACCAGCCCCAGTACTAGAAGTAGTCCCACAGGGAAACTCCTTCCCTTAGGCACCTTTTTTGCTCACCCATTACTGCTAGATGGTTGGGCATGCATCCATTATCTGAACAAACGTTACCATTTTCATAATTTTTGGTCTGTATTCTAACGATTTTTCAAAATAATGAGAAATAAATCTGTGCTGACGTTACGTGGAAACTCCTCTCTTTTAAAGCCTGCCCTAACAGCAAATTTTGCACAAGATTTTTTTTATTATCATGAAAGTTTCAATTTAAATTGTGCCATAGGCGTTACTGCCTTTAGTGTGAAATAGTTCCTTTAAACAGGTATGATCCAAAGGGAAAAACAGTTCTTAGATGTTTACTTGTCTCAACTGGCTGATCAAATCAATTCTGGTACACTAATGGCTCCAAAAGCTTTCATGTTACTTCTGTTACTTCAGAAGTACTCGTTTAGTTATGATATTTGCATACTAGCAACCATTTGCAATAATTGTACTTTATGGAAAAAGTATTACTGACTTCACACTATAGAACCAAAGTCACTAGGCACTACCTTTTTAAGGAAATACTTTTTCTTCTTTCCCCCAAGTTTCTATTTTTGCGTGCTTAGGTAGAGAAGATAAGCACTGGAGCCTGTCTTCACAACAGAAACTGTGACAGTGTCTGTATGACAGGGATACCCTGCAGGAAGATCATCTTAACAGGCCTTTGTCACTTATCCTAAAATCATTTGTTGTGGCTTGAATTACTGCTGATGCTAGAGGGAAAAGAGATTCCTCTCTTTCCTTCCTCATCTTTCCTTGAAATACGAAGACAACGGATGACTGAAAGTGAAGAAAATGGCCAAGGACTCCATAGGTTCCGAAGGTCAGTTATGCATCTGGGACTGTTGTGTCAAAGCTGTCGGTCCTAGAGAATTTCAGTCATGGAATTTTCAGCATGGTGGGTTGCTGAAAAGAGACTAACATGGGAAAAGAGCCATATCAATGAATTATTCTTCTGCATCTCTTTTTTTCTATCCATATGCACCAATCCTGAAATGGCTGGAGCATACAAAGGATTCATCTCTTTGGAAGCCTGAGGAGTCTCATACCATCTCAGCTGCTTTTGTGTGCTGCTGAGCTTCTGGCTCCATGTCTCCCTCAGCCACCTGCTTTATGGGAGACATGGTAATTGAAAATCCACATCTTTGCAGAGGTTTTCTCTTCTTTGGGGTGAGGGCTTGTCCTTCCTGTGTGAGACTTCATGGATAGGATGGATGGGAATAGCTAGGCTTAGTTTGATTTGGTCAGGATACATGTGTCTGCATCCTTACACCTTGCAAGTATTTCATTAATAGAAGACTCTATCATTTATTGAAAATGTGCATAAAATAGGTTTATACATATGCAATTAGAACAGGTTTATCTCAGAAGTCTCTAATTACTATTATAATCCATCAATAGCTGTTCTGCTGATGCAGCAGAGTCAAAATGGAGAAAAACTGGCTATCGACTCAATGACTGATTTCAAGGAACAAGTTTGGAAAAAAACAAACTCTTCACTGAAAGTGGTGTCAGGAAATATCCGGACTTGAGCCGCAGTGCTTTGAGTCTAATTTATTCATTATTTTAACCTGTTTGAAGCTCACTGAGCTACTTTAAGTTTATGCTGGTATAAACTTTCAGGTAGTTATCTTCACTGTCTAGGTTAATTTAAAATCCTTCTTGGTCTAAGTTGATACCATTCACATGAAAGATAATCCGAAAGAATACTCAAGTACCATTTATGCCATATACTTTTATGACAATCTTTCAATCACATCATTTTTTGTGCTACCATTTTGTGGTTAGACACACTTTGTTGGATCACCTTTTCCTAATGCTGTGGATTTTCCTATCCAAACTGCAGGCTTTTCCATTTCGTCAGGACTCTTGATAGTGAGGAACTGTCCTGTCCGCGGAGGCAGCTTCAGGCCGGCTGTCCAGCTGGGGACGGCTAGCTCGCCCGGACACGGCGTGGATGCGTGGCACAGGGATGCTGCTTTCGGTGCTGGCAGTGCCCCTGAGACACAGCCCCTGTGGGGTCCCCGCTCAGGTGCACATCCATGACCCATCTTTGCCATGCTTTCTGTATACGTCCCCCCGAAGGCAGCTGATACATAGGGGCTGGACACACCGCCGGCACCTCCCCTAAGACAGGCTGAGGGCGAGACGACCCTCTTGGCTGCAGGGTGGTCTGGAGGCGGTGCCGATCCGCTGTCGGGGGCCCCCCCGCGCCCTCCGCCGCGCTCTCCCGGGGGCTGCGGCGGCTCGCTGCTGTGCCTGGGCAGGACCCGCCTGCTCAGCGGCCCGCGGCTGGGGGACGGAAGGGGAGAGAGGACAGGCGCTCCCCTCGCCTTTCCGCCCCGGAGAGGTCCCCTCCACCCTGAGGCGGGGCTGCTAATTGCCTTCGCCGTTACCTCCGCCCGGGACTCCCTTCGGCGAGCGGAGGGGGCCTGGGAGGGGGCGGCTGCCCGCCTTGGAAGAGCCCCTGGGCGGGGAGGGGGGCTGGCCGCAGCTGCCGCTTGGCCTGGCCGGAGGCACCACGTCAGCTCCCCGCAGCCGCGGGGGCCGCGATGGGCGACCCGAAGTGACTGCAGCCCCGACCCCGGTCCCGGGGCAGAGGAACGATGGGGCGGCGCTGCCCGCCGCGAGGGGCGGCCCGGCGCCGCCGGCCCTCGGGGGCGCAGAGCGGGCAGCTCCTCTCACACCCACCCCGGCCCCCTCCCCCGGGGAGGGAGAAGCCGTCTGCCCGGCAGACGTGGCAAACAAGCCCGCCAGCTTTTCCTCAGCTGGGTGGGCGGGTGGCCGTCGCGACGGGGAGCTGCCGGGAGTGCCCATCCTCCTCCCTGCGCCTGGAGAGTCCCGTTCAGCGGGCCGGGAGGCGGGAGCGCACGGGGCGGCGGCTGCGGGGCACCCCGGGCTTCCCTCGCACACACACTCTGCCCGAGCGGCCGCGAAGCCGGGAGGGAAGACTGGCAGGGCTCTGCCCGCGCCCTGGCCGGAGATGCTTCCCCGGGGGGAGCGAACCGCCGGGACGCGAACGGGCTCCGCCGCGGGCTGCGGGCGGTCAGAGGGGCTGTCGGTGGCCCCGGCTCTCGCTGTCCGCGGGGAAACAGCAGGGGCGCGGGACCGGAGTGACCGTGCTAGAGGGGTCGTGCTAGGGGGTGGGGAGAGCGTCGCCTTTTGCCTTTGGTTGCAGTGGGACTGCGGAGAGAGGTTGAGCTGGGATCCAGCCTCCTCTCAGCTGCCCCGGCCGCTTCCCCGCGGGGCAGGAGGCGCCGCAGGCCCTGGACAGCTCCCTCTTTGAACGCCGTCGGGGCGCTGCCAGCCGGCTGCCCGGCGAGGCTCCCGGCCGCGCTCCCAGAAAAGCGGGGCGAGAGGGGCGTGGGACGGCTGAGGGAAAGAATAAAAAAAAAAAAAAAAAAAAGAAAAAAAAAGAAAAAAAAAAAAAGAGAGAGACGACGAGTCAGATTTTCCTTCCGAAAGCCTCAGTGTCCACGTCCTCAAAGCATGGAACCAATTTAGCGTCGCCGCCCCTCCGCCGCTGCCGCTGCCAAGGCTGCTGTGGAGGGCTGGAGACACGGGGCACGTGACAGCCGGGGCGGCGCCGGGACCCTCCTGCGGTATAAGTAGGGCGGACCGGGGCTGGGTTAATTTAGCGTCCCGGGCAGCAGGTTTCTGCTAAGGTTGGAGTTACTCCTCGAGACTGTATGCCTGCGTCCCACAGGCGATAGCTAACCAACCGACTCGGCACCACAAGGAGTCTGCATGTCTTGCAACTAGACATGCTCAGCTTTGTGGATACACGGATTTGGTTGCTGCTCGCAGTAACTTCATACCTAGCAACAGGCCAACGTAAGTGCTTTCCGCTTGTTTGTGGCAGGGGTGGTGGCAGGGGTGGCTGTCCGGCTCTGCGCTCTGTGCTTTGTCCCGACGCCCGCCCCACGCACGGCAGTCTGCGGGGAGTTACCGCTTCCCAGGCGATAGAGACCAGCTCATAAACTGCCACCTCCGTCC
>VYXC01008621.1:970994-1022413 GCA_013397175.1 Platysteira castanea | reverse complement strand
AAAAAAAAAGAGAAAGAGAAACAACCTCCCCCCTCAGACGGGCTCGTGGGAGGACGCAAAGCAGATGCTGGGAGGACATACAGATGCAGGCTGCGCGCAGAGTGCTTGAGGCGAGCGGAAGAACNCCGCATGGGGCAGGAGGAGGGAGGCAAGGAGGGAACTGCGCTCCGCTGTAGCGCGAAGAGGGAGCGCGGCTCCCCGAGCGCGCAGTGCAGCCCTCCGCCTGTCCCTGGATGAGGATGTAGTGCCTCCTCATTGCAGTGAGCGAAGGGCACACTCCCACACCCGCACACTGAGATGGGAGGGAAACGCGCCCCGCCACTCGGCTGGGGGCGAAGCGGAGCCTTGCTGCAGGGCAGCGCCCTGTGAAGGGCCCCCCGAGCCCCTGGCCACCGTGGCTTTGACCCAGGGTTTGGCCGCGTTCCAGGGCGCAGGAGGGAGGGAGCCCCCAGGATGATGCCCCCCGGGAAGGTGCCCCGGGTCGCCCTGTCAGGGGCGGGGGGCAGCGCGCTTGCCGTGGCCCGGGGGCCCGCGGCGGGGCCGTTCTGGAAAGGCGTTCTGGGGACATCCGCCCTACCCCGGTGACGGGAGACAGCAGCGCCTCCGCAATAGAGACCGAGTGGTTCGTGTGGGGGTCCCCGAACCGACCACCCCGCGCCTCCCGCAGGGAGTTTGGGTGGGCGGCATTGCCACCGTCAGTTGCGGGCAGTAATGGCTTCAGTTTTATGTTGGGTTATCACAGGCAGTCTGTGTGTACTGCCGTGGAATTCCAGTGCTTTCAGCATTTCAGCACTGTTACCTTTTTCCGGACTGCGCGAATCATCCGAATTTTGCGTGATCATACATTGCCAAAGTGAAACGTTGTGGAAAAACATCCAACAACCTGTTAGTTAGTGGTAATATTAAATCGCTGGCAGTTAAGTGTGATGTGAGACTCTTTTACTATAGTGAGTTTGAGACTAAATAGATTTTTAATTTCTTGAAATTAAGAAACTCAGAAAATTTATATCTCCAACTAATGAAAGAAGAGCGTACTCACAATTAGCAGTAAATAACATACAGAGATAGTTATTTGCAGTTTGGTGTTAAATAGCTTCAAACTGTTCCCTGTTACAGAATTTTACAAGAAATTGTGGAAATAGGGATGTTTGGCTACAACCATTCCCCATAAAAAGTGGGATCAGGCTATTTATAATGAAATTTCAGGTTGCTCCTACAATTTAATATCTTCACATGTGTCAGTCTGCCTGGGTTTATTAATCTCTTGCATGAACACATACATGATAATACATAGGTGTGGGGGTTTTTCTGTAAGGTATGCTTAAACATATTTAGAGCAGGTTTGTAGTTGATATCTGCCTTTTTACTGTATCAGCCGTATTACTTGTCTTGATTTCATTAGCAAGTCCATTTTGAATTTGAAATACATGGCGATTTCACCCATGAGTCTTTCCAATCTAAGATAATAATCTTAAAAGTAAGAAATTACATTTAAAAATGTTTATTGCATTCGGAAAATCAACAAAATTTCATTTTGAATTAAAAGCAGAAATTTTAATTTTGAATTAAAAGCAAGTTTAAAATTTAAAACTTGTAAAATATTTGAATCTCTGCTCTAATGATCTCTTTTTCTTTCCCCTCTGTTTGCAGATGTGAGTGAGGTCAGTATAATTTTTTTTTATCTAATATGTAAGACTCCAATCACCAGGCTAGGGTTCGGTTCTTGTGGCAGTATTATTTTCTAACATTCACTCCCAAGACAGTCATGGAAAAGTGCTGATTAAATCCTGAAGGCACTGCCTGGAAAGGTACCCACCCCAATTTCACAAGTGGGACGGCCTTTTTAAGAGACTGCCTTCATAGGTGTAGAGACCATGAGGAGAAAGTAACGGAGCAGTGCTGTTTGGACGTTGTACCTGGCGGTGTGGATTGGACACTTTAAAGCCACTTTTACCCTTTAAATTTCATTGCACAGCAGTATTATGAAAGAGCTCAGGTGTGACTTTTTTTTTTTTAATTCCAATATTTCAGGCTGTAATATCTGTAAAATTGTTGGTCTTCAACACAACATTTTAATATAGTTACATGCATCTTTGCTATATATAACTAGCCTTCAAAGTAATTTTAAATCATAGATATAGTTAATATACTGTATTGAGAAAAAGTATAGTTATGTAAGAAGATAAGTCTAAGTTTATACATTATTTTAGTTTAAAATACTGGCAGAAATTGTAACTTTTTTTTTTAAATTCTCTTCTTTATTTTTTTCTAGGCACCTGCAGGGCGGAAGGTAAGCATTTTTCTTTTTCTTGAGTGGAAATGAAAATTATATCAGGTAGTCTTCAGCAGATTAATATTTGGTTGAATATTGGATGAAAGGAAAATTTGCTACACTGATTATTTTCAGTGTTCTCTGAAAACAGCTGTAGTGCTGAGATGAATAGGTAGTAAAAGGGAGAGAATCAGTGCAGCATCTTAACACCAGGGTAAATTCAAATATCGAATTAAAGCTATTTTACCTATGAGAAGAATTAAGCCTACCAAGACCGAAATGGCATCAAAGTATGATTTTTATTTAAATAGAGTTTCTTTGGAAAGATTTACATGGATTGAATAGTACAGCAATGTCCATACAGGTCTAAAAGGCTAAATAGATTCTATATTTCTAAAAGTCACTGCAGTTAAATTAGGACTAGTTATTTAGTAGAAAAAAAATTTTGCATGTACTTCAGTGGTCTGTGCAGTGACATTTTAATTCACACAGTAGTGGCAGTGGCTAATCTATTTCCAGTAGATTATTGTGGACAAAAATATGCTGTCTGTGGAAAATAGCTGTTGGACCTGTATGTGCAGCCTTCTTTTCCTTTTTAATGTACACCAGTTATTCTTAATGTACGCTGTATTGTCCTGGAAAATTTCCATGGTAACTCATTAAGTGTTATTTTCTTCTGGCAGGGCCCTAGAGGAGACAAAGGGCCACAGGGAGAAAGGGTAAGGAATTAGATTGACATTTACTTGTGATCTTTGAACAGTAGTTGTTGGAAGACCAGTAGGAAAAAACTAAGTTTAAGCATTGCTGTGAGATTAAATGATTCTACCCATAGAAGCTGGCATGTACAATTTCATTAAAAAAAGAAACCAAGTTACTTGTGTACCAAATTCTGCCCTGGCAATACTTCATCAGCCTAATTATGGTCACTGTGCCTGAACAGATGTGGTTGAAATCATAGGGCAGCCTAGCTCTTCAACTGATGATTTGAAAAACATTTTTCCAGCTGCTCACAGTGGAAATAATGCATAAAAATTCAGAGGGAAAAGTTGACATGTAAAGATGTAATCTTTGAACAATATGGTGTATGGATAAGCTCTCTACATAAAACTGAATAGACTGAGCCAGTTTTGAAGGTTGTTCATTATCTGTGCCTCCAGTCATGTTTTAGAAAAGTTCTTTTCTTGGCAGTTGGGCATTTGTTATCTAGCTTCTGCTAGTCAAAGTGGATGTTAAAACTGCTAAAGGCTCTGCTGTAAAAGTAACCGTAAATAAGGACAGTTGAATAATTTAATTGTAATGTTCATTCATATTGTTGATATCTGCTTTTCTGGTTTGCTTCTGCATCATTGCTGCTTTTTGTAAAGTGGTATTCTGAAATTCACATACTTACCTGGGTTGTATGTAGTTATGTGTCTTTTTTTGTATCTTCTGGAAATGAAAATGCCCTTGTACTGATGAGAGAGCTCTTGAAGATTTCTCAGATTATAGTATGCTGACAAACGTAATGGAAACTATTAGGAGGACTGTATCGGTGTGGTCAGCTGGATATTTGCTTTGGGCTGCCACTAACTAAATTTGTTTAATGAAATTTGATGCTTTCTTTCTTCTGAAGGCAACAAGCCTAATTTTGATCCTTTACAAATCCATTTATTATGAATTTCATTTAATACTGAACTGGGTACAAAATACTTAACAAATTAAATACCTCACATCAATTGCCACGATGCCAAAACTTGACAACCTTTGTGTACTGAGGATGAAAGAATGTAAGGACAAATGTTACTGGACTGAACACAGGTGATTTCAACCTGTTGTAAAAGAAGTTCTGACAGTGATAGCAGAGGGACAGCATCAAAATCTGTTGAAGAGCACTGCTTAATTTTAACTGGATTTGCAATTGTACCGGCAAATAGTCTATACTGATTAAAAACTGGCGTTGGGCTTAATCCAGATTCATGTTGACTCATATCAGTAGGGCTGACCTTTTCATATCCTCAGATGGTCAAATTTTAGGCTCTCAGGATCTAACAGGCTGTGTGGGTCCACATGGGTCACTTGGGGTTCATAGGTCCAAAGTTTGCCACTTAAGATGAAACTTCCCAATCTGGAGGTAACGCTTTGGTAGCATAAATCCAATATTGCCCCCATAAATCTTCTCAAATACAAAGCTTAAGTACATATCTCATAGAAGGTCTAGCAAGACAAAACCAGACTATGCTTATTTTCTGAAGTTAAGCATTTATTGAAATGCTTAACCCTGCATATATAGCACTGCTGTAGGGTGTGCTGTGGGTGCCTGGTGGTTAGTGAAGTTATCACATCAGAGATTTCTTCAGCCACTTCTAATTTTCACTGTATAATTCTCTTTTTAACTCTAGGGTCCACCAGGTCCACCAGGCAGAGATGGTGAAGATGGTCTACCAGGTCCTCCAGGGCCCCCTGGCCCTCCAGGTCTTGGCGGAGTAAGGCATCCAAACTTTCTATTACCAGAACTCATAAGCTGTGCTTTGTGAACAAGATGAAATTTATATCTGCTGTAAAACACAGTTGTTGAATTGAAGAGTGGAAGAAACATTCTCTTGCGAGCCATAAGAAATTGATGGTCCCAGTTCCAATGAAACTCTCCTTGGGGTGTATATATTCCATGGAAAATTTGGATTCTGTATTCAGCAGGGACTTAAGAAGAAGAGCAAATCAACCCTGTTATGTAGCATTAAATTTACACAGCAATAATGTGTATGGGTTAGGAATCAACTAAATGAAACCAGTGCTGCTAAGTAGATGGGGAAAAGAATTGTGGTTGGATTTAAGAGACAGCAGCTGTATTGGAATAAGCTGAAGAAGACAACTCCTCAAGCTAAAAATCAATTAAAAGTTCTGTAGAGAATCATTCTTTAGAATTTTTTTCTTTTTATTTGTGTTCATACTGCAGAACTTAAATGGACAATTGCATACCATACACAGTTTGTGCACAAGTGTCCGTCATGTATTCTCTGCAGAATGCTGGATTTAACTCTTTGCTTGACATTAGCTTGCATAGGGAGCATGAAGACATAGACAGTGTTGTATTGATCAAGTTTAGTATGTCCTTCTGCATGGAAGAATACTCTTTTGACTTCAGTGTGAAGAGCAACAGTTTATTTTGCTAGTTGCAAATATCAAACTGCTTTCATTATTTTTTCTTATTTTAATATGTTAATAAAGCAAGCAAGAAAAGGGGTTTTGATTGTGTTCTGGAGAACCTTTTTCTATTTTGATAAAATATCAAAAATCCATTGCAGTGTTTCTGAGGCTGCATGATCCTCAGATGTTTCTGAAGCCAAAAGGCCCACCTCATGCAATAGTTACTCAGGCTGGTACATGAATTTTACTTACGCATATTTTTTCACTGCTTTGCTTAACTTCTCTCATTGGAGATTAGGCAGAATAATTTGAGAGTTTCAAGGAAGTTTTCAATTTTAAATGAGCACTGAATTTACATTCCTGATTTCCAGTTCACACTATTGCAATGCCTCTCTATCACTTCTGCAGAGATATTAAGGTTTGAAAGGGCCTTCCCAGTAAAATCAAGTCTTTTTGGAAACAAGTGAATAGAAATGTATTTATAATAGGGCTATATTGACTAAGTTATATATATGCTACTTTAACAAACCCCATAGCAAGTATAACAAATCAGATGATATTTACATGTAGAATGTTAATTAAAAATGCTTTTTAAAGTAAAATTTTTAGTATTTTGATTTCAACCTTTTTATTACCTACAGAACTTCGCTGCTCAATATGATCCATCTAAAGCAGCAGATTTTGGCCCAGGACCTATGGTAGGTATATGACATAGCACTTGATAACTTGCCTGAATGATGTTCTTAGGATTTTCCTTTGATGCTAATTCAGCTGTATTAATGAAACAAATAGTGTTAAAATTAGTGATTTGATCATATATTGACTCAGACCGGAAACTGATCCTTCAATTTATGATGATGTGTTTTAAATAGTCTTAGCACTTGCGATACGGTCTTGGATCTGTATATTCATCTTGAATATACAGACCCCACTGCTGGGTCTTGTCTTTAACCCTGTTTGTTGACCACACTTTTATGAGTCAATGAATCAGTCTCATAATCTGATGTTAGATTACACATGTACTTTGATATAGTACTTTACCCATATTGAGACAGAAAACTGTGTTTTAGGAATGAGATTAACTGTAAAGCTGCTCTCTAAAGCAGGTATAGGCTTAAAAAGTAACTCAGCATCTTGGCTCCAGTTGGTGATGATTTTTCCTCCATGGCTATACAACTCTTTTGATATCCTTGGATTGCACAGATTTTTTTTAGGAAGTGGGCCACCACATTTGGTTCTCAACATCTGAATGTTAGTGCTTGGTACTATAAGGCTGTTCTGAGGAGGACTCAGTATATACCTCACTGTATACTATGAAAAAATGGAATTTAAGGGGTCTATTGGCACTCCATAGGAATTTCTAACCCTTCCTTATGTTAGCAAATATTTTCAGTGTGCATAGATAGCAGAATATGGGTTAAATTCACCACACATGCTGATGTCACAGACAATGTGCCTGATGGGTAAGCAGCAGGATGAAGGATGACCAGGGTTATTCTTGGTCAAGTGCTTGTCTCCACTTCCAAAAATACTCTAATATTAAATGGATTTTGGAAAATACTTTGGCATCCATTTAGTTATGAAATACAGGAAAATAGGAGTACCTTTAATCAAGTTATGCCCTCGGTGTCTGACGATTAATCAAAAAAGGTTGTTGAGGATTTATCTGAGGTGTCACAATTTCTTAGTTCTGATTTTTGAGCCAGGTAGGTTCATTTGACAGAAACAGCAGTAGAATCTACCTCTTCTGAGGAAGTTTTAAGTTTCACAAAGAATATGTAAAAGATTGGGAAGGGAAAAATAGTTATGGAATATAATTTGTGAAGAAATTAACAGGATTTATGCAGCACATATGATTCGGACTGTCTAGAAACAGTTATTTTTCCTAGAACTGCTGCATATTTTCATATCCGCAACATTGCTTTAACTTTCATAAGTAAATGCCTGGAATTAATGTGCCTTTATTCCTCTTTATAAAAGGTGTTCAGTCTTATGGGAAAGCTACATAAGCCATTGAAAAGTTGGCATGTGATTTTAATCTTGTAATGAGAAAATCTAAAAGAGTTTGGACTATAGAAGTCCAAGTTAAATTTCAGTTCACAATTGTTTGCTTGCTCGGTAAACCTTAAGATAACTTTTAAGAGAGTTAACTGATCTACAGAAATTTCCTTTCTAGAAGTGATTTTCTGACCCTGTTTTTTCAAGATGTGTGTAAATTCTAAATAATGTCAAGGAGACTATATTAGTGAGTTATTTTGCAAGTGAAATCAAGAAAATTTAATCAAAACCAGAAAATAATGAAGTATTTAAATAGACATAGATAATTATTGGAAATGTACACAGTATGTATAAGAGCCTTTCATAATGTGTTATGACCCTCATCTTTAAACTCTGGATATTTCTGCACAGGAAGGGTAGAGGGAAGAATTCACAAAAGAATGAACCAGTTCACTTGCTAACAAGCCAGAATAGATTAAGAAGCCTAATCATAAAGTTCACGGCCATAACGGTGCATTCCTAACCATCACACTGGAATCTGTGCTGGTTTGTTGCCATGAGAAGATGTTTGCACCTGGACTGCCTGTGCAAATTCATGCAGATCTCTTAACTTCCTCTAATTTCAGTTGAACACTGCACAGTGAAAACTGTGATGCTAACCAGTATTTTAGGAATGCTGAGAATTGGTGTTACAGATAAGTTTATATAATTGAGACTTTTTAAAAAGGTTTTGTAATTTTTCTTTGCTAGGGTTTAATGGGACCCAGAGGCCCACCTGGAGCATCTGGACCTCCTGTGAGTACAGTCTTATCTCTCCTACTGACATTGACATACCTGTAAAATTACAAATTATCTTGTTCGGAAACTAAAAATATCTCCCTCATTTTCTAGGGTCCTCCCGGTTTCCAAGGCCTTCCTGGTGAGCCTGGTGAACCTGGTCAAACAGTAAGTACAGGTTTCACATACAGACACTGGAATAGCACACCAAAGTAGGCTTGTCATACTTAGACCCATTGCTCCTATCCATATGCACTCCTTTGAATGTTTGGATACTCCTGCTTGACCCTGTTACAGAAACAGAGCTGAACACTCAGATTCAGGCTCTCTCCAATTGGAATCATAAAGTGTGAAGTCAATTAGTTTCCAGCTACGCCCCAACTCAAGTCAGAAAACAGAAGGAAGACGTATGTGAAGAATGATGCTTTAAGTAATCTTCAATCTGTAAAAAAGTAATCTATTTTTTACAGGGTCCTCACGGTCCTCGTGGTCCCCCTGGTCCTCCAGGAAAGGCTGGTGAAGACGTAAGTTGTTACTAAATGTTTCTCATCTCTTTTGGGGTGATGATTCAAGTCTAACAGCTAGATTATTGTAAAGCTAAGCATTCTATTGACCATATTTTTTACACTGTTAAATAAATGAGCCCCTGAATTAATTATTTTATGGTACAGGAGATGCAGTAAGTTGGAAATGTACAGAAAATCAGATAACTTCCAAACCACTCCAAATACATTATTTAACTTCCTGAATCCAGGGAGAAGAAAACTTGAAAGTTAACAGTCTCCCTGTATTTATAGAAAAAGAGAAGCCTTGCCAATGTATTTTGTTTTTTCCTAATGGTTTGTGTTGTTATTTTATAAAAGAAGCTTTGCTCCTCAGTGCATCTTTATTGCATTTTTTAGGGTCACCCTGGCAAACCTGGAAGACCTGGTGAGAGGGGTGTTGCTGGCCCTCAGGTGTGTAGTGTTCCACTGGATACAATACAAACTAGTTCACTAATCAGTGAAACCTAACAACCTTTCTGAATTTCACCACATTAACGGTCTAGTAATATTCCTTATGTGGATTAATTCCATTTCAGTCCTTACCTTCAGGGGTATCACATAGTTATGTTTTTGGTTTGTTTCCCTGCCCTATTCCCACTAAAGCCAATGCAATGAGTAACAGAAGTGGCATAGTGAGGAGTTACACAGGAGCAGGTAAGCAGGCACCTTGGCATAGAAAGTTAAACCAGCTGTGCTATCACATGGTAATGCATGAAATCTCTGAGGTTCACAAAAATCAGGCTGGTTGCTTTTAGTCTTGAAAGAAGTCCGGTCCTGAGAGGTTAGGATCTGGATTCTATTCCTTACTTGAAAGATAATGACCCAAATCTACTTGTTAATTTTATTGAAAGACTTATTCATCATCTTTCCTTTTAACTGCACTGTATAATATGAGAGACAATCATTCACGTGCTGTGTGTTTTTAGGGTGCTCGTGGTTTCCCTGGAACTCCTGGTCTGCCTGGCTTTAAGGGAATTAGGGTGAGTACATACATACTTTTCCTTGAATATTTAAGACTAACAATCCACCATACTGAAAACCCCTCAAAATCCTCTGAAAATGAAGAGTGCATGAACCTCGGAAGTTTTTAATATCGCCTCATATGAAAGACTAATTATTTCTCAAAAGTCAGAAGATTATATTAGGAAATAATTTTGTGTGGGAGGAAGGACATATGTTACAAGACTAAGAATTTGTGTATAGCCATTTGAGAGAAAATATGTATCAATATTTATTTTTCTACTCAATATAGGGACACAATGGTCTGGATGGTCAAAAGGGACAACCTGGTACTCCTGGCACCAAGGTAAAAGATGAAGGCTGAAAATGCAGAATGCATTTGTGGCTCTTTTTAGCAAAAGACATATGAAGTCCCACCCAATTAGTCTTCCATGTTGCCATTAAACATCAACCAGCTGCAATAATCTAGAAGTCAGTGGATCCATGTAGAACAAATACGTGCACCTTGTCATGAGAAAACATTCCTGGGGCCTTATTCTTGAGCCCTCAGACAAGTTTTAAGCAAATTAGTGCTTTTAGTGAATAAAGGCTGCAGAATTGGGCTCTAAATGATTGACTATTCAGCAGCACTTCAGACTGATTTTGCCATCTTTGCGCTTCTCTGGATTGTATTCTGCATTGGGGAGGGGGTGTTTTAAAGCATGTTAAAATGAAAACATCTCATTTTTCTACAAAACACTGTTGTATGAGACACATAGTGTAAGGCTTTCTGCTAAAAATTTGGATAGATGCTTTTCTGAGTTAAGGCTATTTGAGCCTCACAGTCTTTTTTCTTTTAATCATCTTCATATTAGTGCACATTTGAACAGTAACCATAAAAAATGCTTTAAAATATATTCTGAAATATATTCTAGAAACATCTCTGGTAAACTCTTTTAGTTTTTTCCCATTTCACATCAGTGCTTAATAGCAGTGTTCTTGAAAACTTCACTATTGCAGCATTGTGTTATGGGAAATCCTGACTGATTCACAGGAGATTTGTATTCACAAACTTCTAATATAACAATGAATAGCTCAAATACTAATTCTCCCTATTTCTTGTTTCTAAGAGCTTAGTGCTACTTGGTTATTGGGTTTTTAATTGTAACATAGCACTCTTCAATATCACTGCAAGTCGTTAACCTTCAGAAAAAGTTTAGATGGCAAAGTCTGTCAAGTCATTGGAGGTTTAAAGCAGATAAAGCAATTAAGTAAAGGATAGAACAAGTAAGAGTGCTGGAAAATACCAGCATATTAAATGAAGGTTGTTCATGATATAAGTCTGCTGACAGCAGTGATGAAGGCAAAAACTTGGATTCTTTGCAGCATTTAAGACTATGTGTGTTCAGGAATATTCAGGATATGAGTGCTCTAGGACAAATCTTATCACTGTAGACCAGCCTAGACCTGTTGAGAAGGCTTGTTGAGAGTACAGTACTAAAGAGAGAGGAGCCATGCATTAATGGCTTGTTACTCAAATACTCAGTGTTATTGGTCTTAAGTTAAAAATACCTAAGGCAGATCTTTATTTTAAGCCATTTGAGAGGACTTCGTCACCTTAGTCTAAGGCAAAAGAAAGCATCATTCTGCTTCTGCTCTAGCTAAAAAACAGCTGTTAATTGATCTGGATTGGTAGTTGACTATCCAGGTCCAATCTCTTAAGTGTGTACTATGGAGTAAATGTCAGCATAAAGAAAGGGCATAAAGAAAGCTGAGCAAGTGAAACAACTTTCTCTGGCCCTCCCCTTCTAAAAGGATTCCATCTATCTGTGTTCCAGTATATGCAGGGACAATTGCAGCCTCTGCACCCTCAGGATTTGATGTGCTATTGATGTGCTATTGATGTGCTATTATTGTATACTGTGATGCAGAAACACAGACAGTGCTGTTATAAAAGTGGGATTCTGTAGCTGAAAATCTCTCTGATAGTCTTATGCTATCTCTCCAAAGCATCCTTCAAGTAACTCAAGCCTCCAAACTTTTTTCTTCATAGGGAGAGCCTGGTGCCCCTGGTGAAAATGGTACCCCAGGACAACCTGTAAGTATTTGCTGCTGCTGTGGGAAATTATAATCTGATAGATTTAGTTCAGCCACTATTTTCTTCAATATTTGCCAATGTTGACACTCCAGATACACAGATACTCTAAAATAATAGTAATACGACTTAGCAGAGGAAAAAATCAATATATCTATGTTCAGTGAAAATATATAAATGAGTTAATTTAATTTTTCTTTCAGGGTGCTCGTGGTCTCCCTGGTGAGAGAGGAAGAGTAGGTGCCCCTGGACCAGCTGTAAGTGGCTTTCCATCTGTCTTGTCATCACGAACCACCCACTTACTGTGGCTTTCTCTGATATTCAGTTCTCTATTCAAACTATTTATCATGTTCTTTCCTCACAGGGTGCTCGTGGAAGTGATGGCAGCGCTGGCCCCACTGGACCTGCTGTAAGTTTCAGTCTTGCCTTTTGACCCTTTTGACAGTGTGGTTCCATTAGTGTGCTTCTCTTCCTGTTTTTAGAGGACCTCTTGGGCTTGTAAGAAGTTGATTGTGTTGATGTTTTTAACAGTTCTTCGTTGCTTATCAGACCATCACAAACAGAATTAGTGAAACACAAGCCCTTTGCAGACAATATAATGAGAGCCTCAGGATTTATATTAACCGCAACCATTTCAAAGGAACAAAATATTCTCTTGTTGGCACTGCTGATAGGAGATTTCCCAGCACATTTCACTGGGAAACAGCCAATGCACAGAATTCTCATTTCCAATAGTCTAACAGAATAGTTCTCATCCCAAAGCTGAAGAGACTTTCTGCTTTTTAACAGATATATACCACGCACATGTTACAGATGGCTGTAATTATATACATCCTGTAAATGATATATGCACAACAGGACATAGCTTTGTGCCTGCAGCATTGTTCTGTCAGGCTAACAGGCACTAACCTTTTTCATTCACCACTGATACCTGAGTTGGGAGCTAGTGTGAAAGGCCAGCAAGATCCAACTCTCCTGATCTGACTAGTAAACAGTAACTATCCTAATAAGAGCTAATCCAATGCAGATTTCTCCATTTAAAAGGAGTTAGTGTTGCCATAACATACCCCTGACTTCAGGAAACCTCATTTATCTCAGCCACATAAATATACGTACAAGGATGTAGTTTTGAAACTGTAAAACAAATCAGGAATACAGCAGAACAATAGTAATAACAGTTAATAGTTTTTTCTTCGTACCTTCAGAAACTGAGTCTGTGATGAAGCTGTACTTGGTTCTGTTTTGCCAAAGTTGATTTCAATACCCTTTGTCACTTCGAACACCTGTTGTGCTTTAACAGAGTAGAATGTGGGCATGGCTGTGAATTTCTCTTCAGTTCTCCCGTGTGGAGTATTTTAAAAATATGTGATTGGGCATTTAAATTGCAGGCAAATAGAGATCTTACAGCTAAGATCTGATGTAGTAGAACCAAAATACTTTAGCTGACGACATTTTGAATGAAGGCAATTGAATTGCTATAGGAAAAATGTTCTGAAGCTGCTGATTGCATAGGTTGTTGTTCAGAATGGGCACTGCATTGCATTATGTCCCAGTGTGTGCCAGGCTGAAGTTATTTTACACATACTTACGTTATGATACCATAAATATTATGCAACGCAGTTATTAACACTCATTTTTTAAAACTAAAACAGAAATAATGTTTTATCCTTCCTTCCACTTGGAATTTAAAATGTAAAAAAGTCATTGCAATTCTGAAAGTTTATGCTTTCAAACGTATCCTAAAGAGCATTTGGTCTTTTGTTTTGCTTATGCAAAACCAGCAACTATTCCAGGTACCCCCGTTATAACACAGTAGGTTATAGAATGTCTGAAGTGAATTCCTGTTTGTCATACCAGCTGGCCTGTTTTATTGCCTTGGATTTGTGAGGCAGTTTTATTATAAATATTTCTAATTGAAAGATGTTAGCTCACAAAAAAGTAGATATCAATTCCCAATATCAATTTATAAGTTGGATATTTAATTAATAATTGAAGAAAAACTATCCTTTTTTATTTGTATGCATTAAGAAATAAAGGCTAGGAATCCATCAGTGTATCTTCTCTTGTAATGTCTGGCATGCTGGAATGTAATTATAAATCTCACAGCAACAGGTAGACACAGTAGAATCAGTCATCTTGCTTTGCAGATGCCTGCCTCTGCTCTTCGTCTGTTTGTTCTTTCTCAGGTGTTTGGCCTCTAGGCAAGGTTTTACCAATTCTTGCTTAATTTGCACTGCAAATGTTGTTTAAGCATTGACCTGGCTTTAACTGTTTGTAGTAAACCAAATCTGTCAGTTTGGAACTGCAAAAGACAACTAGTATTCTGAGGTGGAAATGTGTGGAACAAGGAAACGTGCATTTTTTTAATGTTCACTTCAACAAGCAAGATGTTTCTGTTGTCACTGAATACCCTTACACAACTGCTTCCCTTTCATTTCCCAGGGCCCTATTGGTGCTGCTGGTCCTCCAGGCTTCCCAGGTGCTCCTGGTGCTAAGGTATGAACATCTGCATCTACTTGTACATGACAGTGAAGGTGAAATATACTTACCAGAGTTTCTTTCTAGGCAGCAAAAAACCCCTCACCTCTATGAACTAAGAGTGCTTTCTTATGAGTTAGTCTAGGGATTCATCCTCATCCTGATCTGTATTTAGAGAACATCAGATATGAATGCTAATTTAAAATACAGCACTTACTTCACAGCTGAAGAGTGAGATTCAGGAAGGTTCAGGAAGATAGAACCCTTTTACAGCTTCCTGGGTGGTGCACTTAGATAGACCTTCCAAGGGCGACATGAATCATCATAAATAAGCAAAGTAGCCATTAACATCACTGTACAGAAATAGTGGAGGACTAAGAAGCTGCATTTGAGTACTGGGCTACTTCCAATCTAAGTCCTTGAAATTCCAATGTAGAAATTGCATTACAATTTCTTAGGTTTAGGGCAGTAACATTTTGCTCTTGCAGGCTATAATTTAAATTATTCACTTTATTGCTCAAATCTTACCATTTTTTACCTGGGTAAGACCCTCAATATTTTGAGTGTCCAAGGAAGGACAGAGAATTTGAGGCAAGAGTATTGCATATACTGCGTTTACAGATTTTGCTGACCACTTGCCAAAAAATCCATATCATTCTGTATTACAGACAAAACTTAATCCACTTCTAGAAGAAAATAAAGTATTGTTTTCTAGATCAATAATTTGGTCTACAAATTTAATTTTAACTGTGCGGAAGATGAGAAAAAACTGAGATCCCATTCTGGTTATCCTTGTCAAAAGGCAAGATTTTTGAAAACCTTTAAGTCTTCTCTAATGCAGATGTAAACGTGGGTATAGCACGTAGTTTCAAGAGAAGACTGTGTACATATCCAGGGTGAACTCTGGCTGAACTGCTGAAGAGAACTTGTCATTATATTCAGGTTCCTGTAGTGGACTTAGGGAATACAACCTTCTGAAAATAATAGCAAGAACCTTTTTTCCATCTTTTATTCCACTGTGAACACTATTCCACACACTCTGATCAGGCATAATTTTGCATTTTGCATCTGTGCAAATGGCATCTGAAAGTGAAAGATAATGGTCAATTAGGTCTCATGTACTGTGGCACCTCAGGCCAGTTCTGGAGGCACCTGGATGCAAAGGATACTGGAATTCTAATTCTGATTTTTTTGGTCAACCTTCTGGGTAAGCATCTGTTTTTCCTGTCTTAGCCATTAGCTTAGATGAAGCCTAACTAGACATCCCAACTTGAGTGACTTTAAAATCTATTAAAAGCTCTCAGCTGCTTGGTTTCCTGGGCCTCTGAAGTGAGAATATACAAATATGATAATCTTCATGCCAGGCTGATGTAAGATTGCTTCATTATTGCCATAACACTGTGTACGGTGATGGAGGGTTCTGTCCTTCTCTCCAACAGGGTGAAATTGGACCTGCTGGTAATGTTGGTCCTAGTGGTCCTGCTGGTCCCAGAGGAGAGATTGGACTTCCTGGTTCCAGTGGTCCTGTAGGCCCTCCTGTGAGTAACTTGCTAGACTTTACCTATTGTCAGACGTGTGCACTTCTGATTCTGAATTAACCAGTACTGTTATCTTTTTTAACAGGGCAACCCTGGTGCTAATGGTCTTCCAGGGGCTAAAGGTGCAGCTGTAAGTACAACTACACTCACACTTGCTTGCTCTAAAAAAAACCCCAACTCAGTTAATGCAGCAGAAAAGACAATGAGTTCATAATATCTTTTTTCTCCTCTGCTGGACAGGGTCTTCCTGGTGTTGCTGGTGCTCCTGGTCTGCCTGGTCCCCGTGGTATTCTTGGTCCTCCTGGCCCTGCTGGTCCTAGTGGTGCTAGAGGACTTGTTGTAAGTGACCTCCTATACTGCATGTCTTCATTTGAAAACTGGACACAGTGTCCATGGTTGTAAAAGATCTCCTCTGGATACATTTTCGTTATAATGCAGACATTTTTTTCTTGCTGCACTAAAATTTACCATTGTAGTTAATTTCTGTATCTCATTACTTGCTTTAGATGCTGAGACTGAAAAGGTTCACATTGCATTCCCTTCAAATGCAAGGAGTAGTTGGACTTGACAATCCTTGTGGGTCCCTTCCAACTCAGAATATTTTGTCACTGTGAAGCTCTATCCATGCTGATTGTATTGAGAGAGATGTGGCAGCAATCTTACAACTAGGCCCTCAGTGGGTATCCTCAGTAGAGGAACCAGCCCTAAATGTCTCACAGTTCAGTGCTGCCATTTCTAAGCATCTTTAACATGTTTGGTTTTGTGCCTTTTAAACCAAAAATACTGTCATGCTCACTGACCATTTTCACAATAGAGGGAAGCATGGCATTGGATGATAAAAGAATTTTTTGATTCATGAGTAAGCTCTCCAGGTAGAAGAGAGATTTCTCTAATGATGCCTAATTCTGTCATCTCTTTTTGTTTCGGCCTCTAGGGTGAACCAGGCCCTGCTGGTGCCAAGGGAGAAAGTGGTATGAAGGGTGAGCCTGTAAGTATGGCAAAATATGAAGATTTTCTCAGAAGTCTGATAATATCTGCAACACAGTATCTTATTTCTTCTTTTTCTCTGTTTGTCCAAAATAGGGTGCTGCTGGACCTCCTGGCCCTCCTGGCCCTAGTGGTGAGGAAGGCAAGAGAGGCAGCCCTGGTGAACCTGGCTCTGCTGGTCCCCCAGGCCCTGCTGGTCTGAGAGTAGGTTTTCTTTTCGTGTTTCAGAAATAGAAGCAAAAAGGGAAGTGGAAATCAATCTAGAGTCCCACAGGCAAATTAAATAATTATGAGTAATTAAATTTACATTAATGCTGCTAAGCACTGGTAATTTTCAATTCTGAGCCTTTTGATTAGTTGGCTAATTAGTTGGCTAAACCTATTTTTGCTTGGCATTAATGCTTATTTCCTGTGTTATTCGTGAAGTATTTAGAGATTGCTTTGATTTATCCACTGGGTAATATTTAGTGAATTATCTTTTGATTACTCCTAGAAGTTTGTGATGGAATTTAACTGATTAAAACAGATAATGGGCTCACACATAATGGAGGGCAAAAGCTTCCATTTCTGTGTCTTCAAGGATGACTAGTAAACTTTTCACTGGGTGAGAAAGCCACTCCATGAAATTCAGGAGGCGTGAAGCTTTGTGAAGGAAAAAGAATTCACAGGAAAAGAATAAGAAAAAATGCAGTGCTTCCCCCAGATATTTTTTGGCAGAGAAAGATTCAGTGTTGCACCTTGGGTAGGGTGTACAGAGTCAGTAGCTCTCTACAGGGAATGTGGAACTGTGTGGGCCAGGTTGTGGGATCCTAGCTGCTACCTAGAGCCACTATTAGTTACAACAAACACTGAAAATGATACAAACAAATTAGAATTTAAAGAAATCTACAGGAAGTGAGAGAGCTTTTTCGCAATACCTGTTTACACTGAGGTGTGCATGCTTAAAGCTGCACTTACTTCAAATTCAGCATTACCTCAAATTGACCTGCTTCGAAGGCTGCAATCTAGCAAGCATTATCCACCCTATAGGAACAGATTTATTTCTTTCCCTTTCTTGATTTGTTTTGTGTTGACTTGCAGGGTGTACCTGGATCTCGTGGTCTCCCTGGAGCTGATGGCAGAGCTGGTGTCATGGTAAGACTTTTGTCTGAGTCATTGTTTCTGAACCACGTTTTATATACAGATTTGTGATGCTTTTTTCTACCTCTGCCTGATTTTATTTATTTCTTTTGATAGGGACCTGCTGGTAACCGTGGTGCTAGTGGTCCTGTTGGTGCTAAGGGTCCTAATGGTGATGCTGGCCGTCCTGGTGAGCCTGGTCTTATGGGTCCAAGAGTAAGTTTGAACTCTGTGGAATAAGTTTGAACAACATAAAAAGAAAATTACTTACAATTAATGGGCAAAATTATTCAGAAATCCAACTGCAAAAATTCAGCATGTACTAACCACAGTTAGGGCACTTCCACCACTCAATTGAAAGAACCCCATTAGAAATTATTAAAAAGCATCAAAATGTTTACTGAAATTAGTTACTTTTGTTATGGTAGCATTTGATTGCCTTGGGATGGAGCGCTGTCCTCTTGCACTGGATACTGCATTGACTCCTGTAAGGGGTTTCCACTTGTGATTAGTTACAGAATGTGATCATTGTGATCACAGCTGAAGTGTGTATCCTCTTTAATCAACTCAAAGAAATGCAAACCCTACTAAAATGATATGAGATGGCTGATCTCAATTATTTTTTTTATTTCACAAATGATTTCACTGAAGACAGCCATTCACTTTTAGTGGTGTTCGCTGTTCATGTCATGACATTTATACTCCATGTTCTTCTCTCCCTACCCTACCCTACCCTACCATGTGAAGTGAAAGTTTGCAGTGCACATGTGAATATTAGGCATCTGCAAATGTTGAAACTCACTATCCTCCCAGGCAGAGCCTAAATTAGTTTCTCTGAGTAAAACAGGTTTGATTTGTAACTGATTTGTAACTGGCAAACACTGATTTGTAACTGGCATGGGAGCACACACCACCAAATTAACAGTCAGTGTGCTTCAGGTGAAAATGTGATGACATCTACAGTCCTGTTTAAATAGTGTATACTTGATAACCTCTGTGTGTGTGCACGCATGCATGTAGAAAAAATTCTGGTTGTGAGTTGGTTTCCATCTAAAAACATGAAACTTTTCCTTTCTCAGGGTCTCCCAGGTCAGCCTGGAAGCCCAGGCCCGGCTGGCAAGGAAGGTCCTGTTGTAAGTACCTTGCTTTTTATTCTATTACTCCATTGCATGTGAAAGAATGAAGTACAATTGTATAAAGCAGACATCTCAGCACTGAGCTCTAACACAACTCTGTAAAACCAGCAAGATTTTCTATTGTATTACTCAGAAGATCAGTGTGAAGCTTTCCATTCATTTCTGTGGGTCTCGGATAAGGCTTGTGTCCTGGAAGGGGAAGCAGATATTCAGAGTTCTACAAAAAGGACTAAAAGGGAGGGATGCATGAGCACGTGATGTATCAACAATGGTGAAAAGTTAAATGACATTTGCTTCCTGACATATTTCTCCTAAAGCTGAACTCTAATTAAATTACCTCAGCCATTTAATAGTATGATTTCTTTTTCTAGGGTTTCCCTGGAGCAGATGGTAGAGTTGGGCCGATTGGTCCAGCTGGTAATAGAGGTGAGCCTGGCAACATTGGATTCCCTGGACCAAAAGGTCCCACTGTAAGTACAGTACAGAAACTTTCTATTATATGAAGGTATTTCCAGACTAATCTGTAGGTTCCCAACTCTATCATTAATCCAACACATCTCCCTGTATCCTCCTGTGCTGCTCACTGGATGGCATTTGCTTATATTCAAGAGTTCTGTTTTAAATTATTTTCCAGCTATATAAACTATGATTAAAGAAATGAAAAAGCAATTTTCTTAGCTTAGGGATATTTTGACATTGAAGTAATTAGAATAATACATGTCTATTTTATTATTTCAGCCTGTTCATTTTATAATTTCTGTCTATTCACATCAGTAAAATTTCTGTCAAGTTTGGCCATTAAACCAGTTGCAGAATACTGTTACTTCTGGAGCACTATCCAAAGCTCACTCTGCTTAGAAGAAAAGCTACCAGTGACTTCAGTGGGGTTATTTACATGTCCCAGGGAGGCCACAGAGAACAACTATGCCCTGGATTTGGGTGTTGCTGTACATACACAGACATGCCAACATATAGTATATTGCATAGGATACTATGCAGAGTTTCATGAATTATGATCTCAAAACATAAAGGCATAGAGTTTTGAAAAGAAAAGACATATATTTTTGAGCTAATCTAAGTGATCCAAAAAGACGGAAGGAGCTTGTGTGTGTGTTTTAATTGGGGTTAAAGAAATATTACAGTAAATCTTGTGGCAATGAGAGTATAAGTCACTGCTTAGTAGTTTAAATTGAATCTAAAATGAAATCTTGGTTAACTTTTGTATCTTTTTCTTTCAACTTCAGGGTGAACCTGGCAAACCTGGTGAAAAAGGCAATGTTGGTCTTGCTGGCCCACGGGTATGTGGATATGTTTTCTTTATCATCTTCCAGAGAGAAAAAAAAATTAGATCTTCCAAACCTCTGTAATAAGATAGCATTGGCTTGTGCAAGCATGAATAGATGATGAAATTAGAAAAGCCCTTGGGAATGCATTCACTTTAGCCTCATGTCAGTGGGGGCTATTACTTAATGGATAAATGAAACCTCCCCTTCTTGGGTATTAATTGGGTAATTAATCATGGGGTATTATCTCACGAAGAGGAAAAAATAGCACTCCCTGTCCTTAATACTTAGAGCACAGTGTATGGTTTCTAATTCATCCTGTAAATTTCCAGATTTTTACTGATAGTTGAAACTTACTAATTCTTCCATCTAAGGGACCCAAAAAACAGTTTGCTGTGGGGAAAATGCTATCAGCAAGGTTTCTATATTCTGTAATTCCAAAAGAAGTTTTCTTAAGTATGAATGTGCTGCAATAACTAAAACAATAATGAGAATTTAAAATTTTAAGCATCTTTAGTACCTCTGGCTGTGAAGTTCTTGCAAGTAAATGGTTAAGTTCAAAATACAGTCAGAGACTTTTGGTTTCAGCACATAATCATTTAGAGATATTATTCATTTCAAATCAAAACTTTGATAACAGTTTTCTACTTGAACATATATAGGGTGCTCCTGGTCCAGAGGGAAACAATGGTGCTCAAGGTCCTCCTGGAGTCACTGTAAGTAACAGCCTCCACACAAATCCAATCTGTGATTTACTTTTCATTAATGGGACTTCCCATTTTTAAATCCACTTTCCTGTATTTCTTCTTCCAAGTTAATCACTTGTTTTTCATTCCATCCAGGGCAACCAAGGTGGAAAGGGTGAAACAGGTCCTGCTGGCCCTCCTGGCTTCCAGGTAAGTAACAGTGTGCTCTGTTCAATCTTACCTATGGTTCCCAAAGCATGAAGAGCTTCTGCCTTAATTATGTTTGTATTCTCATTTCTTTACACTCAGGGTCTGCCAGGTCCCTCGGGTCCCGCTGGTGAGGCTGGGAAACCAGGCGAGAGGGTGAGTGGCAGACACAGCATTCCACAGAAGGGGCAGGCATTGCATGAGGGCTGTGTTTGCAGTGGCGCACGTGGTGAAGCAAGGGCCTGTTGAACCTATTTGCCAAAACAAAGCAATCAGGATAACATGCAAACTTTAATAGTCCCTTTTGCATTGGAACTTGTATCGTACTTCCTTTTTCAAAGTTTTGGTATGAAACAGAGCAAAGACAGTCCTTTGCTTTTTGGGCCTTAAGTAGAAATAAAATATGGTTCTTCCCCAGAAGCGACAGTACATGAAAAATATTTTACTTCACATTTATTTTGAAATCTTCAAGGTTCAATCTAACCTGCATTACTCCAATTACATTTTTGCACCTCAGTTTGATTTCAGTGAATTTACATTGGCATCCAACTGAGGTAGTTCAGTCGTAATTCATGCTCTAGCTGCTGCACAGTTAGTGTGTGATGTAATCTTCAAATTGTGCCTCCTATGTGTCATAATCACCTTTAAGATTTATAGTTACGTCTGTGTCCCTGTAAAAGGATTTACATTGCATATACCTGAAAAAAAGAGCTTTTAATTTAATAACTAAGTCTTCAGGTGAAGAAGTATTATCTAATGTGTAACTTGAGATACTGTGCAGCTGGATGAAAAGGGGTTATTTATATGTATGTAATAGACTGTCTGAAAATTTGTCTGAAACTTTTCAATATGCTGCTGCAATTTGAGAATTTCCTTTTGTTGCTGATAAACAGAGTACAATTTAGGCAAGTAAGTTTCCCTTAGAAATAAACTTGACCATGATATCTACTCTCTTCCAGGGTCTTCATGGTGAATTTGGTGTCCCTGGTCCTGCTGGCCCAAGAGTGAGTAATTCATTTGAATCTGGTACAGACTGTCTTAATAATGTTTTCAATAATAGTGGCTATATACATTTCCATGTTCCTCAAGGCAAAAAGCTCTTCTCTGTTACAGAGTAGTGCATTGCAGCAGACTCCCAGCAATGAAAGATAATATTCTCTGCTCTTTGCAGGTGTCAGGGTATTTGAGTTAGGGTTAACACAGTTGCCAATATTAGTAAATGTCTGTATAAGAAGTATGAATATTACCCAAATAATGATGTCCTGTATTAACCTTCCAATGAGACTGTGGATGATAAAGAACAGTGTTACGCTGAGGCCTGATGAATGTGAGAATTTTCATCTGCAGTGCCTATGTGAAGACCTTCTTAGCCTGACCATTTCAGTATCCCTTGCTAGGCATCTCCTACTCCCCAGTACTGTCTTTGAATAAATAGTGGGCTGAATTCAGAACCTGGAATAGTCATTAGAAGGTATTGCATGCCACTTCCCTTTAATCTGGAACTGTCAATAAACATCTTCAAAGAGCTTTGTGTGGAGACCTTCCTGCATGGCAGGAAGATCCCATTTATGTAGAGCAAGGAGTAGTTTATAAAATGCTTAATTAATTATTTGATTTCCAAATCCACCTATAAAGAGACTGATATTTAACCTACTTCTGTTGCTTCTTCTTTTTTTCTGACTTCCAGACTAAATGTATCCAATGATAAATATTCCCATTCACTCTTATAAGTTATGTCAATCAGTTTAAACAGCACTTTTTCTCCCTATGTTTTAGTGCCCTGAGACTGTATCCGTAACCACATCTGCTCTAAACTCTCATTTTGCCAGTGTATCCAAGCCAAGTTCCCTTTGTCATAGCAGTGGCAGGTATTTGCCTCTGCTCTAGCTTGCCCTAAGCATCACATGCCCAGCCCAGGGTGTATTTCATCCAGTATTCCAAATCAGGTCTTACTGATGCTTTATACACAAAACTAGCACTTCCTAGAAATACCTCACTGCTTGTGCCAGATCAGATTTTCCTTTTTCACGTCTGCATCATATTGTTGGCTATTATCTTTCCCTTTCAGTCATTTTCACCATTGAAACCTCCATTTGTGGCAGAATTCTCAGTGTTGGTGCCTAAATAAATGGCCTGGTACTCACACTCTTGAATTTTATCCCTTTGCTGTGACAGCCATCTAGTAGGTTATTACTTCTTCCTGTGAGGTATGCCAGTCCTTCTTCCTGTTGAAAAATGCTTCCACCTTTGTGAAATCTGCATATTTCTTCTTTTTCTGCCTCTTTGTAATTAACAAAATGTATGAAAAAAAAAATCAATTGAGGAACATCCCTACAATAAAAGTCAATCTTTTATATTGTTGGAGCTTTCTAGTAGTGTGCTATCTCCCCTTGAGTCAGTTCTGTGACCACATTATAATTCATATACAAAATTCCAGATTTTGCAGCGTAACTAAAAATTTCCATTATACCGTATCAGATTATTTATCCACGTCCAGCTTGATCACACTGAGATAATTTGAGGTCTCTTTAATAAAACGGGTTTTTCTATCTTTGCCTATTATGCATTTAAATCAAGTTTCTGGCTACTTCCATGTCTTTCATGTCAGATCTCTGAATCAGAATTTATTGTTATACCTGTATTAATGTACAGGTCACATTTGTAGGCTTTAGGTGTTACCTTTATTCTCCAGTATTCACTAGGTATTTGCCACTGTAAAAATAATTGTTTGCCAGTTACTATCCCTTTAATTTCACTAGAATCCATTATTTGCCCTAAAATAGAATCTCCATTTGACAGTAAAATGCCAGACACTGTTAACAGAACAAGCACTGTAGCCAAAATCCATGTTCAAGAAATACTCATACTTTAGTTGTCAGCTGTTATCATGATGCAAGACTTTATTACTTCATTTTGATATTTTTGTGTCAAAAGCTAGAGCCAGTTCTTATGACCAATTTAGTTAATAGCTGCACAATCCTAATTAAAGGTTTATTCAGATAAAAATGGATGACACTGTTGTTGCTCCTAGCCAGTGCTTTCAGCTCCAGAACAATTCAAGGCAGCACTCAGATCAGACTGTCTCCTGTAGGGTGAACGTGGTCCTCCTGGTGAGAGTGGTGCTGTTGGTCCTGCCGGCCCCATTGGAAGCCGTGGTCCCTCTGGCCCCCCAGGCCCTGATGGTAACAAGGTATGCCTTTTCCAGCTGCCATTGCCTCACTGTTGAATTCCTGATAAATGCGATCCAAAACCTCTCTCCAAGTGGTAAAGTTCCATCCCAGCTAGTCCATGCTAATAATAAACGGGTTTATGTTTAGTACTATAGATGATGGGAGGGGAAGTCAGTTTGAATACAGGTTGTCAGCTGGGTATGCTGTTATTCTGTTTGGAGATAGGATCTGAAATTCTGACCAAAATTCATGCTAACTTCTATTTATACCCACATCTACTTGTACACAGGAAGTTCTTGTGTCTAGTAAGCAATATTTTGGGTCCCTTGTTAGGGAAATAGTAGTGATGATGATGGCTTGATGCTAAGTGAATCCAGGTCTTAGTTTTCTGGATTTTCATGTCCAGAAAATGTTCAGTCTTTCTACTGAACATTTAGAAGTTTAGTTTGGAACATGGAGCTAAAACCTCAGGAGCCCACAGAATCAGAGAGAGTGTTCACATCTAGCATCTTCTCTAGCTGGAAAAGTAAAACACGTACAATAGCTCAAGACAAAAATGTTACTACTCACACTGTTTGCAACCAAGCAGAATGATGGGCAGAATAGTAATGATGATTTTGTTCCAAATTGTGTGAGTGACTTGACCCTGACTTACATGATATGCTGTTGCTGCTAGGGTGAGCCTGGCAATGTTGGTGCTGCTGGTGCTCCTGGTCCTGCTGGCTCTGGTGGAATCCCAGGAGAGAGAGGTGTTGCTGGTGTTCCAGGAGGCAAGGGTGAAAAGGTAAGGTGGACAACTGTGTTGTTACTGCATGCACAGGTTTGAGATGCCTAAATTTCATTAACTTGGAAAAACCTGCAGGTTACTCCAATGTGACTTTTATTTACTGTGAAACTGTATTACTCAATAGTCAGCAAGTAGAGGTTTTGTTGGGCTAACAGGCTGACAGTCTTTTCTAAGATACCATCCTAAAACTTTTTAAAAACCACTATGTATTGACATGCAGATTAATGCAGAACACTAGGCTGTACTAAGAAAAAAAAAAGAGAGAGAACAGAGTGCTGATCTGATTTCATGACCCCAGTGATAGCCTGAAAATAACTTTTTGTTATATGAAACATATGGCATGTGTCCACCCATATGACACAATTGTTTTTAATAGCTGTTTTCTTGCTTCATATAGAAAGTATAGTATGAATACCCAGACAAATTTTTACAGATGGATATCTCTTGACCAAAAGAAAAGAGATTTTGAGCGGAATTTATATTCATTATTTGTAATATACATGGAGAGGGTTTTCAGTTTCTAATTCCATTCAAAATTTTTGAGACCTGGGAGAAACCAAGTACGTTTCCCATGGAAGAAGCAGGTTTATTCTGAAAAGCATGTCAGTCCTCTTTGCAAACATTCACTTTGCAAGTCAGTACCTACTCAGCAATAGGAATGAAATAATAATCAAAGTTCAATTCTCCAGAAAACCTAGCATGATAAGCTTTTTGTATGATGTCTAAGTAATGTGCAGATTCTCAGCAAACAGCTCAAGACTTCTTTCATACAAACTATTATGTTCATTACCAATACAACTTTTCCCACTGTGTCTTCCAGGGTCCCCCAGGTCTGAGAGGTGATACTGGTGCAACAGGAAGAGATGGTGCTCGTGTAAGTATCTTATAGTTCTACTTGATTTTGCCTTGCTGCACCTCAGGACTTAAATAACTGAGAAGGAGGTTCAGGACTTGCATTTCCCACTGTATTGCATTACTGCTTCTATCTGTTCATTTTTAATATAAATCAATGTAATTTTGTTGTTCCTTGTCCAAGAATAATTGAATTCAGGGGGGAAGAAAGAGAAAAGTGATCACTTCTCATGCATCTGAGCAGAGAAATTGCATGAGCAGAGTATTGTACAGACATTGCAAAGCTCTTTAGTGGGACGGTATCATCTTTAATTTCATGGGCTCAGCCCAGACAGCTAATTTTAAAGGCAGCCTGAAAACTTACACAAAAGTATCCTTAATTTGAGATTTCAGGTGCCCTTCTTAGAATTCATACTTTGGGAAGGAAAATAACAGAATAGATTTTGTTTTATAAAATCCTGTGTCCTTTATATTGAGAACACCTGAAAGAAAGATAGTTACACACCTTTCTCCAAGAGAAAAGAGAAAGCTTATTTAAAGTAGTTGGTCCTGTTTACATTTTGTTTGAAACAGTGTCCTGTCTCTTGACCTATAGGGTCTGCCTGGTGCCATTGGTGCTCCTGGCCCTGCTGGAGGTGCTGGTGATCGGGTAAGTCTACTCTTTGAATGAAAAAATGCCTTGTTGATACAGTTTACTCACATGAATATTAAAGATGAGTTCCATAAGAACCAATTCCATCTTTCTAGTGTGCACAAAATTTTTAAGTTTTTCAGATTCAGGAAGCAAGGGCTGTTGGGACTATTCAGTGAAGCTTGCCATAGGACAAACCTTTTTCTAAGAGGGCAAGGAAGAGGATGCACATCTACATGGCAGGGGGTTATATGTGGAGAAGATTCTGATTCAGACTTTGGCTAAATCTTTCCCAGTTGAGGTTAAACTCCACAATCCTCTTACTGTGAGAGGAGGTTTTGATACAGCAATGAATAACCACACATTAGCTCAGAATGATTCTTTATGCTGTCTGAGAATCATTAGAAATTATTAATACAGGGTGGATCAGAACCAGAAGCATTTTCAGTAACATCCTCTCCACTGGAGACCCAAGGAGACTCACTATATGTATCTGTACCACAAGATCATTCCTGTTCTGACTACAGTAAGGCCATTTCCCAGTGTCAAAATGGTTTTGGCTGTCTTTTAGGGAGAAGGAGGTCCTGCTGGTCCTGCTGGTCCTGCTGGTGCCCGTGGTATTCCTGTAAGTAGCAATTTCTACAATTATTCCTGTGTCAAAGACAAAATGTTCAGAAAATTGTCCTTTTAAAGACTGTTCCAACCAGTCCTCTCTTCTTTGTCCTCTCTCTAGGGTGAACGTGGTGAGCCTGGTCCCGTAGGTCCCAGTGGATTTGCTGGACCCCCTGTGAGTTTTGTTTGTACTTTCCTCATATTGATGCCCTAACCTTTCTCTATTTCCTTTGCCAGATTTTCAGTTCCTCATTTTGTCTGTTTTGCTGCCCATAGGGTGCAGCTGGTCAGCCTGGTGCTAAAGGCGAGCGTGGGCCCAAAGGACCTAAGGGTGAAACTGGACCAACAGGTGCCATTGGCCCCATCGGTGCTTCTGGACCACCAGTAAGTGAATTGTATCTTTGTGAAGTGCATGGTTCTTAACTGTGCCATGCAAGCAATACATTATCCTGAAAGCCTTGAATTCTGAAAAGGTAAGGAAAGAAAGAAACAAAACTTCAAACTAGGCTGTGAGAAAAGTTACCATGCTGATTTTCACACATTATGTAGATTTTATCAATCTATTTGTGTGGGCTCAGATCGTGAGTCTGAAACTGAAATGAAGAGAAAATAATAACTAATTTTCAACTTGCCCTGAAGATCAGCAAAATCACTCTATCTTGGACCATTCAGGGGGTCCACTCAGGAGGTGATTGTGGGTAAGTTCTGAGCTGAGGACATTGACACTTTTCTCTCAAAGATGGTCTATGCTGTCACAGTCTGATTTTCAGACTCAGTCATCCAGATGCATGTGTGCAAATTTGTCCATGCACCCATTTGCAGACAGGCTTTTCACGTGCTGACACCTTTACAGCCCAAAGCTGTATTCTGCTTCTCATGCACATAGCCCGTTATTGGGGAGCTGGTTGAAATGACGCAGAAAGTCAGACCCATGTACTTCAAATACCACAAAGTGTTGCAGGATAACATGGCTTGGGTTACTTAGTGTATGATTTTAATAGACCAATACCAGGCTCTTGAACTATGTGGCTGAATTAGTCATAAAGTGCAAACAGAGGACTTGATGATTTTGTCCTGCTTTCACATTTTGATTTCCAGATTTGTTTAGATGCACGTAACATTTGCTAGGAAATTAATTTGAATCATAAATGCCTTACGCAACTTTTCTCAGGCCTTACGATACAACTTAAAATGTCTGTGAAAATTTAATACCCTAGTATCAGGACAGGCAGCATGGTTTTGGGCCCAGTCCTCTTTCTGCTGGTGTAAAAATCACCCTTAGCTTTCACAATAGTGAGACTGAGCCCTTTCTCTAAATAGGGAGCATTAATTGTCTTTGCTTGATCCATCTCTCTTTTTCAATCCTTCCTACATAGGGTCCTGCTGGTGCTGCTGGTCCTGCTGGCCCTCGTGGTGATGCTGGTCCTCCTGTAAGTCTTCAGCCTTTTAGTACTGACATTGTTGCTTTGCATGAAGTTACTGTTTCCTTTAAACCTAATCTTCGTTTTCAAACTTGTTTTTAGGGCATGACTGGTTTCCCTGGTGCTGCTGGAAGAGTTGGTCCTCCTGGCCCTGCTGTAAGTAATTAATGAAGAAGTTCTAATGAGAGAAAAGTCAGAAGTTACTTTTCTTAGGGATAATCCTAACTTTCGTTTCATTGATATGAATCGTAATTGCACTGGAATCACCTCAGATCCTTACAGGATTGGATAAGAAAAATCTAATTGTTCAAACCCCCAGAGTATGACCCATGCATTTAATTTGTGAGTTGTTTTATAATCTATCAAGCATCCCTAAGTATCTTGAAGTACCCAACCATTTCCAAAAATCTGTGTTTATTTTCTTTTGTTCAAATCAATGGCTATGCAATTACTCATGATGCAGTGCAATAAGAAGGTCATGTCCAATCTGCAGAAGAATGTTAAGGTTACCAACTGTCCACATTTTTTAAGTACCTGCACTTCTAGCCCTTGTCTCGAGCAGGGCAAACTCTCATTGTGTTTCAGAATGTGAATCTTTTTTATTTTTCAGCAAGAAATTCTCATTCCAGATTGACATTTGTAGCTTTTCTTTTCAAAGGTGTTTCCAACCTTTACCAAAAGGCACTTCTTTGCTAAGATGACCTAGATTTAAATAAATTTTAAATCTCAGTATCCAAAGCAAATAATCCTCTTGAATTGGAAGATATTGGGGTTTTTTCTATATTTTCCCACCAAATTTTGCACTTTCACCTGCCCAGAGTAAAAAAAAAAAAAAAAGAAAAATCAGTTCAGTAATTCTACTGGTTCGAGCTATCCACTGCTAACAAAGCAATAGAAGTTGCTGCTTTGAGCAGCTGATAACCTGCCCAACTAGGTGACAAATTGATAACTGTTTATTGTAAGGGACTATTTTTCTACATGGACTTAAAATGGAATTTGTCTATGTTATCCCCAGGTCTATATTATAATGGTATCATATTCATACTCAATCCTAGGGCATCACTGGTCCCCCTGGTCCTCCTGGCCCAGCTGGCAAAGATGGTCCTCGAGGTCTGCGTGGTGATGTTGGACCAGTGGGTCGCACTGGTGAACAAGGTATTGCTGGCCCACCTGGTTTTGCTGGTGAGAAAGGTCCATCTGGAGAGGCTGGTGCTGCTGTAAGTTACTGAGTATCACATCTCATTAAATATGTTTCTCTTCATGTACATGTTATGGCTTCTGAGATACTTTTGGCGCTTCTGAAGGGCTTTTCTATATTATCCACAAATTTAGGGAAGCTTTTATGTAGAAGTTCCACTGAGACACAAGAAATTGTTTATAGGCATGTTTGACAAACATGCCATAAAAAGTGAACCTGATCCCTGGGTCAGGGTTTTATTTTTATTTGTTCTCTTGTGGTGAGTTGTATCTTTCTTTAACTACAGAAGTTGATATATAGTCTGAGAAAAGGAAGCACATCTTTTGCTCTGAAATTGATCCTCATGGATGGAAAAAAGAAGGAACATGTGAATGTCTGTTTAGAACGATCTCAATTCATAGCTGCCTCAGAAACTCTGATTTGTGGGGATCACAAGGTTAAAGTTGTCTGCCCCCAGGTGTACTTAGAATTATGCAAGTAAATTAATTCATTTTGAGTACCTTTAGGCTTTCACATCCAGAATTACTGGCTTTTTTTTTTTTACAGTCACACACATTTCTATCTTATTGAAGTAAGCACTTGTGTGAAATACCGCAATGGTTACTCAAGAAAAAAATACAGAAGTTTCTTCTGTGATCTGCAGAAACTACAACTGAGAAAGAAATTTCCAGTATCATTGTCAGATGTGTATGTTACATTTATTTTTGTCTATTAATATAAATATTATTCTCTTCATGTCATAGGGTCCTCCTGGTACCCCAGGTCCTCAGGGTATTCTTGGTGCTCCTGGTATCCTTGGTCTGCCTGGCTCCCGGGGAGAACGTGGTCTTCCAGGCATCTCTGGAGCAACAGTGAGTATATGATTAGTTAACTGCTTTAAATGGATAACATGTAAAAAAAAAAAGAAAAAAAGAAAAAACCCACACACATTTGAGGTCCCCTCTTATGGGAACCAGGGATGTAGATTCTGCTGTTTCCATTGCTGTTGGAAACAGAGGATATGGACCTGCCAGACTTAGAGCAATGGAAGAAATTATGGCTTGTTGCAGAGAAACCAGAATTATCTGCAAGTGAGCATATTTCTGAATGTCAGAAATAGTCAGAAATGCTAGAGGTTTCTAATAGTAACATTTAGAATGAAGATAATATTTGATAGAGATAGGTATGTTTCTTATGTCCTGATTCTTTTTTCCTTCCCCAACTGATTGCAGAGAAATGTTTCTCCTAGATAAAGGCTAAAAGTTCTGTAAGACTGGTTTGTGTTGTATTATAATGTCATATTTTGTTACCACTGTTCCTGTATTAGGGTGAACCTGGCCCCCTGGGTGTTTCTGGTCCTCCTGGTGCCCGTGGTCCCTCTGGTCCTGTGGGTTCTCCTGGTCCAAATGGTGCTCCTGGTGAAGCTGGACGTGATGTAAGCTGTCTTTTATCCTCTTCAGGTTGCTTTTCTTTTATTCTGACCCAAACACAAATACTCAGAAAAAGTGTATGGAACTGGAGGCTGTTCTGCTAGCAAACTTGTACAATGTCTTCAGAAAAATTATATCAGAATTTTTATAGACATGGATTCCTATGCCCGACTAGGTGACAGATTTTTAAAGCACAAGTTGCATCTGAAATACATCCAGAAGTCACTCTCAGAATATTTTGACTTTTTACTTAAATGCCAAGAAAAGATGGAATGGGGAACTTACATATCTTTCATGAAAGTATAAAAATTGCAGCCTTTTCAGGGAAGCTTATTTGATAACCTGAAGCATTGTTAATACATTGTTAATACAAACCTTGCAGAGACCTGCAGGATTTCAAAGAGAACAGAGAGTATCAGTTTAAAAATCCTGAACTTTGTTTCATTGGAATTTTCTGAAGGAAAAGGGGTTTTTTTAGACACAGCCTAAGAGCTGAAGTGAAATTAACATTCGCAAAGGAAACCATTTAACCTTGTGAAGAACCACAACAAAGTAATTTAGTTTTGGCTATTGTTTAGGTCCTTTTCCCTCCACTGGCATTTTTCATCTAAAAAGAAAGTATCAGTTTTAAAAGAGTGCAAGCTAGATGAAGACCACTATTGTCTTCACCTTTTCATTTAGAAAAATGTTGCAAAGCCCAGTAATTTTTTTCTTTACTGAACTTTTAAAACCTAAAATATTTGAAGATCATTTTAGTTTCCTGAGAACATTACTATATTTAAGGGATTTGAGAATGGCATGTATAAGGAAGAGCTTTTTCTTGTCAAGATTTATACTAACCTATCTCAATATCTTCTTACTCTCACTGTAACCAATTAGACTGAGACACAGTTCTGTGTGAGATGAAAGGTGATTGAATTTAGTAATTCTTTTCATGGTATTTTAACAGGGCAATCCTGGAAATGATGGTCCTCCAGGACGAGATGGTGCTCCTGGTTTCAAGGTAACTTGTTTCTTTTTCTTTTATTTCATTATCATGGAAGAAATATTCCAGTATGTATAAGTCAGTAATAACACAATGTCTCTCCTTTTGCATTCCTTCGTTTCCAGGGTGAGCGTGGTGCTCCTGGTAGTCCTGGTCCCAGTGGTGCTCTGGGTGCTCCTGGTCCTCATGGCCAAGTTGGTCCTTCTGGAAAGCCTGGAAACCGTGGTGAACCTGTAAGTTGATGATATAATGATATACCTTAACTTTTTGGATTAAAATCTAAAAGGACTAAGACTTGTCTATCATATATACATATATACAAAATACATCACACCTCTACAATGTATAGATAATTGCTTCACTTTCTCCAGAGATTTGTTGAGCATGGAACCTTCATTAGAACAATATACAGCAGTGATATGTATCTTCTATTCTTGTTTCAGGGCCCTGCTGGTGTTGTTGGTCCTGCCGGTGCTTTTGGTCCAAGAGGTCTTGCTGTAAGTCTGATTTTTAAATACATTACGACATTGATGCAAGAAGAGAAAACATACTTTATGGATAAGGACTCATGGAACTGATCAAGTGACCAAGGGGTCCAAAAAGTAATGCTTAAGGACCTGAAAATATTTAGGGTCTTAGAATCTCAATTAGCATTCTCTTCTGTGGGATCAAGTCCTGAAGCTTTTGTGATTGGCATTTTTCCTGGATATGTTAAGGGGATGTCCATTATATACATTGGGATATGGCTTAATGTAGAATACTTATGCTTAATTCTTGCCTTGACAGTAGTATGTTCTCGAAGCCTTCTAATTTATTCCTCTGACACCTATATCCCTTCCTAGGGCCCACAAGGCCCACGCGGTGAGAAAGGTCTACCTGGTGATAAGGGGCCTAGAGGTCTGCCTGGCTTGAAGGGACACAATGGATTGCAGGGTCTTCCTGGTCTTGCTGTAAGTAAATGATTTTCAGGAGTTTGAGTATAAAGAGCAAAAAAACCAAAATAAGGTCACCCTAGCAAGGAATTACATATGCACAATACAGCAGGTTAATACCATTTACTCCACTGTGCAGCACCTTTCAAATGAAGAGTCATAAATAGTCTCTTTAACATTCAATGTTTTTTGTACAAAATGGCAAATTCTGATACTGGCATTAGAACTGTGAGTACCATTAGCTGCCTTCAAGCCCAATTGCATTTGGCTAACAAAGAATTAAAAAATCTTCTTCCCTTGTTTTAGTATTATTTCTTATTTTGGCCAGAAACTGTAAACTCTTTATGTCAGAAAAGCCAAAGTAAGCTCAGAATCTTCTTCCCTTTAAATCTGGATATCACCTTGAGGAATTCTGACTTTTATTTTAAGGCCTTCTCTGAAGCTCAGAAGAAACAATATAAAGAATTTTGCAGGTTATCCCCTTAAATACATTTTTACGCCCTCTCTCCTCTCTTACCAAAACAAGCATTTTATACCCTAACTCCACCAATAAATGTCATTAGCCCTAGATTCCCACTATCTGAGCCCAAATACATGTTGCCTATAGTTCCCACCTGAATGAAGCAAACACAAACATGTTCCACTGCTCTTTTTTTGATAACTATGTATCTTTCCCAATAGGGCCAACATGGTGATCAAGGTCCTCCTGGTAACATCGGTCCTGCTGGCCCAAGGGTATGTGAATTTCAGAATGTATTCAAGTATCTCCCGTTCTGTTTCTGCAATACATATGTATGCTCCCATTCATATGAATCTCTATTTGTAGCATTTCTACTGTCATTAAACTGTTCAAATGTCCTTTTAGGGTCCACCTGGTCCTTCTGGTCCTCCTGGTAAAGATGGTCGCAATGGTCTCCCTGGACCGATTGGCCCTGCTGGTGTGCGTGGCTCTCACGGTAGCCAAGGTCCTGCCGTGAGTATAACCTTTTTCTTTGTTGATTTAACACATTTATGTTACACTGTAAGCCTAGCAGTTATGTCACTCCAGAAGCGTAGCAGTTTAATAATGCATGTGGTTTTATTTCTTAAAAAATATATTTAATATTAGGGAAATGTTCAATAGACCTAAACTAAGAGGTTTTGTTCACTCCTTATGGCCAGAAAGCAAATACACAAAGGAGATTTGGTAGTCCTACACTGTGCATCTTCCACTGCTTGAACCCATAGCAGTCACCACAGGGCGAGTCCATGTGTGCTGCCTCCAATCAGAGCTGAGGGTGCCAGGAGTTAAGCAGGACTATCCATGTGTGGAAGCATTTCATTAAAAGCACCATATATCTGACAGAATGCTTCTTGTCTTCTGCTTTTGAAAAACTTTAGGGTCCTCCTGGTCCTCCTGGTCCCCCTGGCCCTCCTGGTCCCAATGGTGGTGGATATGAAGTTGGCTTTGATGCAGAATACTACCGGGCTGATCAGCCTTCTCTCAGACCCAAGGATTATGAAGTTGATGCCACTCTGAAAACACTGAACAACCAAATTGAAACCCTGCTGACCCCAGAAGGCTCCAAAAAGAACCCAGCTCGCACCTGTCGTGACCTCAGACTTAGCCACCCAGAATGGAGCAGCGGTATGTTAGTGCCAGATGTTTGCCCTTTCGGGTTCAGGGAGCACTCCAGGTCATTAGCTTTCTTCAGTGAATGGTATCTTTGGCCACATGGCAAAAATATTAAATGACAAATGAAGTTGTTCTTTCTGCCTCCACTGAAAATAGATACAAGTACATTCTGAAAAACTCTTTATAGATATTGTTGCACATTATTGCAATAATTTTCCAAAATAATACAAAAATATTTAACCCTTGCTTTAAAATACAGTTTCTTATACATTAACAATCCAAAATACCTATGTATCCCACTTATCACCTCAATATTGTATCTAGCTGTGATATTTATATCCTGAGTTCCTGTATCAGACAAGCGAATATGAAATGAATGCAAAGTTCAGGCTGAGTGAACCACTGTTCACATTTCTTCCCTCAATGCCAGGCCTCTACTGGATTGATCCCAACCAAGGCTGCACTGCAGATGCCATTAGAGCATACTGTGATTTTGCCACTGGTGAGACTTGCATCTATGCCAACCCTGACAATATTCCTATTAAGAACTGGTATATCAACAAGAATCCCAAGGACAAGAAGCAGCACATATGGTTTGGTGAAACCATCCGTGGTGGCAGCCAGGTAAGTGGTGTATGGCAGGGTGATTGTTTCCTACTGATGCCTTTACCTGGGCTTAGAATTAAAAGTCAAATGTGGTTAGAGGGGAAAAAGTGGTTTACTTCGGTGTTTATTAAGGATCTTTAGATGTATCTTGGAGTACCCCGCAGAGTGCCCCTGGAGAGGACACAGAAATGTACACAGGCAATGATTCATGTATACAATTATAGACCTTGCACATTAGCATATCTATCACAGATTCCCCAATGGGAGGCTCAAGAGAAGCTCCCTCCTAAGGAATGTTCCCCCTGCATGGGTCTCTCTTAGTTTACAGAATATGTTCTGGAGAGGACCTTGGGTCTGGGACGTTCTGATCCCCTAACTACAAAGTTTCCAAGATGTTTAGTCTCTTGGCTTAATGGAACTTTGGGTCTAAGCTAGTTATCAGACTTAGGGAATTACAAGTATGTGGGCTAAAAGCTCCGAGGATATATAAAAGCTGCATGAAAGTGTCTATGAAGGGGGATATGAGAGGAGTATATGAAAAAGCAAAAAATCATCATGGCATCACTACAGCACTGTCTGAAGAGTTCCCAATTCATTGACTCTCAGCAAGCAAGCAGATAAATTAAATTCTTAGGGGAGAAATATGGAAAAGCCAACTACCTTTTACCTCATGGGCATAGAGCTCTGGTACTGGTTTAGATCAGTTTGTTTAAAGTAATTCTCATTATTGTTCTAACTTTTCTTGATGTCTGCAAATGATCAATGCAGCCTGAATAATGGTTATTGCTAAGGGAAGCCTGGACTGGGATATGGTACATATAAAGACAGTCCAGAAAATGTCTGAAAAAATAGGAAAAATATCAATCTTTTAAATTGATATTTTTTATATACAATACATACAACACTATTCCTGGAAAGATATTTATATTACACATCACAGATTCTGAGTGCATGCCACCATAACGTTCAGAATTGTTGGCATAAGGAAAAGCAAGAACTATGTCTACTTGCATGTTAGACACTGTCCCAGCAAATTGCAAATAAACCACTTTTGCACAGCTGAGGAGATTTAATTACGTCATTCTTAAATGAAATTGAGTTGATATTGTGATGAAGTGTCCAAGATAAAATTTGATCACATGGGGTCAGAAGAGTCTAGTATCCTATTTCTTACAGGGGCTAAAAGTAGATGCTGTAAAAAGAATATAAGAGTGAAGTAAAGATTTGTATTATCCACAGACACTACTCTATTAGATTCAAAAAAATTTTCCAGGGTTTTATTTAAACAGGCATTTTTTTTGTGTGTAGCTGTGGAAACAGTAAATTGTCTTCCTTGAACTTATCTGACCTTGTCTCAGAACCCACGTAAACTGTTAACACCATTTCTTGGAATGGAACTCTACAGTTTAACTACATCCACTCATGTCTGGTTGTCAGTCTACCTCCTACTAGTTTTATTTTATGCTCTTTAGTTCTGGAGTGGCAATAGAAAAGTGATTGAAGACTTCTGATTCTTTTTATTAAAAGTTCCTAGCTGTCATGGTTTAAGCGCAGATGGAAATGAGGTGCCACACAGCCACTTGCTCAGTTCCCTCCCTTCCCCCCAATCTACCCAAATACAATGGGGAGG
Source organism: Platysteira castanea (assembly GCA_013397175.1). Taxonomy (NCBI): domain Eukaryota; kingdom Metazoa; phylum Chordata; class Aves; order Passeriformes; genus Platysteira; species Platysteira castanea. Next base: position 985,382 of record VYXC01008621.1, on the reverse strand, counting down.
AGAATCATGGTATGTTGATATAAGAACAGTTTATTAATTGAAAATAAAATAAAATTCAGCAAAAATGGTAAATAATAATGATAATAAAAAGTGAAACAGCAAGTTATGCACAGTGTAATTGCTCACCTCCTGCTGACTGGTTCAAGAGCTCCCCCCTTTCTGAGCCTGGATTGGCTGCCCTTTTGGGTTACTTCACTTCAGTTTATATACTGGGCATGATGTTTTAGGGTGCGGAATATCCCTTTGGTCAGCCCAGATCACCTGTCCCAGCTATGCTCCCTCCCAGTTTGTTTTGCCCACTTCCTCACTGGCAGAGACACAAAAAAAAATAACAGCCCACCACCACTAAAGAACCAACCAACCAAAAAAAAACCCCAAAAAACCCCAACAACAGCAAAAAATAAGTCTTTGACTTAGGATAAACATGACTTAGCAAAAAAACAAGACATAGTGAACATCAGTGTGTTATCAACACCATTCTCATTTAAATCCAAAACACAGCACTGTATCATCAACTGAGAAGAAATTAACTCTACCCTAGCTGAAACCAGGAGACTAGAGAAGCTATCACATATTTCCATTAGAAACACCCTCCTTTCCCCAGCAATACAACTGACTGTGTTCCTCTCTGTTTTTCAGTTTGAATACAACAGTGAAGGAGTGACCACAAAGGATATGGCCACTCAACTCGCCTTCATGCGTCTGCTGGCCAACCATGCCTCTCAGAACATCACCTACCACTGCAAGAATAGCATTGCCTACATGGATGCAGAAACTGGCAACCTTAAAAAGGCTGTTGTACTGCAGGGATCCAACGATGTTGAACTACGAGCTGAAGGCAACAGCAGATTCACTTTCAGTGTTCTCGAGGATGGCTGCTCTGTAAGTACTGCAGAAACCATGGGCAGTGACTGCCCAGGCCTAAGCATGTGATTAGGGACAGAGTTGTGCTTTAGTTCAGAATTAGATTATTGGTCAGACCAGCAAAATTTTGCCTGGTGAAGATACACAGCCTACAAACCATGTGAGATCCTTAACAAGTGGGAGGGAAGAGGTTACAAACAAATCCTACCTTGTACTGTGCAGTGTGGCAAAAAAAAGTTTTCAGAGGGTCCATAAGACTGATAAGAAAACAGTGCACAAGCTGTAGGAGGGGCAGGATCTCTAAGTCCTGTAACACTCAGGCAGAGTTCTCTTAGGATCTAACATCAGTATGAATAACGTGTTAGCTTGTATACAGCATCACACATAGGACTACAGAAGATTCAAGTAAATATTTTCTCTGTATTGATTGGAAATCTGAATAGTTGCATGTGGGTATCTGATTTGCAAACAATAGAAGCAAAATTAATACTAAATTCTTTCAGAAATTATCCATTCAAGTGAAACAATTCTCAATACTGTGAACAGTGCAATAACAATTGCAATGAATCTTCTCTTACAGAGAAAGAACAATGAATGGGGCAAAACAATCATTGAATACAGAACAAATAAGCCATCCCGCTTGCCCATCCTTGACATTGCACTTTTGGATATTGGCGGCGCTGACCAAGAAATCGGTTTGGACATTGGCCCAGTCTGTTTTAAATGAATGAACTAAAATTAACTTAAAGCCTCTCCCAAATTATTCTCTTGTCATTTCTTTTTATAATGAAAGCTGACTCCTTCCATTTCTTCTGTTCATCTACTTGCTTAAACTCTGGGCGAAAGAGAAGGAGAAGAATTGATTGGAGCATTGTGCAATGAAATTTAATACAGCCCCAAATGGACTTGGAAGTCTTTCAAGATTTAACACCTTGTTTTGGGAAATGTCAACCTTTGTAAAGAAAAAAAAAACAAAATAAAAAGTCATGAAAGTTTGCACCACTTGTGGCCTTTGAATATCTTCCACAGAGGAAGTTTAAATCCACGACTTCCAAAGGTTTAAACTACCTCATATACTAAATCAAGAGTGATCCACATCTTTCATAGGAACTTCATATGATCTGAGGTACTTTCAGTTCCACTCAAAATACAGTGGTGCTAATTGCATAATTACAGAATATCTTTCCAGTACTTGAACTTTGATGGTGCTAGTAGCATTAAAGTATTGCTTCTCTGTTTCTTTGAAGTCTGTCTTAAAACTTAGGATGTCCTGTCTCACCCACAGCTTAAGCATGTGGATAATTTTTCTTCCTCTTTGTCTTCTTCCTCCAAAATCAGGTGTTCCTGCTTTCAAATTTAATTTCCATCTTCTACTATGGGTAAAAAAACCCCCATCATTTCAAAGCAAGAAAGAAACTGTATTTTGTATATGTGAGATGTTTAAATAAATTGTGAAAAAAATGAAATAAAGCATGTCAAGTGTTTCAAAAGAAACTATTTAACGAGTTAAGTTACTTGCTTAGATGCATTGGAGATACACCCAGATTTTACAGTACTTTGTTAGCACATTGCTATAAAACATTTTGTTAAAGCCTCGTAAAGTTGTCTACAACTGTCTTAAGGATGTGATTGTCTACTTGACTCTTCAACACTAACGTTTGAAAAGTTCTCAAGAAACTCAGTAACTCTGTGCCTCAGTATGAGAAGTTCAGCAGCAGAAATAATTCCTTTTTTCTAAATACTAAGTAGGATTAATGGCTGAAAGATCATAATCTCACTTAAAGGTGGAAGGAAAATGAAGCTTCTGTCTTTCACGTAAGGACAGAAAGCTCCTGGCTGTTGATAGAGCTGTGCTGGCTGATGCTGTGCTGTAATCAGCAAAACTGTCCCTGTGTACTTTAGAAAGGATGTGCAGAAGTCTATTCCAAGAATCTCAAATTTAGTTGTTTTGTCAGGAAGCTCAGTGTTTGTTAGGCCCTAACAGCTTGTTCAGTTGTGTATGAGACACAGAACCATATGATGTTGCTAACCTTAATAGTTTACTGTCACTTAAACCACCATGAGAAGCAAAGACTTCTTCTCTGAGACCTTTTAGAAGACTGCTGAAAACCCTAAAGAACTGCAATTCCAAGAGCCACATTTTTGTGGTTGGGAAGGTTCTTGGGAGAACCCACAGAGGAACATGAAGACAACAGCAAAAGCAGGTAAGGCAAGAGGTGAGATGGGTTTTGTCAGCTGGAACCCCAAAAGGGAGGAATGAAGAAAATATCCAGAGTAAAGTCCCTGTAACCTGAAGAAAGCACCACTCCAAAGTTTAGCAGCTGAGAGTCTGAAGGCAGCTCCAACGGTGCAAGCGGGAATAAGCACTAAAATCTGTTTCTAAAGATTTTTTTTTTGTTCTCGCTTGCAATGAACTGATTAAGGAAAATAGAGCAAATACCAAAATATGATTTTAAGTGCAGCTGCTACGTGCCTGCAGCTGTATGCTGAATTAGTAAAATGAGAATTTCCATAATGAAATATAGCCCATTTTTGATTCACTGAGTAAAACATACTGTAGGTTTTTTTTTTAATAACTGTATTTACTCATTGGACCATGATTATTCTTAAAATATTAGTATTTTAAGCATTGTTTTACTATTTCAAAATTAATTTGTTGTTGTAAAATTTGTTGTGAAAACAGTAATTCAATATTTGAAAATGGTAAAGGCTTTCTTCCCTTGTATAGATTAACTACAAGACAGGAAGTTCCTACAAGGACTGGAAAGTTAAAATTTCATCCCTTAGGATATGCAATCCACTGGAAGGTATGCAAAGGTTAATGCTAGGATAGGGAGGTGAACCTTTGTTGCCTGGTGAGGAAAAAAAACCCAAACCACAGTTAAAGGGACACTTGAGTTTAGGAAGGAAACTACACATAGCAAACACTGTTTCTTTTTGTCATCTTCTGATTTCTCCTTTGCTCTCTGTGATCTATTCCATGGCATGTCATCCTAGGCAGAGAATACTTTCTTTCTATCAGCTCACTGATAACATCTAAATTATGTGTTTTCAGATCTTTGCCCCAAAAGCAGCCTCATTTGGAAATTAAACCTGAAAAAATATATAGTGTTTACCTCACAAATGCAGCCTCATTAGCACTGAAAAGATACTCAGTCTGCCTTGCAGATTTTGACCTCATCAGAACTTACTGCATGATCAAGTCTTTTGCTTATGCTATGTACAATACTGAAGAAACTGTCTTTCAAAGATCGTAACTGAAAATAAGAGAGATAAATGGCAGACAGGACAGGGAGCCTTCATATTGTCTAGTTTTGGGAATACAAGATGTTGAATAAACTCCTGGTAAAGTAATCTTAATTGTTTTTGGGAGTGGTCTGCCTCCCTATAACTATTACCTTTGGAGAATTTAATTATCAGCAGCACTACATCTAGAGCATTAACATAAATTAGCTAAAACAAGAGATTAAAGTTTACATCTGTAACAAGAAAGAATCTTGGATGGAAAGGAAAACAGCTGGAGTAATTAAGTGAAAGGCAAAGTTTGCAGCAAGCCGTGGCTGTACTGCACCAGAACAGAATTGCTGGAGAAGCTCTGTGAAGCTAGGTAGCGGGACAACTGAAGAAGTGCTCGGTTGTGATACAATTGTGTAAACCAAAGTACTGCAGCACTCAGACCATTTTCCTCCCTGGAATATATGTGACAGATGACCCTCACTTGTGTGATCAATAAATATGTTCTATCAGCTTCTCTTGTGCCATCCCCCCAGGAGATGAACAGAGATTAAAAGGCTCCTTTCAGGTGCTTCAAATTGTATCTAAGCTGACTTCGGATGTCTCCAGTGCAAATATTCCTTATTATATCCACGCACACTTTTCCTGTTGCAGCAGGCTCAGCTGGGAGCACATTGGGCTCTCTGTAGCATGTGCTTTTGCATTATTATGGCCATAGTAAGTAAAAACTAGAGGTAAAGAGAACACCACCACTATGACCAATGTGGAGCAAGAAGAAACTCAAACCACGTAGTGCTGTTCTAGAAGGGACAGTTGTAACTGCACAGCCCTGTGGGAAGAAACACAAACCACCACCAATTATCTTCAGGATCTGAGTTTTTCAGTCTAAAATATGAATACTGTGCTACAGACAAATATCCTTTAATACAGATGAGTGACAAAACAACATTACCAGATAATATCTACAGTTCCACCACTCAGGCTTAAGTTGCAGCTTTCGATGTGACTTTTGATTAGTTTTCTTGTGGTGGTTTCAGACAGGATCTCCCAGTATTTGCCTTCCTACCACCCATTCGATGCAGTGTTTTACAGTGTTAAAATCATGTATCCAATTCCAATGAGATTCTAGCAAGCTTAACTAAAGCTATTAGACATGCAAACAGAAGTAACCCCTAATTCATTTAGCTTTACTCATGCCTTATTCTGAGCTCATTAGAAATCCGCTCATTTTCTGTAGGGTTCCCCCACGAATCTCAGATGCTTAATGAATGCAACCTACGGCGCAAAAACAAAGAAATCACTATATGTCTATATTCTAAGGCTGGAATAAATTTATCCTGTCCTGGAAAACATGTGGTTGAATATTACATGAGCAAAATTTCCTACACATGATTCCATGTGTATGTATACACTCCAGCTACTCAGGAAATGATGGTTCTCATTAAGGCAAATATAACTATCAAAAAACCAAATACAACATTTGAATATTATTTTGAACACAAGCATTTGAAATATATATAATAAATTCCAATAATTATTATCCATATCTTACTGTGTTCAAGCTACAGAAACTGGACCTTCAGGTGGAATGAAACTTTTCCCAATTGCCAGTTCTGAAGACACAGTGAAACAGCAGAGCAGTTCTCCATCATTTCCATAGGCGTTGTGCACCACCTACTGACTCACACACTAGTTACCGGCCCCTGAACACTTTTTCTAGGGCTTTTATTCCTGAATTCACTGTCATTCACAGAATCACAAAATATTCTGAGCTGGAAGGGATCCACAAGGATCATCTAGTCCAACTCTTAAGTATATGGCCCACAGAGGTATCAAACCCACAACCATAGTGTTATCAGCACTATACTCTAACCAACTGAGCTAATCTCACTGCTGTTACTGTCAAAATCTTCTCTGCCAAGAATATCCTAAAGGCTATTTCTTCAAAACATCAGCATCAGAACTCACCCTAAACATGCACTAACATATGAGAAGAACACTCATCCAAACAGGAAAGCTCTTGGCAGCAAACTGCAGGCTCACTTCAGGCAGAAAAAAGGACAATAATTAGATTTAGTCTTTTAGTTGTCACGTTCTATGAATCTGAAATTATCTTCTCTATGTAGTGGTATATAGGACAGGGTTTTTTCTTCATTAAATCCTTCCTCCATAATGGCTGTAAGTTTTTCGGAGCAATTTTATCCAAAGGGATTTACCACTACTTTTTGGTTAAGGTATTTAACATCTCAAGGTGTAAGTCTCTGCTCCCAATATATCCTATTATATTTTCTACAACACTGCCTAGAATGTGTGACAAGAGGAGTCACCCAAACACAGCCTGACTTAATTTGGGAGAAATGCTTTTCATTACTGTTTCTAGTTAATAATGAGCTACCTTCTCATTTATTTTCATCTTTCAGCATTTAACAGGGAATAAGATTAACTCTAATTCCACAGTTTGAAAGAACATCCACTGCTGTTATGGCTGTCTGTACCTGCCTCTATACTACATTTGCTTTACCACAGTCATCTAAAATTTCAATTCCTACAGAAGTTGCCCATAGCCAAAATTATTGGTTCCCCATTTTCTGCAATGCGATCCAAAGGACCTCTGCTTATTCTCAGGAAGAGCAAAGAGGGCAAACCACACCCATGAAGAGCACCTGCCTCACAATAGACAAAGAGTAGAATTACAGTTTTACCTCATTTCTCTCATCTACTTTAATTTGCTTATAGATACAAGAGATACGAGATAGCTACAATAGACAGATACAAGAGGTCCTTTGAACTTTTTCATTTCCATATGTGATTCTGGAGTACAGTTTCAAATACTTTATTTCATATAGTTCCTGTGACTTTTGAAATTATTGTTTTAGTTAGTAGTCTCCAGTTTTCTAGAGAGATTAAGAGTTAAGGCTAAGAATTCCTTCCCTGTGCAAGACAAGTTGGTGGTCTGACCTTTGAATTAACTGAGTTTGTCTCACACCTTCTTTCAAGGTCCACAGCAATGTTCTTACATTCTACTTACTTTCTGCTGCAGAAGATGAGTCTAAAAATCCATTCTCTATGTTAACTCCACATAAACACTGGAAATTTCATATGCAACAACTCAGTAGCTGTTTTCTGTGGGCTTTGTCTGAACAACTCCTTTACCTCTGCCTCCCACATGGCAATGCACTGCCTAGACACAATATGACGACTACTTGCATGAAGACTACTACTGACTCCTTCATCTGTTTCTTAGTATGATTATGAAGTTTAATAGATTTTCTGGTTAAACTCATAGCTTTTTACAACCTGAAGCTCTGAAATTTAGGACAGGATGACTTCTAAAAAAATATCAGTTTTAAACTCATTATCTGATATGATCTGGATTTAGTGTGTTGAAAACCAACTGGGATTTGTATTCCATTTCCAAATTGCTTTGCATGTACCATAAAAACAGGTCTGTGGAGAGAGAGCTCTGTGAGGGAAGGGCAGGCTCATAAAATAGAATCATAGAATGATTGAATTTTAAAGGGTAGGAATGGACCTTAAAATTCATCTAGTCCTGACCGCCCCTGGCAGTGGCACCTCCCACTAGACCAGATTGCTCAAGGCCTTATCCAACCTGGCTTTGAACATGGGTGGAGTTGGGGTACTCACAATCTTTCTGAGCAACGTGTTCCAGTGTCTAACCACCCTCACAGTAAAAAATTTCTTCCTAGTATCTAACCTAAATTCTCCCTCTTTCAATTTATACCCATTCCTCCTTGTCCTATCACTACAGTTCCTGAAAAAGTCCACAAGAAAGCTGCTGAAGGATAATGGCCTCCAGTGGTTTCACTGCATATAGATTTGTTCTGGTGTTAGGCTTCAGAGAAAATCATACATTGTTAGTTAAACCTTTTAGTTCAAGTGTTTTTAAAACATAAGAAAAAACAACACATCAAAGAATTAGATCTACCTGCCTGTCATCTGAGCAATTATTAAAGTGTGCTATGCTCAGGAGATTTAAAGCAAAAAGTAAAAAACAATAGCTCTCCTGTAGATTCCAACTCACCAGGCTCTTACACAAAATTGCTGGAAATGGCACAATTATTCTGTTATCTGTTAATTCCTAAATGACAAATCTTTGCTTAGCCTGAGCTGCACAGTAGCCCATGTTGTATTTTGTAAATATATGTTTACATTTCAGCATCATAAAATAACACAGATCCTTTAGAGCTCACAAGAAACACAACAGAGACACAAAACAGAGAAACAGACCAACAAATACGACAGAATAGGGAACGTTGCAATATCCTGCTAAAATGAAACTATTTCTGTGCAATTTCATTTTTAAATAAAGATGTATGGAAATACTTTAGTCTGTTAATCCATTGCTGATACTTCAGCAAACTAGGGTGAACCTGAGGCTAAACAGAGAATTCCAAATTTATAAAATGTCAAGAATGGCTAGGTTTGGAAGGGACCTTCAGGTCATCTAGTTCTAACCCCCTGCCATGGCAGAGGAAAAGGAAAAACACGTCCCTGGGTGGGCTTGAACCACCAACCTTTCGGTTAACAGCCGAACGCGCTTACCAATTGCGCCACAGAGACTCCCTTGGCACTGGAATCTTGATAAGAAAATACAATTTTCCTACCCAAAATAAATTTATGTTCCTAAAAACATTGATTTTAAGTAGCGGGGATTTAGTGCAGAGATGCTAAAAGAGAACATGGTCATCACATGGCATCTGTATTGCTGGCAGCCAGAAGGAAAGGCTTGTAACGCTGCACAAACCGAGCAAAGCTGTGGCCCTGTAGGCTTGCAAAGGCTGCCTGGTAAATATAAAGAATTCTGAGTTTTAAGAAGGCACAACTGGGAGCACAAGAGAGAACCAGAAAGAGAAACAATATGAAACAAAGTGTTCATGAAAAAATAATAACTAGACAAGGAACTAACAGTGACTGCCATTTTCCCTCATTCAGGAATCAAGAAAAGGTGGGGGGGGAGGGGAGGGATAGAAAAACCTTATACTTGCATACCAAAAAACTCATCTAAATCAAACATTCTTAACCCATTACTTTGATGGATACAAAGTTCTGAGAATAACATAAGCAGCTGTAAGAAAAATCACTCGTGTTAGTGAGCTGAGCTGGGTCCCTGCCCCTTTCTCAGGACTGTGTAGCTGCACAGTAATGACACACCCCATGATGCAGAAAGGTGCGGCCCCTTAACTGTCCTTAATGAAAGAGGACAGATGACTTAAAAATTTGCTATCTGCTCATCTCCCTTCCCTGTCTTCATCTGATCCTTTTTTGTTTCAGACCCACAGAAGCCTGAAATGAAAACACTATTAAGCCTCATGTCATAGAACGGCAGATGTATTTATCTCTTAGTGATGAAGCTAAATATGGCCTTTGTACATGTGATTTCATAATTACTTCTCTTAATATCAGTCTGATTTTAGTACAGGTAATTGAGAAACCATTCTTATAACTGTTACAAAACTAGAAAACTGTAGAAGCAGTAATTTGTGATAGAATATCCAAGATCTTACAGATTTGAGGGCATGTTTGTTTCGTCATTTGGCTGTGGCAGTACTCAGAGTACAGTGCTTGATTGAACAAGCCCACCAAGAAAAAGACTTTTTACACTTCTTACTCCCTCTTCATTAATGCGATCAAATATTTGCAATAGGTGGCAGTCAGGCATATATAGGCCACATGGAAACTTGATTCTTAGGGAAAAATTGATTACTATTATGAGGCTGAAAACTCATTAATTAAAATGTCTGATGCCATAATTTGGCAGGTACCTAAAAGCTGCCCGGACAAAAATATATACTGAAAATACTACACTGTTCAGGAATCCATTGGAAATGTAGCTTTATTTCTGGAATTACAATATGACCAGAGCACTCTGGCAATGCTGCACCATTTAAATTAAGAAGTAGTACGGTTTAGGGTATGGCAGATCCTACTAACTAATTATTCAACACTTAACCTGTAAGTTAATGTAAGGAATATTCTACTTATTATATAACAAACAGTATGTTCCTTATGAAACTTAAAGACTAAAGGTAAGTGATAATTTTTCTTCCAGCTCTGGTGCTTATATTCCTTCCTATATATACTTGTGAAAAATTAATTACACTTTTAAAAACACACAAAAACTCAAAATGAGAATGCCCTACTACTCCTCTGCCTGAGAATATTTAATTATCAGCTCCCTGTTACAGCTGACTTTATACTACAGTAGTCACTTTATCTTCTTACAGGCTCCCAGTCCTTGTGCCTCCCAGTCCCAGTCATTGTGCCTTTGCCTGAGGACGGTAGGTCCAGCTCCAGAAGCTACACATGGCTGTAATGCTGTAAACAGGAGAAAGGACATCTGCAGTGAACTCAGTTTATCAGCAAACTCGTATGTGCATGCCAGGTTTGACCCGTGGAACAAAGTTCTCCTTCCATTTATGCTGAGCCTGCCAGACAAAGTCAGGAAGCATTAAAAGAAGAATTACCTCATCTAAATTATACCTGTGTAAATGACATCCGTCCAATTTAAATTTATTTTCTAAATTGAACAGAAAGTCACCATTCTTAATGGTAAATCATTCACTTCATTCTAACTTACAAGTAAATTACCACCTTACTTGCTCCAGTTCTACAGAGGGAGGGTGATGATTAGTTTAAAATAGATTGGTTCTCTATGAGTGAATGGAATTAGGTGGGATGAACCCCTTCATTCCTGACTGTTGTTAGATTGACTCATAGAGGAAATAGAGCTGCCAAAAGCCACAGTAATGACAGCGTCAGTCATTAGTGACCATACAAAACACCACAGTCTCTTATGAAAATAACTAGTCCAGTTAAGACAAGGCTACATCTGTAGAAAAAAGAAATGTGAAATTCTTCCAGAGGCATTTTACTCTTAATATTCATAGACATTATCCTACATGCACAGCAGTGTCACATCTCCTCTGCCTCTCAAAAGAAATACTTTTCTCTTCTCTGGATCATCTCTCTGCAGCTGCTCTAAGTGTTCCCTTCCCATTGACGACCGTTGATGCTTCCAGCAGAGCAAGCAGAAAGCCAACAGGAAGCTGTAGCATTTGCAAACCAAAAGCTGAGGTTTGACTGATCAGAACAGCTAGCAGAATTCTGGTTTACTTACAGCACACTAAGTTGATCAGCAGACAAGAAAAAAAGTAGGTACACAATTTACAAAGCTGCTTCTAGCTAATAATAGTTCATGTCTGGAATTGGTTTTATAGGGTACTTAGCAATCCCTAATTAGCCGTTTATATTAGGCCTTTTATATATAGTGGTTTCAGTGTGAATTACTTAGGTATATGTCATGATGCCAAATTCAATTAGCTTGTGAAAAACAAGGAGGAACCTGTTAGAAGCAAGACCACATACATGCAAACCACTTCCTAACTCACGGCACTTCAGCCAAAAGCTTCTGACTGATTGAAGGGGATCTCAATTATTAAACACCTAAGCAATGTCTCCAAAGAAGCAAAGAAGCAAAAGCAGATGTCTTGCTCACATCCACATAAATATTTAATATACACAGAGGGATTATCTTAATTAAGATACTCAACCTGCAACAGTATCAGCATGTATTTGTACAGTCCTAAAATAACACAGTTGAAATCCACACATGGAGTTTTCAGGCATTACTGAAGGCCAGTGTTAGGTCTTCATGGCAAGTGAGGAATGCCCAGGGACTTCCAGCAGCAGGCAGCAGATCTGAAAGAGCCCTCCAAAGGCTGCAGTGCAGAATTACTATTTCTAAGGGTTGTAATTTTTTGAGATATCTATAAACAGAAGTATGGTTGTTCTGATAGCATCTTAGTTCCTGCTGCTCTTTTAGAGAAAGAAGATGATTTAGTTGAAGATCCCGGAAATTCTCCAGAGAGACTACCTTGTGGAAAGCTGAATTCATTTTTCAATTTTGAGAAAAAAATTCAAAATTAAATTTCCCTGCTTAAGCACTGCAGCCACCCTAACTGGGAAGCTGAGTCAACACCCCAGGAGTTCTGGCAGAACCCCATGCTTTCTGCATCTACAGTGCTTATAGTAAAAGCAGTAATTTGGGTAAGTTTTGAGGAACTCTACTCATGGTCATAAATGAACTTTGCAGACTTGCCACATAAGCTCTCAAACTTAACATAGTTACATAGCAGAATGAGACGTGCTGAAGTAAATATGTTTTGGTTGGATGAAAAGCCTCACTTGTTCATGAACAAATAAGCAGGGGAAGAAGACTATCTGTGGTCCTCAATGACTGCAGGAAAGATATATTTCATAAGACTGCTAGGAATCATTATTGAGAAACAATGCAAAAAACTACAAAAATATTCTAGCTAGAGAAGATGTTAAAAAGTGTTTAAGTTGCCTCTTTAAGTATAAAATGCATATGAAATGAAGACAAACTAGAGCACTAACATGAATATTTTAACAAATGAGATTTGGTCACAGTAAGAAGGCTTTGAAAATCCTTGGCTTTTTAAATGAGGCATGAGCAAAAAATAATGCATCAATAAGAATTTTTCATTTATGGAGTAAAAGAATCCCAACTACAACCAGAATTGGGGGGGTTAGTTTGTTCGGATTTTTGTTGTTGTCATTGTTTTAGTTTGGTTTTGTTGGGGTTACCCATCTATATACTTGGTACCTTTTCTCTCTCTCTCTCCCTGAGAGAATAAACCTGAGCACTTTAAAATAGTGTTTTTATTATTTAAAAAGAATACTGAGAAAATGAATGAATCAACAGACAGACTGGAATAGAAAAGAAGTATGGACTATATGTTGGCAGATAGTAAAGACATCGGTTGGATAGAAATGGGATGTACATTGAATATATAGTAACAGCACACATCAGAATAATACTTAGAACTCACATTTTGTATGTACATTACATTATGTTTGCATAATGCTTTAAGTTCATCAGTTTTTCAGATAATATTTCAAAACAAAACTTTGTTTGCAATGTGTAGGCTTCCTGGGTTTTTTTCAAATGTTTTCCTTCTCTTTTTTTCCCCACAAAATTATTTTTTCACATATTAATAAATGAATAATCAAATTCAATGATTTGCAGAACTTCCAGATTAGGGGTTTTTTTTGGATGATAGGGAAATGAAAGGTTAGTGAAATGAAAATTGCACTTTTTATGAGTTCAAAACCCAGATAATTAATTATCATTATTTACTCATTCAGTTAAAAAAAAAAAAAAAAGGAGGGGGGGAACACTTTTTCTGTTCACTTTTTTGTCCAGTCCTAAAGAAAAGAGTTCTGCTGGATCTGAGAGAATCTGTCTGGCACAGTATGTACTTCATCATGCACCCAAGGCTTGATGAATGCTCCCTGTTTATTTCCCATACTAATTTCTTATCATCATGTGACTACATACTGCACATATTTCCTAAGTTATGGATTTGTTTATACGGTTTATATACGGTTACTTTATTTTGTGGAAGTGTCTTTCCCGTGACAGCCTGTGCTGCTGCAGGCCTGCCGGCTTTGGTGGCACCTTCCCAGCCCCATCACTGGTAAGGGACTGGATTCGGAGCCCAGGTTTCCTGCCCAGCTCAGACAGCTGCTTGCGGAGGAACAGAATTTCCCTTTTGGAAATCTTAGCAAAGTTAGATTTCAGCAATCATTTCATGCATCCCCCAAGCCCAGGTAAATCTGTGGGGGTCGGCCTCTTCTCCCAGGCAAACAGCTGTAGGATGAGAGGACACGGTCTTAAGATGCACCACGGTGGGTTTAGGTCGAACATTGGGAAGAACTTCAGAGAAAAGGTGACTGATTAGGGGCTGCGGGGGAGGTGGTGGAGTCACCACGCCTGAAAGTGTTAAAGGAAAGACAGAATGTCTTTCCTTAAACTTAGTAACATGGTCCAACTGACATGGGGTGTTCGGTCATAGATTGGACTCGATGATCCCGGGGGTCTTTTCCAACATAATTGATTCTGTCAGTGTGTCAGCTTGCTTGTACAGTTACCCGCGTTCAGACGGAGTGAGCGTCTCCCAACCTGGAATAACTATTTCCTCGTCAACACAAGAGTGACAAGTATGTAAAAATCGCATTATTTGGAACGAAGCCTTCACTATTCCGTGCCAGTTGTCACGGACCGCCTGCGGCACAGACCCTCACCCAGCTACTCATTCACGGAGCACAGTAGCCCACAGGATCTCCGCCTCGCCGCAGCCTCCTCAGTCGCGGGGCTCGGGCTGAGCGCGGCGGGATCCGGTGGGATCCACACTGAGCCACCGCAACCCCCGGCGCCGCGGGGCGGGGAGGCGAGCGCTGGGGCCG
>VYXC01008621.1:897592-970845 GCA_013397175.1 Platysteira castanea | reverse complement strand
TCGGCCCGCGGGGCCCTGCGGGCCCGGCCTGGGGGTCGCCGCAGGCCCCGGCGGTCGGGCGAGGCCCCGCGGAGTGAGGGGCCGAGTGAGGCTGGCGAGGCTGTGGCGATGCGGTGTTTGCACTGAGAGCGCGCCGCAGCTCCGGGGGCCCGGCCTGCGGCAGGGGAAGCTGCAGGGGGAGAGGGTGACTTCTTCCCTGTCACTCGTTCCCGTACGGCATGATTAATGACTAATTACCTGGCAGTTAGTGGTTAAAATCTTAATTGTTACGAGATACGGTATATGTTGTTTCACTCTTTGAACCATAGCCTCAAACGTAACGAAACCAGCCGCTTTGGTGGAAGAAGCGAAGTAAAGAGCTGTTTGGTTTCACGTGTTGTTGGTGGCCGTGGACGAGCTCTGGGGACCGAGCGAGCGCAGCTGTGGCCGTGACCGGCTGCGCACGGGCGCACCTCGGTTACGGGGCGCTGGGAGCTCTGCTCGTTCCTCCTCGCTTAGGGTTGTTTTGGTCCCGAAGCAGAGAATCTTGGCATGATCCGTAGATGCAAAGGGAGCTGCTGAAGGAAATATTTACTTGTTTCTGTGTCACGCTAAAAAATGTGCTATGTTTTTGTGGGTAAATCAAAAAGTTGATCTGCAGGGAGATCACCGCGGCTCTGTTGTAGGACAACTGGTGTCGTGTTCTCACACTTGCTGCCAGCATTCATGGGAGACAAGGCTGAGGCAGTTCACTGTGGAAATGGGAAAAGGAGTAGGGATCTTCATGTGTGCAATTCCCTAGGTTTACCCTCTAGCTGGCATGTCAGTAAGCCTAAAGACAAACCGACTAGTATTACATTGGAAGACATGGAAGCATTTACTGAATTCTAGAGTTAGCTCAAGCATGGGGTGATTGAACTTGCCTGTTGTGCAGTATTCCTTACTGAGAGTCACAAAACTAGACAGGAGGAGGGTGGCAAATTTTTAAAGAGGGATTGCAAGACTAAGAAAATAGGGACTGCCACATCAAGCAGGTTACAAGGAAAATAAAATATGCATAATTTCAGTATATTCTGGGAGACTTAATGAGGGAGGTGAGTCTCAGATTGCAAAATGGTGAGAATCTGCTGGCCTTTATGTAAATTGATATGGTCTGTATGAATTGTTACAAATATTTCAAGTTTTTTCACCTAAGGCTTTTAGTTTCTTGAAGCAATTAGAGGGTAAGAGAGAGGTTTTCCTGTAACTGTTTAAAAGATAGGAGGACATGGAATCATAGTGAAAATAGAGTTACCAATTTGGGCTTCTGTAAACATATAAAGTTCAAATGAGAAGTTTAGAAAAGGAGAGTGGAAAAGTTACAGCAGACAATTTTTTAGGATAGATAAAAGCAGAGGTGCTTTTATCAAAGAGATCATTCTGCAAACCTTCAGTGATATCAAACAGTTGAAATTCAGCAAATGCCACAACACTTTTGACAATTATGAGAAAAACAGGTTTTCACTGATAGTGCACAGCTAAAGCTGGCTCGCACCTCATTTATTCTCAGTGATGTTAGTCACCCCCTCTTAGTAGTGGGATAATAGAACTTGGAAAGCGTGTACGGAAGAACAGCTCAAATGGCAGAATAAAAAACCAGCTTCTCTACAAGAAATAATGAAATAGAATAAAATTCTGTAGCCCGGACAGAAACCTAGTAACTTGTTAATGATCCCAAATATTATGAATTGTTGGGGGAAGGTAAATTGATTGTTACTGTGCTGTAACACAAAAAGTATCAGCTGAAAAATGAAATTAGCAGGCAAGATATTTAAAATGATTGCAAGAAAGCACTTTCTTTTCCACATAAGGTATTTTATACCAAGATGTTATAACAAAAGTGTCCCAGAAAGGGTTATCCTGGTTTCCAAAAGGTGGATGAGGTGGGACTGCAAACAGGCTCAAAGTTGACAGGCTGTGAAAGCCAGGCCATGTCATGGAAGGGATTGCTGTGTTTGTTGTACTTTTATACTTTCCCTTTTGTCTGATTGTCATTACGTGTAAAGGTTTTATCTAATTTTGGCCTCAGCCATGCTAGAACATATAATAGGAGTAGCCCAGTGTACTTCCCAGTCAAACTTGCCTATATAAATTTTACTTGTATGAAAAAATGCTGAACTGGGGTTGTGAAAGGTCAGATTCATGTTCAGGAAGATTGTCGTATTTAGGGATCCCGTACTTTTTTTGCAAAAGAATGTGAATTAAGAGAAGGTACAGACTGTCCTTAACTTATGAAGTTAAGTGGATTGAATGTTTACATACTATCCTGTGAAGTTAGTGCTGTGTGTTTTGCAGTTGTTACATTTCAAAGGTACAGTCCTAAACCTTTTTGGAAATAAGCTTTTATTTAAAATTTTGCATTCTTAAAATCAACAGTAGTAGACTGTTTAAAATTACATTTTTTATTTTGAATAATAGAGAACAATTGAATTTCCAGCTCTTTGAAAAAGAGAGTATGCTTTTTAGAGAAAGCTTTGTGAAGCTTAGTCTGCTGTGGTGCCGAATGAAGACTTTGCGATTTCACTATTTCAATGGAATAACCACAGTTTTGAGGAATGATAAATTAGAATAATGAGCATAATAAAATTCAGAGAAATTATGCACTTTGTATAACAGTAATGTAGTGTATCTAAGTGAGCATAAAAGGTAATGTGTTGGAAGGATAAATTACACAAAGAAAGAGTTTAAAAAGAATGGTCTCTGTTTTGTATATACAATGGCGCTTGGAATTCTTTTTCTCAGGTTTTGGGGTTTTTTGGGGGTTGGGCTTTTTGTTGTTTGTTTGTTTTTTCTTTTAAGATCTTGTTGATGGTTAAGAAGAAGTTGTGGTGTATTAAAATGAGCACAGTTCTTTGGCTGCTATTTCATCTGCTAAAGCCAGAGTTGAGCATTTCTGGAGACACTGTCTGGTCTGTAACCTCCAGTTTACTTTCTTGGCTGCTGTTTTAGTTTTGTTTTATTCCCCTCCCTCATCTTCTCCCAGTAGTTTCTGCTCTTTTGTTTAAAGGAAGATATCAAACGTCAGTAATGCCTCTAATGAGTTTCAGGAGCTTTCTAATTATTGCTCAGGGCAATAGTAAGATAATCAGTACCTGGAGTTACGAAAGAAGGCATAACCCCATGACATGAAATACTGTCTCTATGTTTAAAATGTATACAGTGTGTGATGTTTGGAATTTCACTTCCGTGAACATACTGTAGGATGAAGGATTGATCTATTTATGGGCAGTTATTATGGTGGGAGTGCCATGGAGTACAGAGGTACCGAGCTTGGGTCATGACCTCAAGATAAGGACATCCTCCAGTCTTGAAAACTTGATTGAGAAAGAAGTGATAGTGGTCTACAAATGATGACAGACGTAAGTCCAAACTGCCTTGTCCCGTGGAAGAACCAGGGAGTGCCACGTAAATCTAGTAGAAACCATATTTCACATAAAGGCAGATGATGCTTCAAGCATCAGCTGTGGATATAGAAAACTCTTGTACAAGGATGCTGTGGGTGCTAAAAACTTGAAGACTGCACATCCAATTCAGTGAGTCCCTACCGTGAACATAGTTAGGAGAATATTAGGCAAGAACATGATGTTTACTTGCCCTCTTCTTATTCATCTCTGAGCATCTGCTTATGGCTCCTGTTGAAGGCAGAATACCAGGCTAGACTGACCATTGGTCTGACCATGAATAACTGTCCTTACTTTCTTACACATCTAGCTCAGCAAGTTAATGGATGTCAGGAGTCTGATTAGTCGTCGGTATTCTTTTACATAGTTCACTCTTACATCATTTTGCTACATCTCCTAGTTGTCATTATCTGCAAAGTGGAGGACTTTATTTCAGTAGTAACTCTAAGTCACCTCATTATCAAATTCATGTTGCTTTTGATTAGATTTTTTTTTTTATTATTCCTGACAGTTTCATTTTTTATGCAACTTACTTGAAATGATAGTTTACATGAGTTTGCACATTTGAGAATCAGGGAAATTGTGTTGCTTGAAAATCAAGTATGAGTTGAGCATAATGAAGTGAAGGTTTCACAGAAAGTGTTAGGTACAGGCAGTGGTACATTGTTTCTGCACAAGCTAGAACAAGTCCCTACCATTTCATTCACAACCATTTCCCTGTTTGTCAGTGCTCGGAAATGTCAAATATGACAAAAATGTTGGAGAGCAACTTCTCTTGCAGTGAATGTTGTTCAGTTGTGTTCAGTTGTAAGGCAGCAGAATCTGACGTGGTGTTGGGAAGATAAGTCACTGATTTCATAACTGAGATATTTGAAACTTAACATGATCTGAAACATCAGCACCTGTAAAGTGATTAATCTTAATTAGCATAAAACTTACTGACTGGAAAAGATAAGTGCAGTTCAGAATGATCAGCAAATTGATGTGTAAATGTTTTGGGGATTTTTTTTGCATATTAACCCGTATCACCAGTTCTAAGGTGACCACATAACCATATGTTTTAGAGAGATGTAACAGACTTTCTTACAAACGTTGTGGTGAGTTTTGTGCTCTATGCAAGAGGCTGTGGATGAAAATTCTGTGTAGATTATTTTATTCAACAGTTGTATTCTTTAATTTCATATTAGTGTATTCTGGATAGTAGATTGCAGAGTGGATTGGCATCTTTTAAAGGAAATGCCATTTTAAGTCATAACATCTTTCCAACAGCAGAAGTGGGATCACTAACATTTTGTGGATAGGGCTGGGATTTGCAGAACAGTGTTGTATAATAAGTGAAAAGGCAACGTGCAGAAACTTGTACAAGATGTATTTACAATGAGTTAAATTTGTTTACTGCTGTTGATTGTTTCAATTTCTGTTTTTCAAATATTGTCAGATTATTTTTTATAATAGCAATGGAGGTATGTTTTACATTTCATATGTCTGAAATCTAATCTTAATGTAACATTTTAAAGGTGGTGATACATGTGAGTATCTTCTGTCCAGTGGGAGATTTCTTGGAGAAAAAGTATGGCAACCTCACAGTTGTATGATGCATAAGTATAAAAATAGGTAAGGAAACTCATGTCTTTTGTTCATCTGGAAAGAAGAGTCATTGGTGTTAGACTGCAGCTGTAGTAATTGCAGTGTCATTTTTTGTTCACTTTAGATCTGATTCTCTAGGCTTTCAAAAATGCATAACATTTATCAGAAAGAAATCTTTTCCTAGTACTTTATCTGTGTGTTTACCATAGTTGTATTTCTGTATAAAAATACAAATAAATGTTGGTCATAGAGGTACTGGGAGAAGTTATAGAGAGCCACGAGGCTGCATATGTCACCCTTGGATTGCTGGCCTTATGTGTCAAATTGCAAGTAAAAATATCCCAAATAAAATTACCGATCACTTTTTTTCACCTCCTACTAAGAGAACTTTTTTTTTTAGAATTATGCTGTATATTACCATTTTGAAACTACTGTTTTGTAGCACACATAATAGGAAAACTTGATTAGTTGTTTGCCTAATCACATTAGCAAGAGTTCATTTTCAATTTATGCAGATCGCAGTAAACTCTTTATTAATTCAGCATGTTTTTAAAAAAATTACCATGCCTTAGAGATAAATATAATGTTTAGAATTATCTATATAGCTCTGCAGAATTTCAGAATACTTTCTACGATAAATACTTTCTGTAACATTACTGTTGCTGTTTTGTTTTACAGTGAAGCAAAAAATTGCCTCATAGACAAACATGTTGTGTTTATAGGAGATTCTAGAATTCGACAGCTGTTCTATTCATTTATAAAACTCATAAATCCACAAGTCAAAGAAGAGGGAATTAAGGTGAGGTAATTTACTTTGGTGATTGATTTTTTTGTTTCTTTTTTTCCAATTTGCCTCATAACTCTTGTCTAAACTTCAAAAAAGCAAATTATACTGTTTGCTGGCCTAGCCATCAGGAAGGAGAAGCACAGAACGGTCTTTTGAAGAAGAAGAAGATTAGACCAAAATAATTGTTTGGGTACAGATGAGATAATTGTGAATCTGAGAACAGAACTAGGAAGCTCAAGAGAAAGCTTGCGGCAGCCTGGGAATAAATTAATGAAGCTGACTTGTCCCACAGCAATTTATGCTTCTTATTTGGTTTCTTGATGAGAAAATGATTGCTCCTTTGTGTGTTTTTAAATAGTAGTAATTCATACCTTACAATTTGTCATTTAAAATGTCAGTTAAATTGCTGATCTAATCTGTTCATAAAAATCCTTGGGGCAATGACAGATTTCCAGGTCTAACTTGAAGCTGAAACTAAAAATAGCTTCAGGTCTTACCTTCTTTTTGATCACTGATGAAGAGCTGTCTGAATTTTATAAAGTGAAGTATGTAAACAACCAGGTGGAAGGAGGAAGAAAAGATTTAGCTGTATCGTTTGTTGCACATAGTACTGATTTCTTTTGCTATATCATATTTCTTGGGCAGTTTCTGCATAGATGTATGTACATATGTGATGGAAAAGACACTTTTCACTTCCAACAGCACATCAGATTTGTCTGTTTAGTAATTCTGTAACTTAGAAGTGCACGCTGGCAGCTTGTCCAGCATTCAGCATGCAGTCACTTCCACTTGTCAAAACAAGATGTTTCATTGATCCAAGAGCTCTGGTTTTCCTAGTCATTTGGTTAGGTCACTCTTGCTGCCCAAAAGTAATGGTGAGATGTTAGAGGGCTAAAATGGATTTTGAGTTGAAAGTATCTTTTGTCAAGCGTTACTGAAATCAAGATTTCAGTTTGAAGAAGTGCACTTGTTCTTAGGGACCAGGATTGAGATTAATACTGTATTTAGTAATTTTAAAGGAGGATCATATATGCATATCTGACTCATTCCTTTCTGGTTTCTTACAGTTTTCACTCAGAAAATTTAATAATGCATTCTAGATTTTATTTCTGCCGGAGATTATTTTCTTTTATTCTTTAATTAAAACTGTGTTGGTTGTTTTGTGTAAAGGAGATGGGCAGATGAAAAGGAAGGCTGGAGGAAGGCAGTGTAAGAAAAGAAAGAGGAAAAAGTCATAAGTATTTCTTATTTAGGAAAATAAATAAAATTTATTAAGGCTAAATTTAGGAAAATACTTGATACCTTTGTAGCAGAGTGAACAGAAAGCATTTCAGACTTTGTTGGCTAGATTTCTTCCAGGAAAAAAACCTGTTTATTTGAGT
The DNA here is from genome assembly GCA_013397175.1 of Platysteira castanea. Lineage (NCBI taxonomy): Eukaryota > Metazoa > Chordata > Aves > Passeriformes > Platysteira > Platysteira castanea. The sequence continues at coordinate 963,670 of VYXC01008621.1, read as the reverse complement.
AGCTAGTTTTATCAATAAAGCAACATAAATATTTTGTGTGAGTGCACTGACAAGTTTATACAAGAAAAATCCTTTCCACTAAAGATAAACCTTTGGGTGAGAGAGCAAGCTAGCATAGGTATGTAAATATTGTTTTCATTCCGAAAGTTTTGCTTACTTTGTTTTTATTGTTTTGGGGGTTTTTTGGCAGCATGGAAATATCCCATTTGAAGATAAATCTGCTTCAATTAAAGTGGTAAGTTTTTTATCTAATGTTAAATTGCAAAACATAATAATGTTATTATTTCATACAATGTAATTGAAATTGCAGTCAGAGCTGAAAAGTCAAAGGAAGGTTAAGACCATCAACATTCTTTGTAAATATTTTACAGATATTTCAGAGTGTATCTTAACATACTATATTTTGAGAGAATTTGGCATGGAGTATTTGCATTGTGGCTTAGTTTTGGGCATAAGCTCTGGAACTGTGTATAATTTTTTTTTTGTCAGGTCTTATAATCTGGGCTTCCCAAGAATAGCTTTTTCCAGCAAGTTTACTCTTTTCATGCTGTAAGAATACATATCTGGGTCTAACTTCCTTGGATTGGTAATTGTAATTGCCATTGAGTGTTCTATGCTACCCCAGCGAGTATTCCTTCCACTGTTTTTACATGGAGAAATAAGCACAGTGTTGGTTATAATGTGGATATTTAAAAAAAGAAGACAAACAAAGTACTTGAGGCTATTTTTTCTGAAGGACTCTGTTCTCCTCTGCCCTGGCGATGGAAATGCTGTCCTCAATAGCTTTCTTTGCTTCCCGTGACAGCTGTCAGCAGTGCTGGGATTGTGCTAGTCATGTATTTATTTATGCCCTGAAGAAAACTCATTCTCTATTCACCAAAACCAAAGCAGCAGTGTGTTTGCTGAGTTGTCTCAATGTGAGTTTTCAGTATTTTTTTGTGTACATGGTTAAGATTTTGGGTACAGAATAAGATTTTAGGGTGTAAGCCCATGGCAATTTAAGCATGTGCTGACCTACTCTGTTGGCCTTCACAGTATGTTCTTGTGTTTATACTGTAACTAGCACAGGTAAGCTGTGGAGTGGGTTGTTTCAGGAGTCATTTCAGCAAAAAAGTTACTTTGTAGGATTCTTTTTTGATCAGATTTGATGTGGCTCATCATGTGGTTATTTGAATGCTGGAAAAAATGGGACAGAACACAAGGCAGGACAAAGGGGCTGATGCAGTGTGATTTGCATTGAGCTAACCTGACAGGATCATATCTTCAAAACTCCTTAAGCCTTGGTAGGTGCCTAACCACCAAGATTTGCAATGGCAGGTCTGGGCTTTTGGGAGATGTCTGGGTAGTTAAGAATATATTCCTTGTTTTGATGCAGTGTTGCTGTTGGACAGTATTGGCATGGTAGATTAATTTTCACATTCAGACTGGCTGTGACCCAATAATCCAAATGTGAAAATACTTGACTAACAAAAGAGAAAATTACTGGGAACAAGTGGAGAGTTTAATATTGCCCTTTCTAGTCAGCACAGTGACTCTTCTGTCCTTTAGCCACTGCAGAGGACTGCATGGTTGCTCACAGGTCCCAGAGCCAAATAATGAATTGACAGTACTCAAGTGAACTACCAAAATGTAACAGTCCAGAGGGGTGGAAGATAGAGATTTCCTCTCTGCTGCTAGTGTTTCAGCATTCTGTGTTACAAAATTTCCTCACAATAGTTTCTGCATATGTAGTCCCTGCCTTTCACTTCAACATGTATTTTTAGACTATTCAGTAGTGCTGTCCTAAGGAGTGATTAAATGTTAGGAAGTCATGGATTTACCTGGGAGACATAATAACACTAGTCTAGACTGTCCTTCTAAATGACAGTTGAGCACTGCTCCTGGCATCTAGAAGAATGCTGGTAGGTAATGTGTTTAATAGCCATGACACCATTAGATTTAAACAGCTGATAATTTATGAAGTTGTAAGGTAAATTGTTAGGTTTTGGTTTTGTTTGAAAATTATAATTTCATGCTATCAATTATTTTAAGCTTTGGAACAAAGTAAACCTGCTGGTGAAAATGTGGTAAATTGAGCAAAATGCAAGTTCTAATAAGTTACAGATGTGACCTTGGATTTATCCCTGATTGCATTGGAAACCCAAGGACATCCCATTTGGCAGACATTAAAAAATTACCTTCTTGGTGAAATTCCAACTCCTGAACTACAGATAAAAATTTGTTTCTCATGTGGGAAAAGTTTTCAGGGTTTGTTGGCTTTTTCTCCCCTTTTTTTAATTTGCTTTCTGTTTTCCATGCTGGAGTAAGATGTCAGGCTTTTCATGCAAACTATATGGAAATCACACTCTGAGCCAAATGTTTTTCCTTTACAGTTGAATTGATGGCAATTAGTTTGTTTTTTCGCATTTTTTGGTTTTTAGTCTACCGATTGTCTTTTACTTGCAGAGTAACTCTGCCTTTATTTTACAGGATTTTCTGTGGTATCCAGAAGTTAATGGCTCTATGAGGCAACGTATCAAATCTTGGACTGAGGTTTGTTTTAAGAGATCTAAAATTTGACTTCAGAGTAGTGAAAAGAGGATGTTGACTGGGGTATATGTTTCTGGGTATCTCCTGGTCTTCCAAGGATGGTATCACTCAGACCAAAAAAACTGTAAGCAAACTACAAAACCCGACTTCCTAGGAGCAGGTTAACTCATCCTATTAAGAGCTAAAAGAATTTCAGTCTGGTTTGGCATTTTACTTCCTCTGTGGCTGCAATGACTCCACTTCCATGTGACTGAATATTTGGGTCCTTGTGGGTCCATTCCAACTTGAGATATACTATGATTCTGTGATTCTCTGCGTATGATAATTTGAGTGTTTCAGAGTGATGGTCAAAGGTAATTTGCAAACTCAAGTATTCCTTGATTTTGTTTTCAATATTTCCCTCAATTAGCATACTAATTATTTTATATGTTTCAGTTATGATGCAGGTTATCACCTTATTCTGTAGGTAACTGACAACAAGTAATATGTTTACAGATTGGCGACTAATTTTTTCTTGTTTTTTCCCTTTTTCACCTTTTAATAGCCTGGAGTTATGTAGTAGTAGCCCACAGTGATTCTTATGGGACTATTATTTTGCTATCCTATTGATCATTCTTGCACAACACCTTCCATCAGGATAGCTGAAGTTATCATTTGGTTTTCTTTTTCTGTGGTTTCTACAAAAACTGAGAGCTGCTAGTTTTCCTTGCTGTGCCAGGATAAAACTGGTACTGAGGTTCTCAGGACTGTTTTTTCCTTGTGCTCGTATACACTGGCCCATGTCCTTGTCCTGCATGGAACTGTCAGACCTCTGGGGTAACAATGGTCAGTGCAACAGCTCTGATGGATGTTTGACAATGCTGAGACTGAGATAAAAAGTTCAATAGTGTGGTCTACAGTTTACTTGACCTTAGGAGTAGATGTTTCAATAGCTTTTAAAGAGAATTTATGCTGCTAAACTGATCATGATTTGTAGGTGTTTATTGATACTTCACACTTCTGTAGATTCTTTTACGTGAAAATTCAGGTGTCTCACATATGTCAGGTATTTGTTCTCTGTGGTATATCTGCAGTCTGCTCTTTTGTAACCATTAGCTGATGGACAAGTGAGTCACAGTTAATTAAGATATGAGTCTTAATAATAAGTATAATTTATTAATGTTTTAAAACTAATTCCTTTTTATTTTTGTCTCTTAGGGTTCTGTGGCAAAACCACATATAATTGTAGTAGGAGCTGCCACGGTAAGTTATACAAGAAGGAAGTTCTTGTAGGATAACTTTAATGTTCTCAAGTTGGTTACATGACCAAATTGTTAAACCCAGTTTATAATAAAATATTCTAAGTGAATTTGCTGTTACAAAAAGTAGTTTTAAAATGTCAAGTGTACTTTATTATAGCTGTGTGATGTACAGTACTTGCTTTTGGTCAGCAATACTGGGTAATAAGCATTAATTCACTTTAACCTAGCTAATAAAGTGGTTTTAATTAAAAGCAGATTATTAATTTTAGAAGTTAAATAAAGTATTTGCATACTAACTGAGGCGTATTTTTAATACACATTTTTCAGTCACAAAATTCTACTTTTGAGCATGGCCCGATTTGGGATGGTCTCTTTGACCACACGTTTCTTTTTTATATATATATATAGAGAGAGAGGTAAAAATCATAATTTTACATGGATAATTCAACAACCAAACAGATTAGAGTTCTGGAATCTTGTTCCGCTGGAAGATTCCACTGCTGCTATGCATTGCAGCATCGCAGAAAACGAGGCTGGCAAGAACCAGAAGAGATGTGCTAACCCATCAGTTTGTTACCAGGCAGGATCATTTCTAGCTGTGTTGCACTTGACAGGAGGCAGCCAATTCTTTAAAACTTCCAGGGATGGAATTCAACAGCCCCCCCTAAGTAATCTGTTCTAGTGATAGAGTCGAGTCAAACAAATGCTGATCTCATTATTTCCACATTTAATGTCCCTTACTTCCAAATATGTGATAATTGGAATTTGAAAGGAATTAGCTATTATATTTTCATAACAGCTGAAATGTAAAAGGGGAAAAATGTGTTGCATTTTAAACAAAATATTTCAAAACAGCTGAAGCATTCTACCAATCTGGAAACTTCTGGGCATGCCCATCTAAGGATGAATTCTCTCAGTTTTAAGGAGAGGTCGTGTGTGTATGTAGACCTCCACACATTTCTTGAGAGATCAAAAATTCTCCTTTTCCTTTAGGTAAACCCCTAAGTCCCTTTCCTCTGTAGAATCCACATAAATATTTGAGCTTTAGGAACTGTAGTAAGCCTAGAATATATTTTCTCAGTCTGAGAATGTAGCATTTAGGATGAGTCATTGTATTTCATACAGAAAATGCCATTTTATGTGGATAACATTCTGACATGCAGAAGGTTAGGTAGCAGAACTACAGGGCACTTAGCTAAATGATTCTCTGTACTCATATGTATACATTAGCCATAGCTGGTTGCCTTTTGTGGACAGCAGGAGATACAAACTAACAATATGCAGGGGAGGCTTTGCTCTTTTTAACACTAGTATATTTATACAAAACATTTAATATGATATCTAAAGTTGGACAAAGATAAAGATCCCCTATTTTAAGAGACTTCCAAAAAACTAAAAGCTTCAAAAATCGGACACATCAGCAACCTCACCAGAGCTGACACTGGTGTGGTAACCTGCCACTAGGTTAAAACTGTTGTGTGCTCTTGGACTTTGCAGCATTTTGAAATTTATCTGTATCTGCAACCTAGCTCATGGGTTGATCATGCACCTTTGCCCTGGACATGTCTGCCTTAAGATGTCAACTGCATTACAGTTTATAAATAGAAGTAAAGTCTTATAAGCTGGAGGAACTCCAGCTCATACAAAAGTCAGTTGCTTCCTTATTTTGGGAAAAGGAGCTTCTCTGAGACTGTCACTACAGTGCTCTGCTTCTTAATTCCTGACTTCCTGTTGTATGGAATGTGCTGCTTTAAATGTGTGTTAAATTCTCTTGGTGTTTCAAAAGTAAGTATTTAGCTGCTGGGAGAAACTGCTTCTTTTTTTCCAGTGTGAGGTCTCAGAGTAGCTGTCAGTTATTTAGTTTTGTGAAGGATTAATTTATATTGAATAATATTTTCAGGAATTGCATTAATCAGTGTACTTGTCCTACAATGAAATTTTTATGTAGATATTTAGAAGTAACTAGAGTTTGCTAAATTTAGGCTAATTGCTTTGGTTTTGCTTTTTTTTTGTTTTTGCTAAGTCAGTATAGATACAGTAATACTTTAAAAAATGCTACATCCATTTTTCATACAGTGGGAAGTAATTTTCAGAAGTTAGGAGGAGTTTTTGTGTGGCTATAGCATTCTCTCTGTCTTTTCCTAGAGAAGATTAAACCAGAAATTAAAGTGGCTCTTTTTTTTTTTTTCCCCCCCACTCTGTGGATATCTGCAAAACAGATGGAAATATTGGAACTTGATACCACAATCAAGTTTTGTTTGCATGCATCTCTTGCTGTGGTCAGTTTTTCTAGAGTAGAATTGACTGAACTGGCCATGATTTTTCAATAACGAGACTGGCTTTGCTACTTCATCGTTGGATAAAGCCAAGAGACTTTTTGAAACATCTTGTGTCATGTAATTAATGAAAAATCAAATATACACATAAGTTGAATGTTAAATACTCTGTATGTAGATGATGTGATTGAATGTAATTATCTGTCTGGACAGCTGCTTGGTCCAAAAGAACTTTTTTAGCACTTTTGAATAGAAAACTGAAGAAATCTAGCTGCATAGAAATAATGAAAAATAGCTACTAACAGAGCAAGAGAATCAATTAATTAAGAGTTCTCAGATTCAGGTTCTGAATCGATTTCTTTTTTTTTTCCAGTGGTCTATCAAGATTCACAATGGCAGCAATGAAGCCCTTGCACAATATAAAATCAATATCACTTCAATTGCACCTCTTTTGGAAAAATTAGCAATAAGTAGCGATGTTTACTGGGTCTTACAAGGTAAAGTAATGAACAGTAGGTAACAATTTGTACCATCACTGTCTGTTGAATCATTATGTTGTAGGATGTGGAAAACTTAATCCATACTGCTTACTTGCAGATTGAAAAAGATGTTGTTTGAACTTGAGTCTGTCCTTTCCTGCAGTCTTAACTAAGCAGATACCTAAATGGCTGCTACTAGTGATAGAGATTTCAAAGCTCTAGCAGGAAAAACTTTTGCCCTAAGAACTCTTTAATTCTTTGTTAGCTGACTCACGGACTCAACGTACCAGGTCTATTCTCCCTGTGCTGTGCTCCATACATACCTCCTGGGAGTCAAGAACACAAGTGCACACAACAGCAGTATTCCTGTGGTTTTGTTCAGTTGAATTTTCAGATTATATTAATAATAGGAGAGGTTGAATAGATGCATCCTCTGTGTGTATCTAGAATGGTTAGACACACTCCTGAGAATACAGAGAATTTAAGTCTCTAAAATGAAACTTGTTTCTCTGCATTGTGATGAGAAATCATGGCTCACAATGAGTCAGTGAGATTTTTATTATGGCACCAAGCTTACATTGTGTTGCTTTTCTTCAATAAAATATTTCCCTGAAACTGAAAAATGAGCTCATAGGTAGAATGTTCTCCTGGTTGCTCTGCCACAGAACACAGCATTTTAGCTTATCATCACCCGAGTTAGAAACATAGGCAGATTTTGAGCCCTGTTAGCAATATACCCAGCTGTACCCTTACAGTCACATCCAAGTTCCTATCAAAGGTGGTTCCAGAGGTAAATCTGAATCAACAAATCAATCTTCTCCCATTCATTTCAAAACCATGTTTATTTATACCAGAAGCAATTGGCTGTCAGACATGTCCCTCCATCCTCTTGCTAAGGATCTAGTCGATTTAGGTAATCTCTGAGCTCTTTAATGGCCCAAATGGGAAGAGAAGCAGTCTGTACAGAGTTGTCTAGACACTGATTATCCAAACATGAGGCAGCTAAAGTAATGATTTACTTCAGCTACAACCTGCATCTCACAGAGTGTGTCACAGCAGCGCCTTTTTGCAGGAACTTAATGACCTCCGGCTGACCTTTTGATGTAGAACCCCATATCACTTTCTTTTAAGCTTTACATAATTTCTGAAGCCTGTAGGCAATTAAGTCAACCTTTTTTTCTGTAAAACTGAGATTCTGCCATCAGTTAAACTGGAATCAACAGAAGCAAGTGGAATATGCTTATGGCCTGTGACTTACGATAAATGAGGAGCTGGTTTTCTTCCACAGAAACTAGAGGGTTTGAGGAAGTTGTTTTTTTTTTTTTCCACATGTCTGTTCTGGTGCCTGTCTTCTGCCCTCTTTCCTTTGGAGCCTTTTGGGAGATTCCATTGCTGAGAGAAAGCATAAGCAGCTCTGAACTCTAGCATTATGTGCTTTTTCTGGATTCAGAGGAATTAAGCAAGCATTCATGTCTGGCTAGAGCTTTCTAACATACAAGTACATATGCATTAATAGGGAATGGTGATAAGAACATTTCATGATAAACAACTCTAGTAAATGTAGCAGTCATTTGTTCCTGTGCACTTTTTCTGTACAATTAAACAATTGTGACCTCTTAAATGAAAGTAGCCTGTGCAACTTGAGCTAAGGAAGTTCTTTGACAAGTAGAAGATTAATGCACTCATTCTTTGTGCTTTCAAATTCAGATCCTGTTTATGAAGATATGCTGAGTGAGAGTCGGAAAATGATCACTAATGAGAAAATAGATGCTTATAATGAAGCAGCTGTCCGTATTCTGAACAGCAGCTCCCGAAATTCCAAAGCTAAAGTTAAAGTGTTCAGTGTATCAAAATTGATAGCACAAGAAACTATCATGAAGTCTGCAGATGGCCTGCATCTCCCTGAATCAAGCAGAGATACAGTAAGTGATTTTATCACTGGTCAACATTAAAAGTATTAGTAGTAAAACAAGATCTGAAGTGAATGTTCTGAAATTGCAAACAATACAGGTGTAATGAGAACTGCATTCATCAGAGAATTTTGTTCAGAAAATCATAGTGGGTGGGAGTGCAGTCAAGTTTTATAGGCATTTCAAAAAACATAATAGCAAACACAATAGTGCGTAACTATTTTAAAATAGCTGTTAATCCACTAGATCTTCTAGATCCTGAGTGCAAACTTCATGCTTTCATGTGTATGGATGAGTTAAGGTGGTAATGACTTGTAAAGCAGTGCTAAGAGATAAGTCTTAAATTTTCCCCTATGTGTCCAGAAAATTTGGTTTGTTAAGGAGTACGAAGAAGAGAACAAACACACAGTATAGACCTCCCTGGGTGCATGGAGTGCCTCTGACTTTCTTTCTCCTCTTTTACTAACCAATATGTATATGCGTGCAGTGAGCTCCTCTGAGCTTTTCAGTCTGCCCTTTTTGTAAAAAAGCTCTCCCCATCATGTCACTTTTGGTTCCATTGCTTTGCAGATTTCAGTTGCTTTAAAGTCCTGGATGAACTAAATGTCATCTTACCACATGTTTCAGTCTCACTGTCATGTTTGAGAGACTTGCATTACTGTGCCCCTTTAGGACCCAAGTTTCTGAGCTGTTTTTCATTTAAAGACCTTCTACAGCCAGTAGAGATAACTCTCCTGTTCTAAGATTAGGCATTTTTCCTTACCTCTAGAAACTCAAGTATGTTTTGTTTGGAAGAGGTGTTTTGACTGGACTGTTGAATGCAGCTGGGTATATGGTGGGACTGGGAGATTTTATCTTTATAATGATAAGGGCAAATGGCATGTTTTCTGTCATTGTATAATGCAGAAGAAAATTTCTTTTAATGGAAATGTTAACTTTTTTATTAGAAATTATTTACCAAAACTGGTAATTTTTTTTTACAGAATGCAATGATTCTTATGAATGTCTACTGCAATAAAATAATGAAGCCCATTGATGGCTCCTGCTGCCAGCCTCAGCCTCCTCTCACTCTGATACAGAAGATAGCTTTCTGTTTCTTTACTTTGTCCATTATTGGATACTTAATTATCAGCTTAATTCATCGGAATAATTATCGGAAGAACAAATCATGCACTGATTTGGAAAGTGGAGAGGAGAAGAAACCTGCCATCAGCACACCTAACGTTTCTACTTTGGAGATGCTTTTACAATGCTTTTGCAAACTTGGTCTAATCATGACCTATTTTTATCTGTGTGACAGAGCAAATCTTTTCATGAAGGAAAATAAATTTTACACACATTCATCTTTCTTCATACCAATCGTCTATATCTTGGTTTTGGGGGTATTTTATACTGAAAATACCAAAGAGGTAATGATCATCCTTAAAATGTTGTTGCCCAATTTGTATGTGAAATAACCAATTGCTAAGTATTTCAAGTTAATTTTTCAAAGTCAGTATAACTCATCTGCAAAAAATGCCTTCTCAAGCAGAATAATGTTTGCATAGAATTAGATGCAAAGGCTTTTTGAAGCCATATGGACGTGACCACTTTAGTCATTCACTTTCAAACTGGAATTGATCAGAGCTCAGCTATAAGAGAGTGTAAATCATGCTAAATCTGTGTCCACTAGGCAAGACTTTTACAGTTGAGACCCATGTACCCGTAAAGTGGTTTATTGTTTTGAACTTTTTCTCGTCATTTTGTAGATGTTCGTTTTTCTTTTTGGAATAGCAACACTCTTGTTTTGTTTTGCATTAGACTAAATTGTTAAATAGAGAACAGACTGACGAATGGAAGGGCTGGATGCAACTTGTTATTTTGATTTATCATATCTCTGGAGCAAGCACTGTAAGTGATTTGAATTTCTTTTTTTTTTTTTTAGTGGGATTGCAATTTGAGTATATTATTTCAAAAGAAAGATAGTGTAAATGGGCATTAGAACTGAATAGAATGAATAAGTAATGCTATTGTTCCAGAAGATTTAAACATGGTATTAGCAGAGTTAGTTTTTCTCTCTACATGTAGATTTGCTTGATAAAAACATTATATATGTTACTTGACCACTGAAAAAATGTATTTGTTTCCTCTGTGTAGAACATTACATGAATTTTTTTTTTTTGATTGCTAGCAACTTGAAACTGGTGAAGGTGAGCTTTTGAAGAGCCCATCTTAAGTCTCTCATAACTAGTAATAGAATATAGCGAGTGTGGAGCAATAAAGAGAAGAAATTGATTTTAACATCAAAGGTTAGGACACCAGAAGAGCTTAGTAAGAAACAGAGCAGTGTACCACAGTGTTTCTTTTCTTAGTTAAATCTGATTTACTGCAATGCAGAAATAGCTTAAAATAGAGGGGGAAAGGAAAGCCCAAAACATTTACATGACCATTTATGAAAGGTACTTTATTTTTCTCAACAGTTTTTGCCTGTGTACATGCACATTCGAGTTCTGGTTGCTGCATATCTGTTTCAAACAGGTTATGGGCACTTCTCATATTTTTGGATAAAAGGGGACTTTGGTGTATACAGAGTGTGTCAGGTAAGAATATCTGCCTACTATTTTTATAAATAAATTTGTTCAGATAGCAAAATATCCATAATACATCCATACTCTCTAAATAATGTGATATCAGATCACTTGACCAAGGTTTAAACAATAAAATGGCTGTCGTGTCTGTGTAATCGGATCTGTTTAGTCGGTAGTGTTTATCTAATACAAACTTAAACTATATAAATTATACTTACAATGTAAAAAATGCAAGTATGTACACTCTGAAATATCAAGACAAATATTTTCTAATAAATAGCAGTGGAGTTTCCATTGCAGTAGCAATTTACAATATATAGCAATACATGAGTAATGAGCCAGGTGGGGTTCCAAAGACAGTGTATTGGAGCCTACATTTATTAATAAAGTAAAATAGTTTTCACACCATAACAGTACTGGAGAACATACCTGCTTTAGTGGCTTCCCTTCCAGATTTTGCAGCACATACTGTAGTAGTTTACTTTTTTTTTCCTAGTATGTATCTCGTATTGCTGTGAAGTCTTGCATTGTCCTGTAACTCAGGTCATTGTCCTTATTAAATGTATGTTTATAGCCTGGTAATGGCATTACCCTGAGCTAGCCCAGGTAGCTATGGGGGTGAAAAAACAGAGACATTAACAGCATCCAGCAACCGCAATACTTGGTCCCTAGCCTGGGAAATAGTCCGATCTGGTTAACCTTATTTTCATTGCAATCTCTACCCAAGCAGGCCAGGGTAGGACAGGTCCAGAACCACATAATCAGCCTGCAGTCTTACAATTCCCTGCTGATGTTCCCTGTACTACTTTATCCGTGTTTCAATTGAAATACAATCAGCATGTGAGATGTAAAATACATAGATGTTTTTGTATAGTGCCGAAGGAACATGCCCTCATTTTTCTCAGCTTTGCCCCCCAGTTTGTATATCCTCTGTCTTTTCTCCTCTGACACTCCTCAGGTTTTATTTCGTCTCAATTTCTTGGTTGTGGTACTGTGCATAGTGATGGACCGACCCTACCAGTTCTACTACTTTGTGCCATTAGTCACTGTCTGGTTTATGATCATTTATGCCACCTTAGCTGTATGGCCTCAGATTGTCCAGAAAAAAGCAAATGGTAAGATTGTTTTTTTTCCTTTTTGCTGTAAAACATTTGCGTGTTACTACAGTGATAATCATACAGCAATGGCACTGTTAGTGGACCTCAGTCTTTCTGTTAGTCAAAATATGTTAAACTGCTGCTCACATAAATACAGTTTGTCATAGATTAATTAGGTCAGTTGGAAAATGTAACAGCTGATAACTGAACTTTGCCTCTGGTTACAGTCAGATTAGAATACGTTTTTTTTAATAGATTTTGATCATCAGAAATGTGTTTTGTATTGAATGGAAATGAAAACCATAGGTAGTGCTTGCTGAGGCAGTGTCTGTCATATGCTGAAGGGTGCAGTGTGAACAGGGAGTGTTTAGATTTCTCATTCTGTGTTGCCAGTGTGTCTGTCCATCTTGAGCACCAATTCTGCCTTAGCTGGCCAAATAAGAACATGGGGCTTGCTATCCTAGTATCTAAGATTAAGTGAGCTATTAGAAGTATGTCTTGTGATACAAATACTTTAAAAAAAAACTGAAGTGAAATCCCAGTTCATGTGTTGCAGTTCATTGAAAAGCTGTAAAGCATGTGATAAATGCATATTATTTAATTCACCTAAATTAGAACTAAAACCTTAAAAGCTTAAAATCCTCATTCCCTATTGATGGAGGAATATCCCCATTTTATAGCCTGCATTTATGACAATGAAATACACTAAAATATACTAGGAATAGATGCTGCAAAAGTATCCTTAAAGAGTAGTTTTACAAGATACCTCAAAGGCAAATATCTTCAATTTAGTTTTTTTTTCTACAAAGGCACTTCTCTTCCAGAAACAGAGAAATTACTCTTGTGTACTTTGGAGCAATAGTGTACTGTGAAACTAGAAAATCTTTCAGTGACAACTTTCAGTTGTTTATGACCCTGTTCACAGCTGCCAGTTTATATGGAAGGAGGGGGAGATGATCTCTGTTGCAGTGTTGAGGCTTGGGTAGAGCTTAATATCAGTTGACAGCTTTGAGGAGTAGTTTCTCAGGCTTGTCTTAACAAGATACTTGTCCTTAATGACCTGCTGTTGAACTTTGGAGTAAAACTGGTATCCCAAAGTTTAACAATATTTGCTTTCCTTTTTTCACATGATAAAAGGTGGGCGTTTTTAAGTATATATTTATTTAGATTTACCTAGAGTAAGGACTGCCTGTACACAGTGTTTGGGAAAACAGAGGTTTTAAAATAGTGTTTCTGTTTGAACACCTAAATTCTCTTCTTTATGTATGTTGTCCCTGTCTTAGACATGAGGCTTAGTTTAGGCTTAATAGGTTGTTAATTGCTGTGAATGTTTATTTTAATGGCTTAAAGTAAAATTTAAATGTAGATTGTGATAAAATACTGCTGGTAATATTTGAACATTTATTTATGAATGGATCTATTACAAAGCATAGCTACACTAAATAACTGGCAGTTATTATTTAATGTGTCCTGGGGTTTGCTATTGAAAAATTATTGACAGTATAATGATTAATTTATTTCTTCCTCAGGGAACTGCCTATGGCACTTTGGTTTACTGCTGAAACTGATTTGCTTACTGACATGTATATATTTTCTGTCATATTCTCAGGTTTGTAAATCCTGGCTATATTTATCCTTAATGATCTAAGAGTTTATTTACCTGTCTCTTCATTTTAATGTGCTCATGATGTGTACATTTGCTCCAGTATCATAAATACAGAATAATAAAAAAATAACCTTTTGATTTCTTTTCATGTTTGAATTGGTGTGGGTGCCGGAAAAACCCACAATTGTGTCTTACTCACTGGTTTGTTATGTTTGACATATTTTCAATGTACTACCGCGAGTGTAGTAAATACAAGTGGCTATGCTTTGGGTTTGGGGTGCAGTTTTTTGGATGTGCCTAGAGTTACTGATAGTTACTGATGTGCTTAGAGTTACTGATTTGCCAGCACATGGTGATGCATATGGTGGTGTGGTGATAACGAAGTTCTGTGTCTCTTGGAGACCTAGTGTTGGCTTTGATACATCATCAAAAGATTGGTTCTCAGGCTAAAGTAGTGGCTTCCTGCATGTTGTAAGTGCTGCTGACAGAAGTCAGGGCAGAGTTTGTCACTCTAGGATCCTACAGGGAGGTTGTGTGGTTTTAATCCCTCACTGGTTTTCAGCCTGTTGAACTGTAGTCTTCTGTGGAGTGCATGTTCCTTATCACCTGTCAGTGGATCTGTCCCTTTGAGTAGCAGTAAAAAATGGAAGGCATGCCAGTACCTGAAGGGAAGGCAAAACTGAAACTTTTGTCTCATGTGAAGAAGTTTTTTTTCTTTTCTTTTTTTTCTTTTATTTGTGGGGGAAAAGCTTCTAAGGAATCCTGTTATTTTTCTAATGCCATATAGCTAGCGAAGTAAGGATAGAATAATATTAAACATGTTACTGATTTAAATTTAGTAAATACAGTTGACATCACTGTTAATGCTTTTGCCATGTTTACCTTTTCCAGGGTGCATTTGAGAAGATATTTTCATTTTGGCCACTGTCCAAGTGTTTTGAACTGAATGGGAATGTCTATGAATGGTGGTTTAGGTGGAAGCTGGATCGCTATGTATGTAACATTTGCATAAATTTTCACTGGTCTTTTCAGTGTATGTTTTGATTTGTGGGAAGAGGGAGGATTTTTTTCCTTTCCTCCAGAGAAAACAGGAGTTTGCCCCAGTGTTTAATAAAAGACTAAGCTGCACCCACTTTAGCTTTGCAAATGTCTGTCAAAGCCTTGCTTACAAGATGGTGGTTGATTTATTAGCTTCTGGATTTAAAAATTGAAGTATAAAGTATCCTATATCTGTCTTTTCTCAAAAATTTTGCTGTGAAAATGTAACACCTGTAGCGCTTCAGGCTGTTGAAATACAAGGAAAATTCCTGTGGTAGCTTTCTTAATAATACTTTTTGGAAGTTTTATCAATTAAGGATATATTTCTTTACACAAGGTAACATTTCAAACATTAAAATCAGGGTGTTGATGCCCAAACCAGACTATTCTTGTACATGTTTTTAAATGGTTTTCCACTGGGAAAGGGCTTTCCTTCCAGTTACTGACCCTACCATGTTGGGGAATAGAACAGGGAGACAGTGGTTTTTTCTTTCCTTCTTGGCAGAGGTAAGTGGAGTTCCTAAGATGGAAGCCTTTATGTGCTAAACTTACCCTTAACGGGATCAGTGGCATGCACCTCCCCTGGGGTCTCTGGGCGGTGAACTCTGGGTTGCAGAGCTTTGCCACACCCGGGGCTCCCCAGCAGCTGCAGCACACCCTGCCTGGCAGCCCGGCCTTGCAGCTTGGCTGCCGGAGCAGTGTGGGTTGGGTGGTGCTGCTGAAGAGCAAAGCTCAGAATAAGTACAGAGGACAAGCACTGCATGGGCCTGAAACAGCCTCATGTTGCCAGCTAATGAGAACTTGGCATAAGATTGTAAAACACTCTGTTGGAGAATTGTGGCTGTGAGAGAGGGAAGCACTTGTCCTGCTTGTTGAATGTTTTCACCTGCCAGCTTGGGAGAAAGCCAGATGCTTGTGGTTTTTCCCCAGAGAAAGCCTTTTTCAGTGGTGGCATAGATTGCAAAGGGGATAGCAATTGAAAGCTTCTTGAAATTTCATCATGTCTTTAATGCTCTCTAAAGTATTAGTAAAGGTTCTTTATTTGTAGGTTTTGAGTTGAGTTAAAAATGCAGTTTATGACTTTCTTGTGTAGGAAGCCTGGTTTTGTTCACTTCAGTGAATCTGGGAAAGGACCTTTTGAAACATAGCTTTAAAAATACTTTATCTGGTAGCATTTCTTTTAAGAGTTTATACCTGAAGTACTTGTAAAAGCCACGAAATATTCATTGCATTCCGTTTGTCTTTTACAGGTGGTTTTTCACGGGATGCTGTTTGCTTTTATTTATCTGGCATTGCAGAAACGTCAGATGATATCAGAAGGAAAAGGAGATCCTCTTTTCTCCAACAGAGTTTCAAATGTTTTATTATTTATCTCAATTGTGTCCTTTTTGGTAAGTATCTATTATAACCTAGTACAATCAGGTTTGTAAATATCTGAAAAGTTTTCTGAAGTTCTTGTTTAGTCAATATTATCTAATACAAAGCTTGAAAAATCAAATCTTTATCTAGAGATAGATCAGCTGGGTTTTTCTGTACAGCCCTACATATCTACTCACTAAAATATTTTTCTGTTCAGTCAGATGTGGATGAAAACATCATTACTCTTTCAGTTCATTGCAAAGCTTAAAAGGAAATTGAATCATAAAAATAACATGGCAGATAACACAGCTCTTATCTTCACACTTGATTGCTTTTTTATTTTTGATGAAAAAAGGTTGTATTAATAGTTATTCATCAGAGAAGTACTCATCAGTTGCAAAGGATAATTTGAGAGAAACACAAAACTTCGATCATGTAATTTTTTTCTCTTAGTGTCCCACATCTCAGTGAACCAGCTAATACTAAAGCAATTCAAAATAGCATACTCTTGTTTAATTTTTAGATGTTACATATAATTGCTTCACAGACTAATTTTTTAATATCTTTTAGACCTACTCTATTTGGGCTAGTAGCTGTAAAAACAAGACAGAGTGCAATGAGCTACATCCTTCTGTGTCTGTGGTGCAGGTAATTATTAGTCCTTTTGAGTACAGTGATAGAATCTAGTCTATTCTTACTTGGGCTCTTTTAAAAATTGCTTTAAAATATACTTGTGCTTTAGCATGGAATGTCAGATACTGAGCTTCATTCCCATGTCTGAAAGTGAAAAAGAGTTTAACAACATTGGTCAGGTTTTGATTGCCTTTAAGCACTGAAGTTGCACACTGTAATTGTGTTTTTGATTTATCTGGATGTCCTTAGTGTAGGTTTCATATACACCGTTTAAGTCCAAACCCAACTTTTGACTGTTTGCATAGCAGTGGAAAAGAAGAAAGGTGTAGAAAAGCATGAGTTTTTTGGAGGTATTAGTGTAGGAAGCAACCTCTGCTTCCCCTACTTGCATTCAGGCAGAGAAGAGGTGGGTCACAGGGCCATGCAGGTGGTTTTCTTAAATTTAGATTTTCTTCCTGCTGTGTTCCCTGCCCCACTATGCCCCAGCTGTCTCATTCTGTGCCCTGTTTCTTACCTCATTACTTTGTCCTGCTCTCTTGAGGGGCAGCATGTGGGACATAATTTTTTAATATTGTCCATCTTGACACCCTTTCTTTAAAAATTAAGGGTTAACTCGGATTTGTGACTATCTTCATTTTATGCTGGCATGGTGTAACATGCTTTGTGACCATGCCTAGTAAGCGTATAGTAACATCTGTCAGCATCAAGGCCATGATTCTACTGGAGATATAAATGTGACTTGCTATGCTGTAAGAATATGTGTAAAATATTTTTATTTTCAATACCTTCTTTATTAAGTATAAACCGCATGGATTTTTGTTTGGTTTATATTTTTATTAGCTTTTAAAGAAATTTTAATGCGTGATGCACTTCACTTAGTGCAGTGAAAATGGATACACCTTATATGTGTTTGTAATCAGCTTGTCATCCACAGTCACTTTCTTTGTTTTACCTTTATATTTTTTTTGAACCAAGATTTTAGCTTTCATCCTCATCAGGAACATTCCCGGATATGTCCGATCTGTGTATAGCTCGTTCTTTGCCTGGTTTGGCAAAATATCTTTAGAGGTAAGTAGAATGGCCAGAAGTACAGTGAATTAAAACTTAGAAATATGAGGTGGTGTAATTGTCTGGATTGGAATATAACACATAAATAGAGAAAACCTTTATTGGCTTACGAAGTACCGTGCTGTCATGTTGGACCTCTTTTAGCATTATAGTTTTTGTTGCTCTGAAAAATCATGGCTGAAATAGCAGTCTCACCAGTACCAAGCTTAATTCTTGTGCTGTTTTAGGAGATGGGGTGATTTAAGGTTGTGAGAGTGGGGATTAAATGCTGGAGTGTGCTGTGAGGTGTATGCAGTTGGAAGATAAAAACTTAGGCCAGTTGAAGAATTTGCATGAATTATAGTTACTAGTTTAAGTACACTTATAAATGTGTCTGCCCTAGAAAGCTTTTTGTGACTAATTGACGCTTTTTGTGACTAATTGAGTGGTGGCTTGCCCAAGGCCCACTGTGTCCCTCTGCAGGCGCCCTTGGTGGCCTGTCGCAGGATGCTGGACAGTGCAGTGTCCTTTCGCAGATGGCGAGCAGTCCCTCGCTCGCAAGGCGTGTCGCATGGGAGTAAAGAGGCAGGAGGGGTCCTTCGGGTGCAGCACAGAGAGTTTATTTCCCTATGGAGACCACGAACAAAGGACCAAGATCTCAGGGCTGACAGGGGTTTTTATACAGGGGGAGGGCTAGCTCAAGGACCAATAGGGAACAGGCTCAGGGGTGGATCCAGGGATCATTNTGCAGAGAGGAAACCTTTCCCAGTCAATTCCCCAGCTAATGCTAGGCTGAGGCACCACAACAACAACTAAAGAAAAGTACCGTAACAAATAAACCCCTTCTTAATGCAAATGTTACCTTGTTCCATTGAGTGTATATTTTGAAACAGTAGAAATTATCTTGCTTCCCATTTTATTTGCTGTGTAGTGATATTAAATGTGACATTTTATCACTAAAATATATTTATAGGAGAAACTCTTTGCAATACAGTGTATTTGGAATACAGGATTTTGTGGATTTTTTTAAGGGTCACGTTTCACTCTTCCAGTTCCTGTTGAAGTTCAGGTGCTCCAGGCAGCTGGAGTGCATTCATCAGCAGGTGAAGCATTCTCTCTTATTTGCAGGCATGTCAGTTCAGACCCTCACCAGAGACAGTAACTGAGGGAGGCAGGTTCTTCCCTGCTCTGATGGAGTGTATCCAAAGTTCCCTGAGCCCTATTTGGTTAAGGGCCAGGCAAACCCATTTCACTTTGTGATTAAACAGGCTCATAGTTTTGTTTTGTAGCAAAGACGTGTGGAAAACAGCTTCTTACTTAAGCAGAAGTGTGTCAGTTGATGCAATAGTGATTATATAGTTTTGGATTAGTAAAAATATTTACATATATGAGTGCTGTTAAACACGTTTTTTTTTTTTTTTTTTTAGCTTTTCATTTGCCAATACCATATTTGGCTGGCAGCAGACACAAAGGGAATCTTGGTGCTCATTCCTGGATATCCAATGTTTAATGTTCTTGTCAGCACTTTCATATTTGTGTGCGTGGCACATGAGATTTCTCAAATCACTAACGATCTAGCACAGATTGTGGTTCCTAAAGATAACTCAACTCTGCTGAAAAGGTTGCTATGCATAGCTGGATTTTTTTCCGGACTACACTTCTTCTCAGCAATGCAAGATCGGTCAAGGCATTAACTTGGAAACTTTCTTCAGGTTTACTTTGTGTCTGCCTGAACAAAAATTCTCAACTGGAGGTACAAGAAGACATTTAAATTAAGCGTGTGGAAAATGTATATAGTGGAAATGTACATATTTTGTGTGGAAATAGCCTTCTCAAATAATCTGAGAAACAAGAGTGCACTGTACAGAATTGCATGTGAAAATGAGTCTTTTCTACTGGATGTTTGCTTCTGTTTACATATCTGTTGAAACGAGACACGAGGAAGTGAAGTGGTTGAGCAGTGTCACGGGCACATCACGGAATGCAGCCAGCCCTGGGTGAGCTGATGGCGAGGGGCTGCTCCAGCGCACGGCGACGTGGGACACGCGCTGCCATCCTCAGCAGGGAGCAAACCCAGCACACCCGGAGCCTTCGGAACCACCGCCCGGAGCTGATCCACTGAAACCAGGGCGCTGCTCCGAACAAAGCGGTAATTGCTGGTCAGAAATCAGTGGTTTGGGTGGAAATAGTAGTACATGTTATAAGAAACCCTTTATTTGTGGAAGTAAAAAGTAATCATCAGTTCAGTGATTGAAGATTATATACAAGTTTACATTAGATTTTATGAGGGTTTTTTTAGAAATTTAAGATGCGTTCAGCAAATACGGTGAATTCTGAGATGAAATTTTTTTATAAAGAAAATTTGGGGTTTTTTCCTAAAATTGTTTGCTTTTTCATAAATTTTTCACTAATTCATTTAACCGTATGTAGTTCTGTGTACAACCCCAGTGAACAAACAAATGAATAGTTTTCAGAGACTCAGTTCAAGATGGAAAAGTTTTGGAAGACCCTCCAACCTTTTTCAGTCAGGTGGAATCCCATCATATCCACTCCATCAGATCTTAGGGGAACAGTGATCTTTGAACGTCTCCCTGTGTTTGTAGGTGACCTTGGATTAGGTTGCATTAGGGAACTGGTGCCATATTCTGTAATAATATTTTCATTTAAAAGGATGCAAGTCAGCCTGTTGGTATCATGAGGAGGAGAGATTGAGTGCTCAACTTAGTTGTATGCAGATGGTTGAGTCTCAGAATTACAAGTGAAATGAGATTTGAGCTGTTTGGAGAAAACTTTTTTCCCATCCTTTTCAGCAGTGCCCAATCTTTCTTACTAATTCTTTCCTTTAGCAAAAACCCTATAATTGAAAGAAATAGTCCTTCAGTGTGGCAGTGACAAGCTGTTGTTTACGTTCGACTTAGCAGTGAAGTTACGGACATTTCTTGGTTGGTTGTGGGTTTGGTTCAAGGGATAATTTGGCCTCTAGTTGCTTTTTCATTTTGTTCTTCTCCTGATTATTTGTTAGCAGTCAAAAACATGAGCGCAGTATTATTTTCCAAGCATAATGCAATTATGTATGATTATAAACAACATGAATCCTAATTTGTCCCCTATATACTGTCACAGGCATGTTTTTGTTAACCCAGATAAAACTGAATTCAATCTTGCAGTCACAAATGAATGCAAAACAAATTTGTGAAAAGAATTACTTCAATTTTTTTTTGTGTGGTGGAGATCAGTTTCTTTTAAAGAATGACCAGCCATTCATCATAAAAAACAAAAAAGAAATCATTCACTTCCCCCAAATTCAGCAGTTTTACTAACCCTGCCAGTTGTTTTCAAGATACTGGAAAGATACTCAGCTGTTTGTTCTGTGTGTATATTACTTCCAGTGCTTGGGAATTTAACCTCCATGATCAATACTTTTGAGTGACTGAAGGAAAGGGTGTAGGTGGACACCGTGGTGGGGGATAGAAAGCATAACCTTCATCTATGCCAGTATTATGAGCAACAGGGATCTGTGAGCTTGAGGGATATTTTTTGTTTTGTTCTTCACAACATGAGTATTGTAGATATAATTCTATTTATCTGTTGTACAGACTCGGTTAAAAGATTTATTTTTAATGTTTGAAATAATGCACTTGTTTACTATTACTGTATGTGAGATAAATATATTTTCTTTTCAGGTTATGTAAAAATATGAAGTAATTTAAACATTAAATAAATGTGCTGTGGATGCTTATTTTTGTAATGGGAGCAGCATCATTTAAGTAAAAACTTTCTATTGCTCGACTCTAGCGGGGCTGCAGTTCACTGTATCACAAACCAAGGCAGATGCAATGCAGGATTGCTCTGCAGTAAATCGCACTGTCCCTGCTCTGATGAAATTACAGCTCCAGTAGCCAAAGCCAGCCCGGAGCTGAACTCCGCAGCGGAGGCGTCGGATACTTTTCCCTGCCAGGAGCTCTGCACCAGAGCTCTGCAGGAAAGTTGAGGAACTGACTTGGCTTGTCTTTGGTCTGGCAACATCAAGAAACCAAACTCAACTTAAAGACTTGCTTGAGTTAAGGAATTTAGATTCTACTTTAGCTACTTAAAGGCTGCTCCAAATAGAAGGGGCTCAATAAGCAAAGGAAGTACCAATCTCTTTAATCTTGTGACCACTGCCAAGACACAAGGAAATGGCCTAAAGTTGTGTTAAGAGGTTCAGGTTGGGTATCAGGAAAAAGTTCTTCACCCAGAGGCTGGTTATCAGGCTCCTCTGGGAAGTGGTCACAGCACCAAGGCTGCCAGAGTTCAGGAAGCATTTGGACAATGCTCTCAAGCTCATGGCGTGACCCTTGGGGATGGTCCTCTGCAGGGCTGGGAGCTGGACTCGATGATCTTGATGAGTCACTTTCAACCCAGCATATTCTGTGATTCTGTGATCCTGATTTCTTAATCAGGGAGATATGTAGTTCAGGTGCCCACATTAGACATTAAGTGCTGCAAATCCTCTCCATCCTTTCCAGTCAGGACATCTGTTTAGGCATCATCCCCAGTTAAACCCACCCTGCCTCATCAGCTCCACACCAGTTCTCAGACCTGACCATGCAGTATTGTGTAACATTAAAAGCTGTAGCAATGTCATTCAGGCACCCTTTTTTAAAATAATCAGGCAACAATGTCAATATTTTGTTTTCCATTTTATTAGATTATACATTTCATGTATGTACAAAGACAGCTGTAGGGCTTTCTATTTAATTTGGTTGCAACTTAACACAATATCAATTCATATTGCCATCATATAATGTTAAAAGAGGCTGTGAATTTACTGTTGTAATTATTACTAATTCTTTAGCCATTGTCTTCAACCAGCTTTATAAATCTATGCTTTCAGAGTAATTGTTTTAATAAGTAAAAATAAATAATTTGTTATTAAACTTACCTCAGATAAATGAAGCTTTCAATCATAAAATAGTTCAGGTATTTTTAATACCCGAGTGACCCACATCATTAGATTACTTCCAAAATAGGTGGAGCCTCCACTGCTACAAACTGATTCTTATGCATCTATGTAACAGTTTATTTCCTTAAATATATTGGCACTGTTACATTAATACAAATAAGCTGGGAGCAGCTCAACTGGTAGATCCATTGATTGTCGTGTCATCCTGGAGTTAGCAGAAATTCCTATGATCCACACCCAATACTATTTACAAAGTTTAATCTTACGTTTCATTAAAAATCATTATTTAAAATCCATTCCATTCATTTCGGTTTCAAAACACTGACAGCTGATATGTTTGAAAACAGTAGTATAAACTAAGAGAAGCCAAATGCTGATTGTACTTGAATTTTTTTACAGCTTGGGTAAAAGATGAAAATGTTTAATTTACTATAAACCTCAGTGTGCAGTTTTGTAATTCACTTTTCACTGATAACCATCCAAGCTGGTGGAAAGAAGGGGGTGTCTGAGGAGCCTGATTGACTGGTGAAGTCTCTTCCCTGGTATCTTTTGGATGAGGTAGGAAGGTGTGATGGATGCCACTTGGAAAGTGAGTAGGAATGGCTTTTTATTCCACCTGTTTCAGGAACTGCCTTTAATTTCTCAACTTGAATGCCTGTACCTTGAGCTACCTCTCCTGGTCTAACAACCACCAGCAGCATTTGCTGCCACATCCTGTGGGCTGTGCTGAGCATGCAGGGCAGCTTTGTAAACTGATACTGAAGGTTTGACAAGATACAAGTAGGTACCACGTACTGAGCACTGCTTTTATACTTTGCTGCCAGAGTTATCATCCTTGTTGCACAAAATTAGTCTAAAAAGCAGCTCAGGACTTGTTCTATCTGCTGAGATCCTGCATTCAGGTCCGAGCTTACAAACACATCAACGTCACTGATGCTTAAAAATAAACATAAATTAAAAGTGTTGTGACAGAACGGGGTCATAACTGTAAAAAGTGAAAAACGAAAACAAACCAAAACGCACAAAACCGAGAGCAACTACTTTGGTCTTTTTACAAAAATGACCTCATTTTACAGATTCCTTTTTATCCTCAGTCTTAAATTCCAAAATTACTCAAATTTCTCTTAGCAGAGACTTCAGGAACCTCAGCTAAGGAAATGTAGCCAGCATTTAGCAATTTTAAAGCAGACGCAGTTTTCTGCTTACAATGCAATGTCCTGATGAACATACAGCTTCTGAAAGAGAAAATATTACAGAAAAAAAGACAAAGTGTAAGTGTCAGCTTAAAACAATACAATGCTCTGAGGTAAAAACCCAACTGTTGGTGTCAGCTGTTACAGCTGCAGACCCTGATGTCCTGTGTTATGCTGCATTTGAAGATTTAAAGAAGCATCAGAAGTTCATTTAAAATCTGGTGAAAAGTGTCAGTAGATGAATTATAGTTGTCTACTGAAAAATATGGAAACCCCAGTTCAGATCCTTTTGGCAAAGTCCATATATTATTAAGCTTTCAGCTGCATGGACAAATGCCTCTCAAAGAAACCACCTCCTAGCAAAATATGCCTTTAATTAAGTCCTTTTTAAGATGTGAAAATATGATCCCTGGTTTACTGGTTACCTAGATCTCCTGCAACAGTTTGTGCTCCAAAAAGAAAAAGGATGTGGCGGATATAAAAAATAAACACCATTGGGGCTGTTTATTGGGAATATCACCAAAAAAATGTTAAAGAGTGTTTTTAAAGAGTTAATTCAGGTATACTGTACAAAATTAAACTCTTGTTTATTTGCAGACATTAATTTTTGCCTACAGTAGTTTGTAACAGTTTCTTCTAACAGAATCAGATGAATGAATGGACAGATTTTAAATCCTTTATTGCTTACAAGTTTTCAAATATCGTAAATATCTGGTAAAAGAACAGAAATCCAATTTTTATCATGATTAGTTTTAGTTATTTTCTTTGGGGGCTTATTTCTTTATTTTTCAAAAATAACTTTGCTCATTATATTTGATAATCTCTAAAAAATTAATACCTAATATATGTGCAATACTACTTCTGAGCCTCATCATGTTGCACAAGTGTTCATGCTTGTACACTACTGCTGTTCCTGTGCACATGTTAGGCAATTATATCATCTCATTAACAGTCTGAAATCCTTTGAATCTCTGAAGTTTTGATTTCCCTGTTAAAACTTTCAGGAGAGATCACAAGACAGAATAAAGCTCGGTATTTATTAATACATATATATCTATACATACACATATATAGATGTGTATGTGTGTATGTATATATATACATTAAAGATTACTTTCTGAATGTAACAAATATAAAAAGTTATCAGTGTTTACAAATTGTCAAAAATGTCCAAAGTACAAAAGGATACAGTACATCAGTTATATGGAAGTGATTGTACTCCTGGCACTGAAAGCATCATAATACTGTGAGCATGCACAATATACACCAGCAAGACTCATGCATCGACCGGAACAAATAAGGAAGTGACACAATTTGCTGCCTTCTTTGATTACAAATTCATTGCTTCTGTTAGTTTTCTTTCCTCAGGAATACCATTTACCTGCAAATAGATGAGAATTTATATAAACCATCAGTGGCACATGATGCTTCAACAATACTGAAGTGTCAAGTGTGAGCACAGCACATAAATAGTATTTATTATTCCTTTATCAACAACTCAAGAAACACTACAAGTACAACCTGGATCAAAAGACAACATATACATGACAAAGCTTTCTTCTGGGAAGGGAGAGGGCTGGGAAAAGATTGTTTAACTGGGAATTTGTCTTTCTATTTGGGATCTAATAGACTTCATAGGCTGAGGCACAAAACAGAAAAGGTGGTACATGGTGTACATGCAATATGTGGTCTTTTACATTATAGGAATACCTATAATAAGCTATATAAGCTTTTTCATCTAAGCACCTTAAACAGTGCTTGTGAATTCTGCCTGTTGACAGAGAGACAATTATAAAACCTAATGTATCTTATCATATTGGAGACCAGTAGCAATTTTCATCAATGTAATAAACATTAGATGCCAGCGATCACCTTTCACACAATTCTTTCTTTCCCAATTAACTTTTAACTTTGTGAAATAATCAAGCATTATGTCAGCTATTAAGTCTGCCTTTTTATATAAGGTTAAAATAAAACTATTCCTTACTGGGGATTCAGATAGTTCCTGGAGTGGACAACAGTTATTATCTATGATCTGCTCTTCAAATTACTAAATATGGTCTATTGAAGATTTAAAATAGAAATTCCTTATTCATAGCTGTGGTGGATAATATGTTAAATTCCCTGAGTAGATTACTGGGAATTTTCTATAGAAAAGGAAGAAAATTCAACAATGAATGTCTCGTTGGATAGGTTTTTTGGCCTTAGGTGTTCTATTTCTGTAAATTTCTTACTTGAACAGATCAATAAAATCAATTGCTGAGTTTGTACTCATGCTACTAAAAAACTCTTAGTAGTGCCTGAATTTTGTTTTAAATCATAACTTTCTAAAAATCTGGCAACAGGAGTTATGGATATCCTTTTAGAAAAGCTGCAAGAGGCACATGCCATCATGTTATGGAAGTGCTTGCAGCATCACCTGCACATCTGAGCTACAAAGCAAGGTGTCATTATAAACTAAGGGAAGAGGAGGAAGTGCTCTCTGTCCCAAATACATCCACCACCCGCCCCCCTGGATTTCTGAGAGCTTGTCACAGGCAGGGTCTGTGATGAATATGAAAAAACAGTTGTATTCTACAAAAATAATGTACTAGAGAAAATACAGACACAGGAGAATTTTTAAGATGTAATTTTAGGGCAGCTTTTCAGTGCGACTTGCAAGTGATAGACCTGTGCTAGCTTGTATTTCATACCTTTGCAAAAATGCCTCACTGCTGTCACTGTACAGTATCACCAGGTGATTTTGCATCTTATCTGCTGCAAGACAGACTCCAATTCTTGTAATGAAACAGTCACAGCAGAAGAGCAGCACTGTGTGACACTTCTATTCTGCCTTCTAAGCACCTGCAGTAGTGAGTGTGAAGAGCTGTGCTAAATGTCAACCCAAACCAGAGCTAGAGGCTCTGGATCAAGGCTTTGACTGCCAGGGTCACCCACCATTTCCAGCATATGTACAACGAAGCACACAAATAGCAAAACTACCGGAACTGCTGTCAGACTTCTTATACCTGTGTTTTTAATTTCCACATAATGAAACAACCCACATGGGCAGAAACATCTATTATATACTTGCCTCAAATCTTTGAAATGTTGTCATACGAAATTCTCCTTTAATCCCCGAAAGCAGTAATGAAGAAGAAGGATTTTCAATGAAAAGAAAGAGTTGTTTATGTAACTCCTAAGGTAAAACAAATCTTCCACTTGGAGCTGTAGTTCCCACATTATGTTCAAAACATATGTGTCTCTCTAGAGTTTTGATTAAATATCTCTTTGAATATTTAAAAATTACACTTGGCCTCTACTTTTTCCCTGTGTGGTCCTTACCCACTCTCACATGGCTGTAGGTTTTTCTCAAACCTGAGATGCTAGCTAGAGAGGACAGTCAGCCTTGGTCCACAGTCTGATGGGTCATTCTCAGTCAGTACATGAGGTTTTGTGAGAATGATACAAAAGTGATGACTAGGACATAGGAAACCCGAAGCATGGATGTGCCTCACCACAGATTCCCCAGTATCAACTCTTTATGTCTAGTAACTGCAATAAAGAGTTCCTTCTTCAAAGCTTAACTAATATTGGTGGGAATTAGAAATTTGGATTTCCTACCAAGTGTCAGAATCCGAACCATGTAATTGCATTTGGGAATCTGGCTGTAGCTTCATGTAACAGAAAATTACTTATATGAGGTTTCTAAGTTAGCTGAACCAAATTCCAGCCTCTCATGCAGAGTCCTAACATAGCATTTCTTCCTTGTCTAATCAATCCCATGCCAAAATTTTCAGTGATGTATCAAAAAAAAAAAATTCTAGAATGACAATTCTGTAATATTTCACTATATTTGAAAATTATTTCCACTGTCCACAGACTGTATACATTTTGAATAGTTTCCTCCACACTGGTCCCTTAATAATTACAGGATTTTCTGAGTACTGACCTGCACTCTGCTGCTGTGGAATCTGAGTCTGATGTGGCAGGTTCCTATAAAAAACCATTTAATATCTTTAATGCTTCCATACAACGTCTGAAGTGTATTATGATGAAGGCTCAGTATTTACACTTCATTTTTTTGCTTATGAAGCAGTAATCTTTTTTCACTGTGCAAATACAGATATCCAAAGTTTAGCCAAGACCATGACATAAAGACAATTAGTGTTAAAGTAGTTCTTATTATTTCACTTGTCAGCTTTGTTCAAAGGCTCAGACTTGGTGAAATGCCAGAGGTAACAAGAGTCACCATGGGTTTCTGAAGTTAAGCAAAGTTTGGTTTTTGTAATTAAATATTCCATATTTCATGAGTACAGCAAAGGTGACAGCATTTGCAACTTAGTTACTGGCTGTGGAATGAATGAACGGTCAGCCACCTAAACGTGTCAGACCAGTTCACTTACCATGGCAAAGTTGCATTTTTGTGCCCTGCTTAAGTGTCTATTTTAACAGCTACCAGATATTTACGTGTTTTTACAGAAAGGAATTAACGGCTACAATGTAGGTGAAGCAGATAAATACCCTATGTACAACTCAAGAAAGCCTCTGGTACAGGATCTGGCACCCTAGTCATAAAAACTGCTAGAGAAGAAGCTTTAAAAGATAGAGCAGAGCACCTTGCAGCACTTGTACAAAGAATAATTTATACAGCTCTCCTTTCTGGAGAATTTAGCTTTGGGACAGGGAGAAGAAAACATGCCTGCAGCATGAATCTACATTGTGAGGGGAATTCAGGACAAGCATGTGTAAATTAGGGCTGTTAGAGCTGGCACGGGACCAGTACCACTGGGGCCATGCAGGCTTGCCAGCAGTGGAGGTACCAGCTGGAGCTGGTGGTACAGCACAGCACTGAAAAATGCCAGCCACGTCTGAGACCACTGCCTCAGATCTGCTCAGCCCCAGGCACCTCAACCAAACCTCTCCAGAAATGCCTCTTCGCTACAGCTCTATGGACTTGTCTGAATTGGAACATGTGCAGAGCATTGGGTCTGTCTCACTAGTGTCACTAAGTTACTGATAAATAGGAACAGAATTAATTATTTTTCTGGTTTCTGTCTTGGAAAGAGTGGCAACAATGAAAACAGGAGAGAGCTTATGAGCGTTTTTCTTGGCAACTCTGAATTTATTATCTGTGTAATGGAATATGTTCTTCTGTTCAATGTCAACATTTCAAACACAAACCATGTGTGACAGGTACATGACTAATCACTTACAAAGTTTAGATTTTCTGGTATGAAACTACCACCAACCTGGTGGTAGTTTCATACCAGAACCCCAAAGACAGGCGTCAAGAGACAGGGTCAGGGTGTCTAAAATAGATTTCTCTGTCAAAAGTAGTTTTTCTCCAAAACATGCAGAAATCTAACTGTTCCGTGCCAAGCTTCTTGCAAGCCTGCACACTGAAAGCCAGCCATTTAATCTTATAACAGAAGGCCTTTCTTTCTGCTGGAAATGCGAACATCAGAGCAACCTTGAACTAGAGAGTCATTACTGAATCCTCCATAATAAACACATTTCGGAGGACAAGCACTGGAATCTACAGTTAGCTGGTGCAACCCAGTGAGCATGAAGAACCAAGGCCTCGTGTGAACACTTACTGCTGTGTCTGCATCAGAGGCATGCTGGTGTTGTCGTAGCTGTCCGTGTGAAGGGGCGGGACGATCTCGCCCGTCACGGGGTGGAACACGGGCAGTGTGGAAAGCGGCCACGCGATCTCTCTGTTCTTAGACATGTCACGAAGCTCTTTGGTTGATTTCTGGATAGCACTGTGGTGGACCAACTGGATGCTGTGCCAGAAGGAAATAAAATAGTGAATACACATTTTAAGTGCTCTATCAAAATGGAGGGGCTTTTGCAACTATTATTATTATTATTATTCAAGTATAAGGACTGATGCATGCTACAGACTACAGTGCAACAATAACAACCTTCGCATAGTTAAATTAATAAATATTTGATTTATTTCATTTTTAAGGCAGTAATTATTCCATTAGATTTTTCTGTCTGAATAGATATTTTTCATAGGATTGAAGACTGTGCAGTTTATGGCTGATGTTCCATTCATTTGCTGCAGTTAAAATTAAAGTTTTGGTTAACTCCTGATTCTTGTGGTAGATTCATAAAAGCTTGTAAATTAATTTTAAAACACTCCATAGTATAGGTACTGGACACCTTCCAGGATATTTCTTCTCATACTCAGCTTTTAAGAGACAGGCTGGAAAGTCCAAAAGCCAGGAGTATTGATTGTATATTAACATACTTATTCTAACAGCACTATTTTATTTTGAATTGACAGTCTTTAATTTCAAACCCTTTTTATTCTGGTCTTCTATCCTTGCCAAGACTCTGATTTAAAAGCAGCTTTCACATTTATGAATTAAACCATGAATTAGAGAGAATGAAAGAAGATTATGACACACATGTATGAAGCATGATGAGCTACTGAGAATGAAAATTAAATGGTAAAAGAAAAATAACAGGAAAGAAGACACTTACTCTGGTGTTTGCATGTTTCTCTTTTCCCTAAAAACAAAACAAAATTTATGAATTAAATAATAGCATTGATAGTTGGAACATTAATCTGTCTGATGATGAAAACAGTACATGATGTAGAGATGCTGACAAGGTTATTGCTAAATGCAACTTGGCAGCATTTGCAACGGGGTTTATGATGAGGCCTTGATGAATGCACGTAGAGAGATGTGATAGTGGTGACAGACACACACAGACACACACACACAGGGAAATGAAAAATGCAGGTTAAAGAACAAGCTTCTGGCTAAAATAAATTCTGTGACAAAATGAAATTGTAGTTTGTGTAAGAAATGGCAGAAATCACGTTACTTGCTGCTTTCCTTTTATGTGTTTTTCTTTTACAATATGTCTAAATTCAGTTAATCTCCTCAACCAGGTTTATGTTACAAAAGTTAGCATTTTAGAAATTACTTAATATTCTCCTGAACCAACGATCCTTTATTAGTATTTTATTTGCTGGTGGTGTTTTGGATAGCTGTGCACATGTGGAGATTTTGGGGAGTTTTGTGCATATGTTGAGTATTTTAACCCTTTCTAGAACAACTAAAGGCCCTATATCCACTTGCTGGGAAATTAGTGCGTGTGCTTAAGTGCAAAATAGCTCAGTATTACAAGCAGATATCTTTTGGCCTGTTTTAAATGTTTATAATGAACTGAATGGAAATATTTTAACAAATAACCTTCTATGCATTATAGTCTTAGAAAAATCTAGAGTTACTTATTAGCACGTTAAAGTACTCACACTCCTTCCCGTCGGCAGCACATGATATAGGCAAGTATTAGAAAAAGCACCAGTGCTATTGCCGAGGGCACTGCCAGTGTAATTAGGAAATCCGAGTAATAGTCTCTGCTTTTCAGTGTATCAGAAGGTGGCTTGTATTCTCCACCATCAGGTAATATTCCCTCTCCACGAATCACTTCCTGAAAGGTGGAAACTTGTTTTGTATTGTCAACCTGATACCCAGGAAAAAAAAAAGAAGAAAAAAAAGACAATTAAATAACAAAGCAACAAAATGTAAAAACAGTTGGATATTTAACTAACCATAACATATTAAAAGATCCATATTACACATTTGACAAATTCTGTACAATTTCATCCAAACACTTTTTTTTAAAAATAATAGAAGCTTACATTTTATGAAGCTTCTGATCAGTGTGATAAGTGATGTTACAATATTACTACTCTCTTTTGTGCATACCAGAGATACCATGTCTTTTACAGATTAATTTTAGGCATATCTCACACAAACAGTACTTGAGTACAAATTCAGTAAACATCTTTAATGCAAACTAATTAACTGATTCTGATTTCTTTTTGAGTAACTAATCCATTTCTTACTAGTCTTTCTAAATAACAATACTGTCCTCTCTTGTATAAAGGTGGCAAAAATGAAGTCACATACCTACAATTCTCTTCCTCCTCCTTCTCCTTCATATTAAGCTTTACATCCAGTGCTCAAAAGATCAAGAGGCATCAACTGAGATGCTGAGGACAGCTCATTGTCTCCCTCACACAAATTCAACTAGCGTCCAAAAGCTGCATTCCTGGTCACAATTTTGTGTGTGTGTGTCTGTACCCAATGATCCTAGAAATACAAACCTGTTTTGCTGCTAAATTTCCTATTGCTTTTGACTGCCATTCCAAGATGACTTAATTTTCTACATCCATTTTTTTGTATCTTTAGTTAGATGTTACTGTCAATTTTTATCAGTGCTAGCTTTAAGATCATTAATCTTCTGATCATTCATACAAATAAAATATATTTTCTTATATGCTTGACCTTTTGTCTGACTGTTCATTGAGAAATCTTGCAGCTATGGTCACTTCTTTATAATCTACACTTCAAGTCATAAAATGCTGTAATATAACTTAGGCAATGGGTGAAGAGATTTTTATGAAATTCCAGAAATCCTGCTGAGCCTCAAATGCACACACACATACATATATATGTAAGTGTTTGTTAAACAAAAGTTAATTTATGTATTCTCTGCTCATTAATTCCAGAGTATCTTTTATGTTAGGTACACTGAGTTCCACCTGGCTAGCTTAGCTGCATCTCAAACCCTAACAATGCACAAAAAATATGTACTTATTGATGTGACTGACAGAGGCGACTGACAGTGTGAGAACAAGCGCTCAGAAAGCAGCTTCAAGTGAAGCATTTATTACACTGCCCATCCTTGCAGAGTGTGGGACCCCCAAACTTAAATCCACTCTTTGATTTGGTGCTAACTGCCAGTGCCACCTCATAAACAGTGTGAGGATAAAGATATGATGGCTCTATTTTCTATCACTTGTTTACATTGTGGATATGGGAAATAGAGCTCAACTCCCTCCCAGCCCATAGATCTGGGGAGAATTCCTGTCTCTCAGCTTGCCTTGTGAAAAGCAGACTATGATTAGATAGAGGGAAGCTTGGCTCCCTTTTCCCTTTGATGCAGCAGGGTACAGAAGAAATGCTGCTGGCAACAGTAAACATCCCTAAGACGGTTTAAATTCAGTTACTGTGGTACACTGCCAAAACAAGTGCTGAATTGGAGAAGGTTGTGTTATAGCTGCTGCAGAAAATACCACTTCTCTGAAAGCCTGTTCCTGTTACACATCCCAGGGTGATCTCTGCTTTTCTTAAACCAGCATCTCAAAGCTGCTTCATGATTAGTTTATGAGCCACTGCCACTATCAGGCATTTTTTTCTGTGGAAGTACTCCTAACCAGCTGCTTTTCCTTCTGCATGGGCACTGCTGACTGTTTTTGCCTTAGTGCACTATCCCCCTGCTGCTCATTTTAAAAGTCATCCTGTTTTCCAAGACTGTTTCTCAAATTTCTCAACACCTTTCTGAATTCTATCGTGTCCTTCAATGCACCTGCAGATCCTTTCATGGGGAACTACAAATTTAATTTAATAAGCACATTCCATCATCCAGACATTAATGAGGAATAGACACGAATTATTATTAATTCTGCTATGATTATGGCTACCAACCAGCTCTCCACTAGGTCCTAGCTTCCAGGCCATGTTCCTGAGCTTGTGAGACAGTATCTAAAACCTTACCAAGAAGGAATGACATTTGCTGCTCCACCTTGGTTCTACTTCTTCCTTGTAGAAGGAAATGGAAGACTTGACATTGTTTGTTCTTGCCAAAGACCAGCTGCCTTCTGCTATTTTTCAGGTGCTGCTAAGTATTGCTGTGTATACTTGTGCCTTTTACAATTTCTCAACACAAAGCAACTAAAAGCAAATAATCTGGGTATTCTTTTGAAACAAGTATTTTCCAACCTTCTAGAAGCTTTCCTAATTTACAGTGTATAGGCAGAAAAGATTGGTAGTTATCCAATCACTTTTGTGTATGAATACCTTTCCTTATACTCAACATGTTTTTTCCATTATAAAAAGCATTTAATATCTCCCTTTCAGCTTCCTCCTGGGTAGTATCTGAAGCAGCTCAACAACCGTCTGAATTCACTTTTTATACCTTCAGCATCATTGTTCAAATTTATCTGCAACACTCTCTTCCAATACTATATTATTTCTTGATTTTCCTTACAACCTTAAAAAACCTCTTTTTAATAAATTATTCTCCTTTCATAGTGTTCGGTTATCATTTTTCTTGCATTTGATCGAGAAGAATGTTCTTATTTATTATTTCATTAATCAACATTACTTTCATTCCTTTTTCTATTTAATTTTTAACACAAAATATGTTTTAGACAGTTTTCAGAAACATTTTTTAACAGCATAGTATTAACTAGTCAGTGTAGAATCAGTATCTGAGAAAACATATATGTATGCACACACTTTTTAGGGAAGCAAGTGCAACCAGCAGTATCAGCACTAAGCCCTGGAGTTCTCTAGCCATTTACAGAATTCACTGCTAGTGAAAACAAATACCGTGGTTCCACTGGGGCTCAACTCTAACAGAATTTAGGCTACATAGCAAAATCCTTTCACACTCTTAAGAGTATCTGCTAGGTAGAAATAAATATCAGTCACAATAAAGTGGAATTGGCAACGTTGTCTGACCACTTGCAAAACTCTTACCCGTACTTCTACAAACACCACTTTTATGCAATATTAAAATAACTCACCAGAGAGATTTTACACCAGTCAATGTGGAACTGAGTACGGAACTTTTTATCACAGGTTATTACAGGCTCCATTTCTTGACTGCACCTCAGCTGATTTTGTGGGTTTTCCACTTCTCGTAAACACGAAGAGAAGG
The DNA here is from genome assembly GCA_013397175.1 of Platysteira castanea. Lineage (NCBI taxonomy): Eukaryota > Metazoa > Chordata > Aves > Passeriformes > Platysteira > Platysteira castanea. The sequence continues at coordinate 929,013 of VYXC01008621.1, read as the reverse complement.
GAACATCTGCCCCAACCATCACATACACACTGCAGAAAGAGATGAGTGACAGACCAGCAGGATGTCTCAAAAATCCCCAAAGGACAATGATGTACTCTTCCAAACATTATTGCTGTACACAGTAGCATTAAGATTTTATTTAAGACTGAAATTACTTTTAAAAATTATTTTCCTTCATAGTATACTTTTCTCTCTTTAAGCATACAAGTAACAGACTGAAATCAAGAGAATTTTCCTAGCTGCTTATTACAATATATTCTGGTTTGTTTGTTAATGTAAACGTTTCATTACCATTTCAGTGGTGTCAATTTCTATGAAGTCAGAGAGCTCCAAGTGTGGCTTCCTCATGTAAGTAAATCAGTACTATTTTTGAAAACTGTATTAAAACAGCATCATTTCGTCTTAAGGAAATCTTTAGTCTTACTCATCATAGTATTTTAAAAGAGTTTCTTCCCATGTTTTCAAGTTAAATTCACAATTACTAGTCATTGCTAAACCTAATAAGATATGAACATGCTAAATCCCCAGCTTCTCCTGAAAAATTCCATACTGTAGCTAAGCACTCCCAACAAAATTTGCTTCAGAATACTGAAAGCTGAAGGTAAACCTAATACTTGATTTAGCATTACCATGCATACAATAAGAGCTACTACACTAATTGTATTATTCATTGTCATATTTAGATATGCGGAACACTGCTGTAAAATACAGTCTGCTGCACCAGGTAATAATGTACCAATGGATTCTGAAACAGAAATTAGGTCCTGGTTGCCACTTGTCATAGTAAGCATTATCTTACCAAATATTTGAAGTGTAGCCACTCGTATTAAGTAACTCTGCTATTACTCTGGCTAGAACAGAGATCACTTCCCTTCTTTAAATGCACTCAAAAACTCCAGAGACACAAAAAGGCTCTGAAAAAACAGTATTTTCTGCACACATCTCGTATTTTGAACTGTCACCCGTTTCTTAGATACTGTTTGACTCCAAAGTATCTAAAATTATCCAAACATAACTAGGCATCTTTACTTTCACTGGAGAAAAGCACGATCAGAACCATATTTGAAAAAACTGAATCCTTACTAGTTTCCAACTTAAGTACAGTATTTCAGAAGAGTATTTATGCTTGCAAATCACAACTGGAAATAGTCCATTCCTGCAGTTTACACTCAGTAACCTGAGCTCCCCAGACACCTTACAACTTTCAGAAGACAGTCAACAGTGCTCTCGAATCACATAACTGACTCATTTAGTAAGAGTACAGCTAAAAGTTACACTGTTACGTGCTAAATGCTCTCATAAATTGAAGTGTCTCTCCAATCTCTCCTCTATCATATCTTGCTTTAAAATTTTGAGTTACATGAATTGGGAATGGTTAAAAACTTGAAAAGCATGCCAAATGACTGCTCAGATTACAAAAAAAACATATTTAACTGGTTTATAATTAATGGAATATATTAGTATTCCTTGGATTATAACATCAATATATAGGATCTGTGCCCTGTTGTAGTGGTGTCTAATACAGTAAACCCATATTATAACTGGGGCTTGGAACATGAGTAAACTTCTCATATCTAATTCCAAAATATAAAACAGCAATTGCAAAGTTTCTAGAAAACTTGAAAAAATGTTAGGCTTTTGAGTAAGAAAAAAAAAAGTGAAGCAAAAACATCATACTGACACTTGCTTACCCCTCTTTCATGTCATTAATAGGAAGTGGAACTCTTCCTCCCCTGTCAAGGGCTGAAGTAATGTTTATAGCATTCAAGCGTTCTGGCTGCCATACGTTTTTCACCGCTCCAAGGAAGTCACCAAGAACCTCACTTGCTAACATTTCTTCTACATTCATATTCCTTATGAAGAACTCCGCTTGATATGGTAAAGGAAAATCTACGTGGGATGAAAAAGAGCGTTGCATTAAACAAAGGCTCCATAAATCCAAAAATAAATCTCCAAAATGTCTGGAGTAATGATTAATGTAATACTACTTTAAGATTGATACACCTGTCCAAAAATCTTGTGTTTGAATTAGCTCATTTTGAACCTAATGTGATTATGTTTAATTCAATAGTGAGTACCATTAGTTGCTGCTTGAGCTGAAAACCTTCAGTTATTTATAGAACAACTGGGAAATGAAGAAGCAGACTAGTGAAAGAGTTCCAGCTGGTAAAAATTCACTAAACAGATATAATTACATTCATGCTAATTTGGGGATCAAAACCGATCTGCAGCAACAATGGATTCCAACCCGCTACGCTCCAGAATGTAAATAGGTAAATGTGATAAAAAGAACTAATTTTAAGGTCCAAATGTCCATATATGCCATAACCTGTTGTTTTCTAATTCTGCCTACACAATTGTTTGTTGCATAAGCCACACACAGAATTAAGAAAACTAAATAACATGCAGAAAGAGAGTGAAATCCTTCATGTAAGTTCCATTTGAAAAGACAGGGGAAATTTTGAATTAAAAGCAGTTTAGCGAAAAACAAAGATGCAAACATTTTTCTGTGAGTGAAGAAAAACAGTCCTGAATGACAGAAATAATCTGGATTAAAAAACTAAAATGAATTAAAGCGGGAAAAATTCTCTTACTTCTCCCCTGTGGCCCTGCATTTGGCTTGAACACCAGACAACTATTTTACAGTATTTATTTTGAAAAGCAGGAGCCCATAAGGTGGTTTTGCTTATTCAGTTCAAAACACAACCAGCTATATTCTGTACATACCTTCTGCTGACATTATATTAATGATCAAATTGTGTCTTGCTGTTTCAAAGGTACGCCTGTTATATGCAGTGATCTAGAGTGAAAAAGATAGGATTACAAAACATTGAAAAATGAAAATTACATCAATCAAACATCTGTGAAAGTTAAATTGATAACTTAGAAATACTTATCAGTTTTTAAGTGCTTTGCCTCCTTATTTTGAAATGTATGAACATTCATTCACTAATTTGAACATTCATTTCACTAAATTTGAAAGGTAAGGTCAATTTATTTATTGCAGTACTACCTTCAAGTCAGGATACTGGAATTTTCTTGACCAGTTTATAGCCAAATACAATTATCAAAGGGATATATGTGAAAATTATATATTTTGGTCCTGATAGAAGTGTTCTGCCATACATGTGTATTCTTTCTCTTCTGTTATCTTTAAGAACCACCATAAGGAAAGATTGTTTTCTCCATTTCACTGTGCAGCCTCCAACCCCTCTCCATCAATACTGTAAAATCAAAATTCATCGATAGCTCCTAGGGAAATAAACTACATGGAGAGGTTTTTTAAAGGAAGAAGTGGGATGCCAGGAATTCTCATCTTTGGGACTGGCGTTTAGTTTTAGCTTTAGCCCCAGTGAAGTCTCATCCCATGAATGGATTCAAAATAATGCTCCAACACAAGTAGTTTTTTAAAAAATCCTGGAATCTGTAACTGCAGGGGAAGTGAAAATTAGGAGGTAGATGCAACATTTGTGACTCTTATTTTTGGAAGCATACACCTTCATGAATAAAATATGCAAGGATCCTAATCTAAAAATTTAAATATCTAAGATACTTGAAATGCATGCAAGTGGTTACTTTTCAGTGGTGACTGTACTCCAAGGTTGTACTACAATTAAGTGCTCATTCATAAGAAATACAGAATGAGGCTGGATATCACTATAATTATGTATTACTTTCTCTACCTTTTTTTTCCCTGAAAGGTGGTAAATGTTTCATGAAACAAACTGAAAAAGACTAATTTCCTTTCTAATTTTAGACTTCAGTTCACTCCTTTCAAGAACAAAGGAGAGGCAGAGGAGTGACAATAGTGACAGAACTATGCTGCTTCTCAGCAAACAGAGCCACAAACCACTGTGACACTGACTACTACATAAATAAAAGTAAGAGATGTTGCACTTCTTTTAAAGGATTTGGATGAAAAGGAAAAATGATGCGGAGTATCTACTGCAGGTTTGTTTAAGTGGAAAGGGAAAAGGTTACCCGACAAAAGGAGATCTTGTTTAGCGTTACAATTTCATTATAAAATTACCAGAAAATAAATTCGAGATTTCTCCAGTCCTAATTCTGTTAATTTTTCAAAGGGTTGTTTCAACAGCAGTTGAACCACTAGTACTCAGAAAATCAAACCCCTGGTTGTACAAGCTCTCTAGAGGAGCAGGGCAGTACCCACTGTGAGGCTGCACTCCAGCAGTGGGAGGTACCAGCATAGCCCACGCACCACATCAAGGAATAGCAGAGATTGCCTCTGTCCTGAACATTTATTCAAACACAGACTGTCTTTGCACAGCTTTCAAAGGAGCTTGAGCTCAACAATGTTACCTGCTCTACTGCAGTGCTATGCATAATGCTGGGCTCTTCTAATCATGAGGTCTTGTCCAGTTAATTGACCTACCCATGACATCCCCTCAGGAATTATCACATGATGGAAGTTATATTCAGGCCAGGAATATGCAATCTCTCCTTTCAGAGGGCACTAGGAAGAGGATCAAATGCCATCTGCCCTCCTCACGTACCACAAAATTAATTCAAAAGCCACATCTACGACTGGAACTGCAAGGAATTAATTTGTATCCTAGGCAAAATTTACTTCAATTATGGCTTGGGGTCATGCTTAGAATGGAGGTCTTGATATAGGTCCTAGAATCTAAAAGCACATGCCGTTTAAAACCTGGCAATTTTAGGTAATGGTTTCCTCTACATGAAACGAAGCAAAGCCTGCAAGAACTCCTGCACATGATCAATTCTCAGATGTTGTTAGTCCTGCTGAAATCAAAACAGAATCATGTATACAAAATTAAGCATGGGTGAAACTATCTGCAGTATAGCTTAACATTCAGAGCTGTCATTCTTGAGGAAGAAAAACTACATAAAATGAAATTAGAAAAAAAAATACTCATCAAGGGTTTAAGACAAATATACTGCTGAAGCAGCAAAAAGGCTGGAGCAAATTAATGTGCAGATTTCTTAACACTGTGAGCCACACAGTGTCTGATTCAGTCTGCTGTCTATGAAGTACATGGTAGAAAACATTGTCCCTTTTATCTTTAAATTGCCGCTCAATGAATAATTAGTGCTTTTAAACAATTGAACAGCTAACTCTCAAAAAGACAGTTTTGTCATTGTTACACTCATAAGAACTAAATTCACAAAACTGCTAACTAAAATAAAACCTATCAATAAACATGAATAATGAACTAGGGGATATTTGATGAAAAATAATTGAAAAAACCCAAACCAATTAACAACAACCACCAGAGAAAACCACCACCCCTCCCCACCCCAAAACAAACAAAAAAACCAAACCAAAACAACAAAAAAAACCACACAAAAAACCACCCACAACTGTTTATTGACTGAACACTTTTCCAGGGGTGAAAAGTCCAGCCCGAATTTAGGCTGAATGTTATGAAGTTCCAAATTCAGTTATTCTTCAAGTACAGTTGTTTACAAAGGTTTTTTGCTCTCTATTTTGAATAAAACAAATATAGTCATAATTTACTGAAATGAAATGCCTCTTAGAAAGTTCAAAGGCAAAAGTAAAAAGGTATTGCATGCAGCTAACTAGTTACTGCTACTTATTAGTTGTACCTTTTAAGTAAAAAATGAAATGTCAAACAATCTGGCTTTCTCTCAAAGAAGGATAAAATGATACCTAAGAGAAAATGTTAATACCACAAGTCCGTGTCCATGTCTTATAAACTTTTTAATATTGTAATTAGCTATTCAAAAATAAAGGGCAACGTGTTGACAGTTCTGAACTTTACACTCTAAACCAAAATACATCTTTTTGAACTTTTGAAAGTAAATACCTCAATGATGGTTGGCTTGCCCACATTTTCTACAGTTGGTGAACCATAGAGCACTCCATCACTGTATGGTGTCCTTTGTATATAGCGCAGCCATCCAGGTCTGTCAGGGTAGCCCATTAAATTGGTATTAAATGTTATAGGATCATTACTTATTTCACCTAGATAAGAAAAATTATATTAGAATATTTACCAGAAAATGCTCAATGCTTTGATTTAATTTTTCAAATAGGAAGTCTTATTCTGCTTATTCTGAACCCTTCTAAAAAGAAAAAAAACCCCAATCAATATTTGCTAACCTTCACCATATCAGAAATAAGTGAACTATTACTTAGCACTTGGAGGTTTTAAGAAATTCCTACCTGGAAAGTGTAACCAAATGTAGAGATAATGTACTGGTATCTCCTAGAGTCTTGGCTGACTGAGTGCTCATGTTCAGGAACTAGTGGGTCTGATTTTTAGAGCTCAATTCTACCTCAAATTGAAGCATCTAACCTCCTTACAGACAAAAGCACAAAGGTTTCAGTCCTTTAATTCCCCCTCCCAACTTACTTTTATTTATGCTCTTAATGATGGATCCAAGTACCCAAGGTACAGTAAAGAGTGGCTGTGTAATCAATAATGTCTGAAAGCTTCTGTTAGCATTAGGATACACATACAGGTCTTTGGCACCAACAGCCTGACAGTCATTTTAATTTAGAGAACAAATTAATTCAAAAAAGGATCAGACATTCCTGCGTACTGGATCCACTGATGGCTACTAAATACAGTGGTCCAGCTGAAATCTGTAGAAGCCCCTCAAGTCAAAGCAGTATATCAGTTCTTGTGGTTCTTATTAATACTCTTAAAAATGTCTGGATTTGACTTGAGTTTGTTTTAGCTTTTGTAAATGAAATTATGCCTGAGCAGTACCAAATCCTCACTCACCACCGAAAGAGTGTCCAGCTGAGGCATGGAACTCAAGTCAAATCCATTCAGACCCTGCACAGGCACCTCTGCCCTGCACTCCAATTCGGCTTTGTGATGGCAACAGCATTGTAGGACAAGTGATGAAAGAAGATAACAGGCAGGCTGGCAGAAGGCAGAAACCAAGCCCAGTGAAGAATCAACAGCTCTCATCTCCTCCAGAGAGGGACAAGAGACTGAGACGTGTTGCCCAAGGGTAACTAGTCTTTCTTCAGGTATGCATTTACACCTTTGGGTGAGTAAAATTAATCAGAACCAGACCAAACCAGTACTTGGGTGTAACACAACTTCCCCCACAATTCTCTCAGGACATCCCAGTTTCTAATCCATTGCATTCAGGATCACAGAATATTTTGAGTTGGAAGAGACCCACAAGAATCATGGAGTCCAACTCTCAAGTGAATGGCCTGTACAGAGCTTGAACCCACAACCTGGCATTATTAGCACCCAGTTCTAACCAAATTCCCAGCACCACAAATGATTTGGGCAAAATTCTGAAAGCCACCTGAGAGACATTCTGGTTTGCCCTTCCTTTGTCAAGGCAGGCCATGGTAATGATCCAATTCAGCAGACAAAAATAAAAGGATCATGACAAAACCTGACCTCACTGTGACTTTCTCATATAATCACAATTCTCTATGGGAACAGCAATTTCAACAGGATCTCAGACCAGATTCCTACTGCGTTGGAACCACACGAATGTCAAGAGGCTGCAGCTGTAAGACAATCCATCATTAGTAAAATTTCCAAGTTGTTCCGCCTATGTGCCAAAACTGGGAGAAAACTGGGACAGAGGCCAACTTCAGTCTGCCAATAACCACGCCATAACATAAATTAAGACTCAGGTATCCATTTTTCAAAGAGAAGAGATTCGTGAAACATTTGGGTTTACTCATGTTTAGTCAAAATTTAACCAATGCTAACAGAAGCTTATTTTTTCTTTAAAGTAAGCTTCAGTAATACCACTCTCAAATCAATTCAAGTCTATTAATGAAACAGGCTTTGATTATGTGTGCACTGTACACAGGTTTTTCCTAGTCATATAGGCAAATAGTCATATTTATATAAATTGGATACATTTATTCCTTTTTACTGTTGATAAGCATGTGTGACTGAATGCTCTCTCTCTTCCCACCCCTACCACACTGCTTACACATATCCTAACCTGTGGCCAACGCTCTTTTAGCTTTAGTGTATGTCAAAACCAGTATTATGAAGTCTCATATTTGACTGAATCTTCTATTTTGTCTTACGTTTACTATATGCTTTCAAATTGCTCCTTCATATAGCCTGATACATACTGTCTGAAACAGTGATCAGATAAATAGCATTTTTAACAGACAATTACTAAATTTCCACTATTTCCTTTTTAATGCAAAAGGGAAGGAACACTTCTTAATATCAGATATATATAGTATGTTATTACACCTTCCCAAATTAAGAACATTTTTTCACAGTACACAATTACATGCATCTTTTTACAAATGAACACAAACTAGAATATTTTAAAAGTGTAGGACTACACATTTCATTTCATTTGAAGATATTCCAATAGAAACTAAAACCTGTCCTGTTTATCTTATACGTTGAACCATAAGGTATGCTAAATAGACTACAGTTTTTTTAAACAATATTTTTTCTGTATTTGTATATAATATGGAAGATCTTAGCATCTCATACCAGGCTTTGGGTAAGGAGGAAATTCCCCCTTAAAGTACTCTCTCTCCAAAACATGAACAAACAGAACTCCAGCAGAAGGGTATACATTCCGATCAGAGTGCACCTTAGACAGAATTGTGTACACTGAAAAGCAGAAGGAGAGATAAGAGACAGAAAAAAGGCAAAAATGAGACATGCTGTAGGTAACTTCATGCATTTCAACAGCAATGCAGGCATCTGGGAGAAGGAAAGCAACAAATATTAGACACAAAAGGTTACAAAGATTTAAGAACAGAACACAGAGCAAACCCTCTCTTTGCCAAGGATCCCTTCCAAGACTGCAGTAAACAAAACTGCCTATGTTAAGATTTCAAAAGTTCTATAAGATCTTTATTTTAACTGTAATTTAAAAAATGAGGAAGACTATTGCAATTTTATAGTTGGTTTATTTGAAATATTATGTTAATAAAAATACATTAAATGAATGATACAATCATGTTTTCCTGATACTTTACATAAAAAGAGCAACAGAGGAATACAGAGGAACCTTACCAATCGACAATTCTCATTCCCCACCGAACAGAAATGGCATATTTTTTCAGTCCTTGTGCAGAAAAGGACATAGCAATGCACTTCAGCTGACTTCTATGAGTTCTTAAAAGCTAGACTTTCTTAGACCACCAGGCTCAGAAAAAAACCATCTCAAACTTTGGTTAGAGAGCTCTTTTCTGAAGATGTTGTGCTTGTATTAAAGGATAAAACAAAAGGACATGGGTATTTATAGGTCAGTCAGGTGAAACTGATTGCAAACAAAAACAAATTATGCCATGTTTTACAGGACTAAGGATTAAAAACTTAAAGAAAACTTAATTCAGAACCATCAGCATACGTAACAGCAATAAGCTATTTTTTATTTCATACAAAATGCATTGATAAGCATATATTTTTTAGTTATAACACATCTGACACAACTACATACATATTTTAATGAATTAGAAGAATAAAGAAATCATTACAATAAATTAGATGGATAAGAAACCACTTTATCAACAAGTTTCAAAACGTAAGTATAAACAGAGAATACTGATTTAATAGGTGTTTCTCAAGTGTCTTAATAAGACTGATTGCAGCTTATATTACTAATTTTATTACTACTGTATTTTAAGTCAATGTCCCGAAAGAACTGATCATTGCTCATACATTTTGTTAGTGAGATGAGGATAACAAAAGTGGTAGATAAAGATGGTTAGTCACAGATAACCACACACAGCTACCAGTCTTGCTTGCCAAACTGAAAGAAACTTTACAAGAAATCACATCTCCAAAAAAAAATTATAGGCCATACAGCATGGAGGTTCTGTCACTGGGAAGACAGACTCCAAAAGACACTTCAGACTTATTGTAACAAACTCATAGCAACAAGCTTGTAGGTCTAGAGGGGCTAATTCCAACACTTGGATCAATAAGGATGTCACGTTTGAAATGTGGATAAAGCTCATGTAATTTTTTAATCCTAGTGTAATTTTTTAATCCCGGTATAATTTCTCCAGCCTTATAATTATACCAACTCTCTTCCTTGAGATCTGCTTAAAAAGGCACCACTAATTAGGCATTAATCACAGGCATTCCAACTCTCAAACCACGTACTCTGAGTGGAATCTCTCTCACCTAATTTTAGATGCCTACAGAAACAACATCCACCACTGAGTCAGTCAGGCTCCTTTTATAGTCAGTGGAGAAGAAACAGACGCTTCTAGGGGTTGATTTATTTGATTTCTCCTTTAAAATGAGATTAATCATATCCTAGATTCCAGGCTACACTGACTAGATCTCCATGGACTGCAGAGGCAGCTGAGAGGAGATGCACACATCTGTGATGTAGACCTCCACATTTAGTTACATACTTGCCACTCCTCAAGCTTGACATTGCAGAATGTATAGCTCTGGATATATTACTGATCCCATTCCACAGCATGTGCTTTTTCCCATATTTGAAAACCACTTTTAACACAATACTGAACAGGACACTTTTCCAATAATTTAATCTTAGTGATAAAATTAAAGTGATCCTGAAACTTGAATTGTTACAATTCTGTGTGGCTAATAAACCAGTTACTGTCATTTCCATTATGTAGACTTTGATACAGGAAGATCATTGATTTATTTACTTAAAATTAGTAAATGATTATCCAAAACCCTCTGCACTCAATTCTAAGAATGAGCTGTAAACAGCAGAAGTAAGTTAATTAATTTCCTTTAAGATATTTTCAAGAAAAGCTGAAAAAGTACAGTAACATTATTAGAAGAACTGACAAAACATGGTGGCTGGCTGAAAGTGCATTAAATACCTAGAAAAGTCCATGTTTCCATTTCTGATGCTTTTCCCCTACAATGAAAGTCCACTTCAAACAGGAAAAACAGTGAAAAAGTAATGTGTATTTTTTCTCCATTAGCAACTCTTTCAGAAAGAAAGAAGCATAGCAGCATCAGCAGCTACTGAAAAAAACCACGTAACACTTACTTTGTCTGCTATAGGAAAACTATTACCATCACTAAATGCCTGCTCATTCCTACCAATGAGACATTCCCTGCTGCTGAAGTAAGTATACCAGTAAGGATTTGATGCAGACATAAAACACTGATCTTGGTGGAAGTCTAGAAACATCTCTCAAAAGGAAAAAATCCAGAAACCTGTTTTATCCTGTCATGACAAACACATCATAATGACACACGTATGGCAATTAAGAACTCCTAAGTTCTTGCCCTCCTTGTCAGAGAAGCCCTCCTTGTTGTCCCCCATGAAGTTCCTTCAGAATCAGAAGGAAAGAAGTTTCCTCAGAATCAGAAAGACTCTGATGAGTCTTCAGCCCACTACAGCTATCACTAGCTTTTCAATAATTAAACAAGTGAAATGCTACTTTCTTCGCAAGCTTTTAAAACCCACAATTATTTTTGTAAGACTGCGAATGGAGATGAATGTGTAATCATCTTGGGTGATCTAGGGACAAAACTGAATATACTTAACAAAGAGACACTAATCTAAAACAGCAGACTGCCAGCTGTGAATTATCTGAGCAAATTCCCTGTGGTAGATAAAATAACTCAGGGACTGTGAAAAGCTTCTGTAGAACTAATCATGGGAAATTAAAAATCTTCATTACACATGATCACATCAGATCCCTGCTAGAATCAGCTACCTTGACAGGACTGCTTTCCTCTTTCTTGTTTCTAGATCCCTTGGAGGACTTTCTGTAGATTCCAAGATCTCCTTGTAGGCCTTGAACATGGGCACAGCCAGGAATTCAGACAGGATTTTATCAGCCTGCATCCCAGAGCCTGTTACCAGAAACAGAAAACTCCCATCTCCATTAATTTTGGAAGAGTCACCATGTTGATTGCAGCCTGCAGGTTGATGATCTTCAGGAAAGAATTTACCTGGAGGTTTTTGTTTCTGAAAATTTCAGTTTGTTCTCTCCCCAGTGGTATTTAGCAGATGAAGCACAATCCCAGAAATAACTTGATCTGGAAACCAATCCCAACTGCCTGCCTAGATGAGCAATCGGTGCAAAGCTTCTTCTCAGCCAGTGTGCACTAGCTACAATGTTTGATGTGTACTTGCATAAATGACAGTACAATAGTCTTTTTACATTCATGTGTGAGAAGACTTTTTCAAACTGTTACAGATAAGTTATTGTATTAAGCAAACTGCAGAGGTATCTTCAAGCAACCAGCCATGATAAGAAAATGTGCAGTATTAGGTATAAACACAACCATTATTTCAAGCAAAGCCATAGGAACAGGAAAAGTCAGGGAAGACTAACAAGAACACGCAGGTCTGTGAGTGTTTGAAGATTGAAGAAATGGGAAGTTTTCCAAATTACTTACCTTAAAATAGCACCCTACTCCTAAAACAAGGACATGACCAGAAAAGCAAGAGTAATATTAAAAGCAGGTTTGCTTGAACCAACATGGGATTTAAATTTACAACCTAAACTCACCATTCTTCTGAACAGCCTTTATTCTGCTGATAATGTAACTGTGGGCTCGCTTAGTCGTCCAGTTAACAGTTCCATTATTGCCATCAGCAGAGCTTAGCAAAAAAGCTTTTCAGAATAAAACAAATGCAAAAAAAAATTAGTCATATCAACAGACTTCCACAAACAATCTGATGAGATGGGATCAGATGCCTTCTACACCACATTTTGGTTTTAGTCAGAATTTAAGAACCACAGGTTAAAAAACAGAGGTGTTTGGTTTGGATATATAAACATATAATAATCATCTTTCTGACAGTCACCTTTTTGACACTCGTTTTTCCAAATAAGTTCAAACTAAATGCTTAAACCTCTGTGGACACTTCTGCTGACATAATTGTACAGATCACAAAGATGAAGAAGAACATTCTCTGATAAATACATATGCAGTGGCAAAACCTCACATACAGGCAAAAACACATATACAAAGTAGCTTTCACAGGAGTAGTATATTTTGGTCAAAGTAGGAAAAGTAATATAACCAAGCTTTGCTTTTATAATGATGCTTACATAAAGACACATAAGACTGAATGCCTTGCAGGCATAACCAATAATCAATTTTGAAAGAAGAACCCATTAAAATGGCTGTCTACATCCCACACAACTAGAACACAGCCTGAAATCAGCTGGATCCATGCAGCTGAAGGTGGAAGTTTTAAATGCAATCAGGAGCAAATGATTACTGAAGAGAGAAAGCAGCTGTGGAGCTGATAGAAAGACTCCATCTCACCAGCAGCAGAGGTGCCTGAGAAAGCTCCCTCTTCACTTCCCACTTTTAGTTCCTGTTCTTCGGTGATGAATAATAGGTATACCAACTGTTTGTACAGTTACAGGCCAACTGAAAGTGCAGAGGGAAGGCACTGCAGTCAGATGCTAGGAAAGGGAAAGTGGCCACAAGAAGTTTGTGTTTTTATTTTGAAATAGTTTGGGAGCGAGAACTCATGTCAAACCCTGGATCAAAGATGTTTTTGGGTTAGCATCTTATTGTCCTTGTAAAAACAGCAATACCAGAAACATCAAGTAGGAGTACTTGTGTACAGATACACCAGTTTGCAGGAAGAAATGAACACTTATTGGAAAACATGCACAGTACATGAAAGAAGCTTAAACATCTGTGGAAACTTCTGACCTGTTTGACCAGGCAGCTATTAAATTACTGACAAGGCAGTCTTCAAACAGAATTTAGGAGGCCAAATAGATCTCACTTAAGCAGTAATAAACATACAACACAACCTACGCATGTAAGATATTTATTATTTATTTATTATAGATAATTACAAGAAAACACCTAAAACTGAACTGAGGATGAAGTGTAATTGTGTCTGTGAAAACACAATAAAGACGCTCTCACACCTGCTAGGTTCAGCAGAAAGGAGGGAAAAGAGCAACTTTATTTACATACATCATATCTTATAGAATTCTCAACTCCACAAGGGATTGGAGAACATGTCACTTCCTCCTCAATCCCACTGGAGAAAAAAGGTGCTCATCAACTTTCTCTTATCACAGAAGGAATGAAAAACAGAATAGATGGTTAAATAAACATCGGCTATTGTTTACATGAAACTGTGCGAGAAAGAATTCCGACTTCAAAGTTAAAACAGAAGGCTTAGCAAAAACCAGGGCAACATGTAATAAAAAAATTGCATCTTTAATGCACTTCTAATTTTATATATTTCTTAAATTTAATAATTTAATTAATGCAATAGTTACCATACGATATACCATACTATAACGTTTCTAACAACTTTTGCCCTGCTGAACTGATCTACCTATATTGCAAGTCTTAATATAATACCATCCTAGGGATTATGAAATTTAGTACTGCACAGGACTTTCAGTGTAAATTTTAGTAATTCTTGAAAAACTCAAGAAATTCCTAAAAAGGTCAAATAAAGTTGTTCCATTATTTCAACAGGATGAGCTGGGCAATCAGAGGTTTGTCAGCTACAAACCAGCTACAAATCCCAGACAAAACAAGTAATACAAGATTAGATTACTGAATTATTAAATGGAGAATAGTATTAGTGTCATCACAGTTCTTGTCAAAATTATTATACTTATCACAATCCTCATTTAAACCTTATTAGGATATAATGCATCATTCTACACACTTTTGGTGAGCCCACAAGTTTTTCCTGATAAAGACAGCAATACTGACATGTCCTCCTTAGCTATATAGCTTATCACCTAACACTTTGATTGATAAAGTAGATACTAAATCATTTTAGCATATTTAAATCCATTTAAAAAAATAAAAGACGAGTTCCTCAATGTGTTTTTCCATATAAATGATCAGTAAGTGTCTTTGATTTGGATTCCAAGTTGTGCTGGGTTTAGCTGGGTGGATTGAAGAAGTCACCTGTCCACCTCTCCATGCTATGCTGCATTTCACCAGGGAACGGGAAAAGCAACCAGTATGCCTGTTTTCAGATCCTACGGTTTACAGTGTGATGTTTTCATATATATCACCACTGATTTGATTTCAAATGACAGGTGTGAAAAGCAAGAGAATAGGGCTACCAAAAAGTTAATTTCTTATATGAGCTTTCTAGCCAGTCTCACAGAGTTCTGGCATTAGCCTTATGCAACTGGGGTGGAGGGAAGAGAGGCAGGACAGAGAGGGAGATGGGGAAGGAGACAAGGAATGACTTGTATGTATAAAATATACTGATAGAATCTGCAGGTAAAAACAAAGGCTAGGAGATTGACAGATAATAGAGATGACAGAACAGTCTGCATTGTCTGGTAAAAATATAATCAGTGATGCGCAGTTTAATAGAATAAAATGTAACTGCACACGAGGAACAAAGGCAGCAGCATGCCAAACACACATTGTGAGCACACAGTTCAGGGATGCTCAGCTTGACTAACAACCTAGAGATGAAAGTTAGGTTGAACAGAGCTTTCACCAGAACACTGGCTGGAACAGCTGACACATTAATAGCAACATCAAGGAGGAACGGGCAGACTTTACTTTGCACTTGACACAGATATGATCACTGTTCAAATGCTCTGTCTAGCAGAGCCTTCAAGAAGCACACTGACAACACGACAAAGGCTCTGGGATGATCTGAATATGATTAAAGGACGACAAAAGAGACCTTATACTACAGAATGCAGGGATTCAAACGGCATTTTATCAAAGAGACAGTTTAGAATTAATTTAATCAGCCTTGTACTCACGATGAAAAAAATGTTAATAGTGTCAGGCTCTTCAGCGTGTTACACGTGTTGCCACAGTTGCCACACCACTGCCTCCGACAGCAGGAGCAATTCACAGCTCCGCGCCTGTGACTCGAACATGCCCAGGTGAAGCATATCACAGTTTTTTCTTCTTTACTCCAATTATATTTTCCTTTAATTATTCATTCATTATAATAGTGTTGGTTTATAAATAAAAATTATATTTAAATTAATTTAAACTTTTTTCCCCCCTTTTTAAAGTACATTTGCGTAATATTTAACAGCTGAATATTTAACAGAGAGGATACACACAACAATTTCTGGCCATGTAACAACCAGAAAAGGACCCAAGTATCATGGACCAACTTCACCTTCCACACTCCTTTAGTGCACTCTGACCTCCACACAGTATCCTGCACCTTTACCTATCCTCCTATTCCTTCTTTGAAGCAGGATCTCAAGCCCATTTCTCCCACTATTAAAGGAGCACACAGCTCCAGCTCCCAAACCCCACCACTTCATCTCTCTCCTACACCTTCATTTTCCCCTGGGACCTGATATAAACATGTGCTTGTTACTCTGATGCCACAGACCAGGGCCTTGGGCCATGCTTACACTGCTCCTTACCCTCTTACAGCACAACCCCGCTCCAAAAAGCTACCCTCATGCTCCTCTACTGCATATTCCACCTGGCTCAGTCCTCCTTCCTGCATTCTGAGCTGGAAGTGCAGATCCATACACAGCACATTTTTCTGAAGGGCTGCTGAGAACCACACAACAGAACAGTTAGAAACTCCCACCCCAAGTTGAAAGAAAACATCCGTAAAGATAGAACCATCTGCACCAAGGTGCTCCGCCCACAGCTGAAATCAGAGCTTGTAGCCAGGCAGTTACTGAGGATCCACTGGTGTCTGCACCGGATACTTGCCCAGTTGCTCACATCATCCATTAAAGGAGGCAGAAGTTGCAGCACCCACCTACTCTCCCTACTCTTCCAACCTCCGTGCACCATCCTTTTACCTATGTACTACATGGCAGAAATTTACTATGAATTAAAGTGGATTCTCTCAGTGGAAATTCACACTGAGACTGGATATTTTCTAATCCTCTTCAACAACAGCCACTATGTAAGACATAGGAATTATTTTGTGTTAGTTCTCCACTGTAGATTGCTCAGGTCCTCTACATTTCATTTATTCAAACTGTTTAAAAGTCCAAATCAACCCCAGAAGTCTGTCTCAGCTCTATTCTTATTCATCTTTGTTCAGTAGGCAATGCTTTTCCATCTGTTCCTGTGCTATCCATTGATTACTGTAACATCTGAACATTTCTCCTAAATCAAAGTACCAAATAAAGCATTTGTCAGCTCACTGTTAAACTCCAG
The DNA here is from genome assembly GCA_013397175.1 of Platysteira castanea. Classification (NCBI taxonomy): domain Eukaryota; kingdom Metazoa; phylum Chordata; class Aves; order Passeriformes; genus Platysteira; species Platysteira castanea. The sequence goes on along the minus strand of VYXC01008621.1, from coordinate 911,977 downwards.
CATTTGCATTCATGGGAATGCTACAAATTAACTACTGGGAGAACAAAACCCTCATGATCTATTAATAGTAGCATTTACCCGCCACCATTCTCACTCCTACTGCAGGTCTGACAAGAGAACCAAATTAGGTTAGCATTTCCAGGAAGGTGAGGAAAACATTGTCAGTTCCTGTGGCTCTAGCCCGAGGTCCATGATGTAATCAAGGAGTACAACCCTGTAAGCCTGCTATTCCAGGATGTCTCCTACATTTCTATCACCTTTTGACATGAATTATCAGGGCAGGCCTGCAATTGCATTCCAGATTTCTGAGGTGGCAATTGTTCTGAAAGACTAAGGAATTCAGAAAAGTCATGATTTCAAGATGCTAAGATTTCTGTCTGCTCAGTAGGTTGCTCTAACTTCTTATTTTCATGGCTTGGACTGTCACTAAAATAACCTACATTTAAAAGACATTTTGTGCGGCAAATATAACAACATTTAGACACAGACCATGTTTACATAACCATATTTTTTGTCAGTACATAATGAGCAGCATAACCATGCCATTAACAAAGCAATGTACCATTTCAACCTATGTAACACGTTTATGTTAATTCCAACATAGCAATATTCATCAGTGAATACTGAAATCCATGCCTCCAGCTCTCAATCCATAGCAGCTTGTTCCACATTAAAAACACTTCAGCAAGATATTCATGCAAAAACTCTTCTCAGGTTAGAGCACTTCTTAGTTCTACTATTTCTTGCTACTAGTTGCTTCATAAGCAGTTCAGCTGATTAGGAGGGAAATTAATATTTGAATTCTCTAGTTTCTTGTCTCTTCTGTGTCTTTCAAATTCCTATGGAAGTAATCAAAACTAGCAACTCCCTCCTTTCCTCTAGATGTCTGCCAAGGAAGGCACTCTACACTGATAGTGACTGCTGTAAATTTATCACTATTCAGGAAGAGCCCAAAAGCTCTTCAGATACTGAAAAAAACCAGATACTCTTGTCTAGGTCTTAAATTATTTTTTCTTAGTTTGATTGGAAAAAATCTTTCTTCTAAAGGAAGGGTTTTACTTCTGTGACTGCAATTCCTGAAGTACTTTAAGAAACTTCTAACCACATCTAAAAACATTAAGCAGCAAAAATAAGCCTCTCTACACACTGAACAGTTACATCTTCTGCTATAAAGCTGACCTCTTATTGTCTGGATTTAGGACCTCTAAGATGTCTCCACGTACTGCCTATAAATTATGTGTTTCTGTAATGAAAAGCATATTAATGGAATGGCTACTTTTCCCCTCCTGCAATTACTTATTCAAGTAAGTACCTATTGACAGTAGATTGTATGTATTGACCTGGCTCAGATCAGTACCGGCAGCATCTGCATAGGCAGACAGACATCCACAGGCTCTCTGAAGGAAACCTGCTTCTTTGCCCTTATGGTTGCACCCACCAAAGGAAAAAGGGCAGGTGTGCTGTGGTGTCAGTCTGAAAACACCAGCCCATCTGTGAAATGTTCTGCCCCCTAGCACAGGGTGCGGCTTAGCAGCAGAGTGTTGCCAACAGCACTTCTGCTGTCAACAGCAGGTCAAGTGCAGGGATCTAGCTCAGCCTCCTGGATCCCCACCCCAGCCAGTGATTTCACAGCTGTTTTAAACAGGCATGTCTGCAGCCCTGCTCGAAGGGGGCTTTCCCAGCACATTCTTCATGGAGACGATCCCATACCAGTCCTGGTCAGTACATGCATTTCAGTAAATTATTTTTGTGGGTGGACCAGTTTTCAGCCAGATGACCCAATCCACAGTATCACTGTACAAGTTATTCATCACCAAGAAAGCAGTAAATAATCCCTAGCTGAGCAGGGGCTGGAGAATGCTTTCTGGCAGCAGTGCAGCCTTATGACAAATTAATGTGACCACATAACCACAGCTTGCAAAGTGATAACTAATGAGCTCCTTCCCCATTTTGACCCCTGTATAGGGAAAGGAGAATACGACTCCATTGCTCTACAACTCCCTATTCCTGGGATAAAACAGGGGTTCCATGGACAACATGGACACTGACAACTAACTCCGTAAATGCAGAAAATACATGGCAAAACCACCGGCCACAGTCACTCCATGTTTTGATAACCACTCTCTCTGCAGGTACACAATATGCTCTGTCAAACTAATATGACAGACATCTCTACTAGTGTAATTTAGTAAACTTCTATGAAGTCTGTTACTATGAAGCTAGAGTCAGAGAACAGCTAACTAGTTGGTATTAGAAATGCTTAATCCTGTATGTCACTTCTCACAACAAAGTCCCATGTTTTCCTAGAAGTGGAGGATCATCAGCTTGCATTTGAGAGTCAATATTTCCAATTTGAGTACTATACTAGATCCCTAGGAGCAAGTGTTGGACTTCTGAAATCACTCTTACACCCTTTAAATTCTTAATTCTCTTGAAATCCCTGGATTTTGAAATGATGTTTGCCTCAAGAAGGATAGGGAGAAGTGAGAGGCGGACAACCCTTCTGACTTCTGACAGCAGCTACCCTCCTCCAAAAAGCCTTTTTTCATACATTTTCAAGAAATGCAAAAAGCATAAGTCAACTTACTTCTGTAGATCAAGTGCTACAACAGAAATAGGAAAAACTAACCTGTATTATTTGAGGAGCACTAAAAGAAATCTATTTACAAATCCCGTATTTACTTCTCATGTGCCACTTTGTAAGACGTCTCTTGCCTTGTTAAGTAATGTTGCAGTACTGTAGTCTACTTAAGATCAGGATTCAAAAGAATGGATTTTCATGCTGGGCTATGGCTCATCTTGGAGGCAGCAGATGAGGTTGGAAGTTCTTTACTTAGGGAGAATGGAGGAGAGCTCAGCTGAGCTCCTGGGACAGTTTCATTCAGATCAGGAACACACTACAAATCTCCACCTTGCCGAAGAATAAATTTTATATAAATATCCCTTAAAAGAATGTACTGAACTAAGTTCATGCCTCCTTTTTTACATCAGTTTCAAACCACATATTCTTCTGTTTTAAATAACGAAATCTAACTGAACCAACCTTAGAAAGGTCTAAGTGGAAAAGTTATCACTAAAAACCCTTAAGACCTCTTCCCTTACCATGTACTCTGGAAAGGACTTGTGGATTAAGCTCACAACTCAGCTTCTGGAAGGTTATTTCAGTTGATACTGAAAGCTTATTCTGAATTGTCCTAGTTCTTGCTTGGTTGCTATCCCACATTCATGGACAGGGAGACAGAAGAGGCAGGAAAAATTTCCACTTAAGGGGAAAGCAGTGTCTTGCATATAACAGACGCAAACTTTTATCCTCACACTGAACAATTTCACACTTAAGTTCTTACCACATCTTTAATATATCCAGTGTCTCATGTCAATTCTGCTGCCAATAACCTATGACAAGTATGGCCAGAAGTAAAAGATGTACTAGGAGAGTACCTAGGTATTATTCAAAAGGATAGAGAGCAGACTGCTTGCAGATAACACACCACTGACCTTTTAGAACTCAAAATAACCTGAACAGATCTCTTGCCGTTAACTTGCTTTTGATGTAACAAGTCTCACAAAGGCAGTCCTGTGGCTGGGCTGCTATTAGGTGTTATCTGTTTGATGTATTTCACTGTGAAGAACCTTGTGGGTGCAAAACCTGCCTACTGCATGAAAGCTCTTATTTTCATGAATTTGGGAACAGGATCAAGACCTTTTCTGAATTCCTAATTATGGCACCGTTGGATTAAGTGGTCAAGGTGGGAAATGAGGGAGGAGTGGGACAACGGAAAACACACCTCCGTACTCAGAACAGCTCGTATCTGGCGGTAGACACTGGGTCGAGGGAGCGGAGGAGAGCAGCGGGCCCGGCCCAGTCCCCGAGAGCGAAGCCTCCCGCGCCATCCAGCGGCTCTGAGCCAGGCCTGGCTCCCGCGCCCCGCCCGCAGTCCCGCTCCGGCCTCANCAGGCCGGCCGCCGCGGCCCGCGACCGCTCGCCGCGGGGAGCCGCGCCGTGACCGACCTGTCAGCAGGAGCGTGGTGAGGGCGCTGTGCGGCCACGGCCCCGCCGCGCAGCACCGCATCGCTCCCTGCTCCTCCGCCTGCTGCTGCCGACACCACCGCCGCCGCATCCTCCGTGCCGCCAAGTGCCACTACGCCTGCCGCTGCCGCCGCCTCGCTCCGCGGCGGCCGCAGCATCCTCCCCTTCCCGCCCCGCTCCTCCCCGCCCCGCCCCGGCGGCCGTCTCCAGGCAGCGCGGCCGGGAAATGCCGGGCATGCCGGGAGGAGCCTCTCGCCGCCATGGCGGGGTGGGCGCAGGGAGCGGGGCTGGTCGGTGCGGGCTCCGTGGGGAGCGGGCTCCGTGGGACGCGGTTCCCCTGAGGGCGGGGGCAGAGCGGCTGTGGCCCCTGGCGGAGGCTGCCCTGCCCTGCCCCGCGGTGCAGATGTGGTGCCTCGGGTGGAGGGGACAAGGCAGCGGCTGAGGTGCCTCGCCCAGCCTAGCCGAGTGCCGTGCCCTCCCTTGGAGCCAGAGCAGCGGAGGGCGGCATCCTGCCCCTCAAAGGCTTGGCTGGTGCACACGAGTGTGCTGTGCGCTTGGAAAACATCGCGGCGGAAGCCCTCGCAGCAGCAGTTTTCGGAACACTTTACCTCATCGTACTGGAGAGGGTCCATCAGTGGGTCACAAAGATGATTGCGGGTCTGGAGCATCTCTCTAACGAGGAGAGACTGCCGAGGTGGGCCTCTTTAGTCGTGAGAAGACTGAGAAGGGATCTCATCAATACATATAAACATCTCAAATGTGGGTGGCAAGAGGATGGTGCCAGGTTCTTTTCAGTGATGCCCAGCAACAGGACGAGGAGTAATGGCCATAAACTGAAACACAAGAAATTTTACCTCAGCACGAGGAAGAACTTTACATTCAGGGCAGCAGAGCACTGAACAGGCTACACAGGGAGGTTATGGACTCCTGCTCTCTGGAGACATTCAAAACCAGTCTGGACACATTCTTGTGTGACCTGCTCTAGGTGACTCTGCCTTGGCAGGGGGCTCGGACTAGATAATCTCTAAGAGGTCTCTTCCAACACTTAACAATTCACTGATTCCGTGACACCAGCAGTAGGGCAGGACAGGACACCTCGCAGGCTTGCCTAATGCATATGGATGTGGTGTGCTCTTGGAGGACATCACAGTGAAAGCCCTTGCAACTGCAGTTTTCTGAACAACTTACCCTATTTTAAGGCTATACCCCTACTCTACACCAAGGTGGTTTGTTTTTTCCAGTGTTCAGCAGCTGCTCCTGCAGCTGGTGGAGTTGTCTGGAGGGGTTGGTCGAGGTCCCAGCTCCAGGCTCACCTATGCATGGAGACTTGCATCCAATTTCCTGTGTCAGGTCTGACCATTCCACGCTGTCTCACTTTTACTGCCTGCATTATGCTTTCTGGACTCATTACTGATTTTCGACTGTCATTTAATGTCTAGGGCATAGCCCAAAAGCTATGGTATTCTTCACTGAGCTGTGAAAGCAGAGCTCCCTGTGGAGGATGGAAGAATATTGTCTAATGTAGTTCTTGGCAATGGTGATGTATTTTGAGAGTAGGTGTGTGTGTATGTCATATATAACCACTTAAGACACAGTGCTATGTAAATACTGCATTTTCTTTCAGGGAGCTACTCTCTCTCAGCTTTCTGAATGATTCATATAAGAGTAGTCCCTGTTCTAGAACTGTATATTCCACAACTAAAGCTCTATCTCAACAAATATATCAGGTTTTACTTTTATTTTCTCATTCTGGTAGACTACCATCTTTGATATTTGAAAATTGCACTAAGTCTTCCATTATCCATGAAAATAACCTTCCTTCATTTTGCATAGAGAATTTTGATTTCTCCTGAAATTTCATAAGCATTTCCACTCTAGCAAGCTAAATGTATTTGCAAAAAATTAATAATAATTGTATGCTTTTGAGATATGGAAGAAATAAATATAATCTGTCTTACTCAAATTGTATTGACCTTATTGAATTCTTTATAAGCAGGGGAAAAAAGACAACTGTAGAAGACTTTACCCTATCCGTCTTTAGTCTTGTTACAGCTCTAAATTTCCATTAATCCATCTCATGAAGGGGAACTTTACATAGCAAGAGGCTCTTCAGTATAAATATTCTATCTGACATTAGGATGCAAAATTCTCTGGTGTTTTAGTCAGCCAGCTCATTATCCCAGATAAAGGACTTTTTTCTTCTCATTCCACTGAGATTTTCAGAAGGTATTTAATTTTTAATTTGACTACAAAGATGTTTAAGAGCAGAAATTACACTCCTTCCCTTACCTGTGCCTATAAGTATTCTTCTGTTTTGTGGCACTTTATGATTTTGAGTGGGCTTACTTCCTCTCTGAAGTTAATGTGATTTTTTTGCTCATTCCGTATGTAAGTATACATAAGATGCAGCTGTGCCATAAGAATCTCAGATACCCAGCTCACCTTATGATGGTAATGTTTAGACTAGCAAGTAAGAACACTGGTAGCTTTCCAACAATAATTTTTATTCTAGCAAAGTGTCTGATATTTGTAAACATCTGTACTGTCATCAGCTTATTAACTACCATTTTCTTTCCAAGTATTGCATGTTGAGATGTTATATACTATAAAACAGTCAACATATTTTTAATGTAGTAGCAGCACTGTAATAATGTTCAGTGCTTTGCCACCTTTGCATAGAAAGAGGGCTCTGTTTGTCTAAAACAAATTGGTGAGATGTACTGCCCGTGAAGAAAAGGTTATGTGTCATGGACATGTACAGAAGTGCCACAAAAGCCTGCCTTGTCCCACTGCTTCCTTCATGGCAGCACTTGCATGTGGGTGGGTATCTCTGTCCTTCTTGTTACGGATATATTGGGGCTGGGATTCCAAAGCACACATCGCTGACCCAGCCCTCCGTGACAGACTGACTCACTTGAGAAGCGCACTTAAGAATTCTACCCTTACATTCCTAAAATGAAGTGGTATGGACACAACAACTTGTTTAAATCAGCCACAAATGATTTGATATTGATTAGAAATACTCCCTCTGTAAGTATTTCCTTCTCTTGTAATTTAACAGATTGCCGATCTTGAAATTAATTGAAAGGGAGCAATGATGAGACATTTTTACAGAAATTGTTCTGTATTCCATATTTACTGCATTTAACTTCGGCAAGGAGGAGAGCTGGCTTCTAACCCTACAGTAGTTTTTAGGTAAAACTTTTGAATTCCAGAGTATAAACCCCTCATTTTTTAGGGATGCAAAAGTGACAATTACTGTTTCCCCATGCATTCTGCAGACTTCAAAGGTTTATTTTGTTGTTCAGACACATTAGGAGGTTGATTTCATGCAGAAGGAATACAACCTGATCCATTTGCCTCTCTCTTTTAGAGCACACGTTCTTCCAGCTTGATCTTTATAGGTACTGAATGCTTAGAAGTGTTTGGTGTTTCTGGAGATCAGCCCACCTAAACAAAAGAAGAAAGGGTAGTCTTTTTTTTTCCCTTCCTTTTTTTTTTAGGCACTCTTGTGAGAAAAATATTTTTAAATTGTTGTACAGCTTTCAGTAAGGTTAGCAACTAGTATACAAGTCATTATGTGAGACACAAACAGAACAACTGCAATTCTTGTTCCAATTTACAAGTCCTAAAGAGTTTATAATACCACCTTTAAGTACATTCCAAGGATTCTTATTTCTTTTGTACATCTGTCTTTCTAATGTTTTTTGGAAGCCTTTTGGCATGTTAATGTAGTAATTTGTGACTGCCGTACACTGTACACTGTTTTTATGCAGTGTTTAACTGAATGTTTTTTATGCAGCACTGCTACAGGATACTATATACAACAAAAAAAAAAATCTTTAAAAATTAGGGGGTTACGAATTTGGCATTATGTCAACTGCACCCAACAGATGCTTAATGACACAAAGCACATTATTCAAAAATAACTTCCAGATTTGACCAGAAATAGATTTTTTTAGCTGTTTTTAGCTGATTTAGCCCATGTATTTTATCTTTTACTCTAATTTTCAAGTGTGAAGAGGAGCTCAAAAGATCAAAATACATAATGTAGTAGTTATCTCTAGAATCTGGCATATATTTTGGAAAATACCATGTGTTCAGAGAAAGAAGGTTATATATATCCAAATATAGGAGTGATAAACAGGAACAGATTTTTTTAAAAAGAATGCAGAAGAAATAAGAAGTGCACTGTAAGTTAAAACAGCCCACAGGTGACTTCGCTTTGCTGAAGCAGCCCTTGTATAGCCAGCAGCCCTGTGTGACAGTGACTTCGGCCTTATTTTAGAGGTTACAGTTTCACATGTTTGCGTAGTTCTTGTGGCTTTTAAGACATGCTCTACTGCACCTGAAATACTGGTTCTTGTCAACATTATAGCAAGCTTTCACTCCTTTATATGTACAAATAGCCCATATTTGCCCCTCTCTCCCTCTTCAGGGCACTGTCAGGTAGCAATGAGTGAAATAATCTGGAGTTGTGCTTTTCTGTCATGAAAAGCTTCCATTTCAAACATACTTGCTGCTGGGTGCTCACTGATGTCTCATACAATAGTTTAAAAAAAAGTTGTATTGGCTGTGCTTTTCATCACAATTTTTCCTGTGGTAAAAGCTTTTAGGGAACATGTTGGTTTAAAAAATTAATATTGCTATCTGGGTTTCAAACTGCTATTCTAGAAAAAGACAAAAATAGCTAGACCATGGTAAATTTGATTTTTCTTTCCTTGCTCTGTATTGGGAAAAGCTGCATCCTGTAAAATGGCACAGAGAATAAATACGGTACATCTAATGATCTATCATGGGGAGAAAACCAGTACCAGAAGCATCATCTTAATCTCTTAAAATGTCTGTCTGTAGTACTTAGATTAGCAGGCTTCTTAGTCCAATGTAAGTAGGATGAAATTAATATTTTCCTCATCTTTTCTGTGAGCCATTCCTAAACTCCTAGGTTTTAAGTTGGCTTAATTTCTTGTAAATTCTCCGTAGAGAAGTTAGTTTGATGACTAAATTAGTTAAAAATTCAGAACTAATTATTGTGTCTTCATTGTTCAACAATTCTTACAAAAATTCCTTGTTTCAATCTTTTTTGTAATCCTCAGCAAGACAAACCTCCCCTCACTTGGGAAGGTGAGTGTCTGTTCAAAAGCTTTTGTGAAATGCAATTATCAGAGTTAATGGCTGAAAAATGAGAGCTTCTAAATTCTGCTAACCTGTGGCTTACCAAAGTTATGCACCTTTTGTGGATAACGTAACTAAGATCCTCGGTACTTCAGAGGTTCTCTGTGTGGAAACAGGAGAATATTTATAGTTTGAATGACCATTTTTGTTTGTTTTCTTTTTAACAGAGCATAGGCCCTGGAGTGCAGCTGCATGATGATACGCTCCCTGGATACACAGAAATAGCTCAGAAAGAATTATTAGAGAAAACAATAGGCTAGATGAGCACATTGGCAAATGCAGAGTAAGTAATCCTTATCTCTGGCAACAATGTCCATCTCTTCTCCCTTGACCAAATAATTTATTACAAAATTTACTGGAAAGGGCTGGCATTATCCTAGAACCAGTATTTGTAGCGAAAACAACTTACTGTCTGTGAAATGTAACTAGACTGAACGTGGCACGTTCTCATTTGGGGTTTCTTGTGCATTGTTGTGCCGGTAAGGACACAATAAAGGAAACTCTCACATCTGCTAGGTTCAGCAGAAAAGAGGGAAAAGAGAGACTTTATTTACATTTATCATACTTTATAGTGTTCTCAACTCCACAAGGGATTGGAGGACATGTCACTTCCTCCTCAATCCCACTGGAGAAAAAGGATGCTCATCAAACTTTTTCTTATCACAAAAGGAATGAAAAACAGAAAATACAGTTAAATAAACATTGGCTATTGTTTTCATGAAAGTGTGTGAAAATCTCTGACTCCAAGGCTAAAACAGAAGGGTTAGCAAGAAACAGGACAACACAGCCTCATAAGTAAGACTGCATATGTTTGTGAACTTAAATCCTTTATTATGTTTGATGCAATAAGTCAGTGGTGCTTTGGAGGAATAGTTCCCATGTCAAAATGGGATTCCCATGGAATCTATGAATAATTTGGAGAATGGAACACGCCTAGCAGGAGCTCTTGCAAATGTCAAACCTTGGATGTCAGTATCGCATTGGCCAGGTTACATAACACATAGATCCAGCTTCATTAGGAATTCTGAGCCCAAAGAAGTGGAAACATGGGCCAACATTCAACAAGGTGTAGTTCCTCCTGTGGCAGTAGTCAACACCCAGAGCTTAAGGCAAGATCTTTGATAAAAACAAGTTAATCATACATCCTAGATGATGAGTAAAGGAGGGTGTTGGATTTTACCAAGAGTAAGCTCTTGCCAAGAGTGTGGGAGTTGCAGAAACACCTCAAAGGAACAGAGCAAAAGTTTGTGACAGGTGTGTTATGTGCAGATTTAAGAGAATAGTTTGATGAAAAATGGAATGTTTTCAGCCTGAAGGCATGAAATTTGAAAGTGATGTTAGGAGGAAGGGCCAAGGTTCACACAGAACAAAGAACAAGTTTTCTCTCTGTTCCAGGACAAGCTTTGCATGGAGGAACAGTGAAATACTTGTGTGTTTTCTTTTAAATATGTATCATGTGCCCTCCAATGTGTTTGTGTGAGGTATTACCTAATATGGAGAAATCCAGTCTGAAAGCGGCTCTTTGAGGGTAGCAGTTAAGAAAGACCAAGAAAATAAAGAGCATGCCAGAGAGTACAATAATCAGATTTACAACCAGGAGGACATGGAGGCTGGAAGGGCGGAATGCAGCTGTAGTTTCAGGATTGTTGAATGTGGTTCTGTTTAAACTGGGATCCGAAGGCGTGCCTTATCTAAACACATCAGAACTAGTTTGGAGTAGTGTGCAGTTCATACAGAGGATCTTAGCCTAGTTTTGTGTCTTGTATAGGTGTGGTTTTGTGAGATGGATATTGGCTGAGAGCAGCAAACATTAACACTTTTTCGCCAGAGAATAAGTACCAAAGGAGACAGATGTTTTCGGTTTCCAGAAAAACTGCTGCATATAGACAGGGTTGTGCTCAGGTGGCTGTCATTCAACTGCCATGTCCTCACACATGGAGCGCTTATGTCTTTTGGCAAGTAAGACATATTTTGTTTAGGAGAAGCTAATCCTGTATCACTGTGTTGTGGTGTTGTTTGGCTTGCAAAGTAACTAAGTAGCAGTTGCCAAATGTCTCAGCTTATGAAATGTTACAGATCCTAATTCAGAGTTACTGAATTCCAGTGTTTCTCTGGAGAGGTGGAGGACCAGCCAGCTGAAGGCAGGTGATCTGAGAAACTAGAAATTAGTCTAGGAAGGAACAACCTAGACAGGGTCTTGTCCTTTGCTACTCTCATTGACTTCAAAAAGAATTGATAATTTGGCACCCTGGAAAATTAGATAATTTTAATTTTGGGTGCCCAAAGAGTTAATGCATTGGTCTTTTTCTGAGCATTCATGTTTCAAGATTTTCACTTACCGGTATTGGACAGGTTTTTAGTTTTCTCTGGGTAAGGTTTCTCTATCTGATGATAGTAAATCATATGAATGCTTAAGTATCCAAGGTAGATGAAGAATATAGTTATTGCAGTAAATAGTGCTTTTATCTCATGAATGAAGGTGGGCGTTACCACTGTGAACTGGGAATGCTGTTAAGTGTAGGCCTATAATCATAGGGAGGTGGAGAAGGAAGGGGTAATGTGGAAGTCAGAAGTCCTGTGAGCCTCACCTTTAGAAAGAATTTGTGCAGGACTGAAAATTTGGTAAAGCTTTCCATAATTGTCAGATTTCTGGATCTAGTCCTTTCCATACATGCTGCTATGGCATGCTACATGGCATGTTCCGCTTCAGAGCAGTAGGATTCAAAATTCTTCTTTTTAGCTTCTTCTGCAGTAGGAGAAGGAAGGTGCTCAAGGAAAGCAGGGATTGCAAAATGGTTGCCTTAGTTGTGTTTTAGAAGTTAGTAAATGGAATCCTAAAAGTAAGTGTAAAAGGAGTAGATACTCTGAAGCAGATCAGTCAGTTCTGCAAAGCCCAGGATTTTGCTACCTATTGTAGCAACCACATGTGTTATAAACTATGGAGAAGCGATCCCACAGAAAATATGAAGGTAGAGCAGAGATGTATTCAGTCATTTGACTTGTAGGAAGTTGCACTACAAATGTCAGCATCCAGGCAGAGAGTAGAACTGAAGTATTTTGCACCCTGGTCAAGGTACAAAAAAGTGACTTTGTACACTAAAGATATACTTCTGCCATAGGACAGAGGAACACTCCTGCCATCCTTGTTTTCTGAAGTTGTTGCATAGTTGCCAGCCTTCCCAAACATGGACATTTTAGGGCAACGTCACGCACAGAAGATTTTTGGTGGTTTGTTTGGTTTGTTTTGTTGGGGTTTTTTTTCAGTAAGGAATAAGCAGCTGAATTTGAAACTGCACGCTTAATTAAAATACAAGATAAATTCATACTTTTTTGTGAATACATGATTTCATAAAGGTTAAACCGCTCCAAATTGCCTGTCTGGACAACAAATTTGAATATTTTCCCTGTAAAAGTAACATTCCATTTTCAGTGTGTGCCATCCCTTGAGTTGTAAAATTATTACCACCAGACAAGCTATCGATAGAAGTCCTCCAGTTTAATTAGAGGTTTGTTGCTTTGCTTTTATTTGAGGGAGGGAGAGGGAGGGTAGTTTGTATTTTTGGCAGGAAGGAAAAGGCAGGGAGATATTTTGCTTTTACAAGGAATAAATGTCCTGTATTATAGGAACTAAACACGTGTGTTCTCAGCAAAGTGTCAGAACAAAGACAGAATCTCTGCGTGAGAGAACTTACTGTGTAGGAGGATCTTTATGTAGCAGATCAGCTTCATTAAGATAGAAATTACAGTATTTAATTCCCCGTGAAGTTCTAATGTGAGCTTGTTGCACAGGCAGTGTAGGAAGCTGTGTGCAAAAGCTCTTGTTTGATTCAGGAATATTCAAACCCAACTTTCCTTGGGAAAAAAAAATCCCCAAAGGATGTATGTAGAATAATGATTTGTATGGTAGTGATACGTTCTGGAAAGAGACAGTGGAAGTTGGTTGCAGGGGAGAGGATGTGACTTTGCATTATTAATGCCAGAATGGAGTCAGTCTGGAAGTGCCAATGCAATTGAACATAAGATTGAAAGAAAAATATGAGAAATCAGAAAGAATAGGATAAGCAAAACTGGAAATATTTGCTTGCTAGGATGGAGGAAGCTAGAAAAGTGATTCGTGGTTTGTAAGAGGGGATGCTTTTGTGAAAGGGTTTGTAGCAATTGTGAGAGTATCAAGTAGGAATTAGAAAAGGCAACAGAGGAGGTAGCAGAAGTTCAGGAACTTCAGAAGAAAGGCAGTCAGAACTCACACAAAGGTTTCACCCACAGGAAGTGAGAGAAAGGACTTGCTTGTTTTTCAAGGACACATTATAAAGGGTGAATCAACAGGGCTTGGCAAAATACTCAGAGAGGTGGGAGAGAAGAATGACTACAAAATGATAGGTGTGTTGTTCTCACAAACAGGAGGGTGTTGGAGCTGTAAAAGCACAGAAAAGTGCTTTTGAATGGGGCAACTGCTGTGAGATTATAAACACAGTCAGGTATTAAATATAGTTGAACCAAGCTGAATATTCCCATTGAAATTTCCAGACTGAAGATTCTGATATTTAAGTAGGTGTGACAGCAAATTATGGCTTTTAATTGGCATTTCTGTGCCTTTCCTGTTTATGCTTTTGAAATAGGTACAAACAACCTTTGACAATCATGTAACAAAAGTTGGCTTGCATAGACCAAATCTTTTTGTGTGTGCAGGAAGTATAGCAGATATGCTTCAGAGTGACAAGACAGGCCCTGGCTTGCAATAAGAGCTCACATGATCAAATTCTTTCTTGACTGACTTCAAGTGTCGGTAGTGCAACTGTGACAGTATAGCTGAGAATTGTCTTAAAGCTTTAAATATTGGAACAGGAACATTCATGGAACACAGCAGATTCTCTCTCCGTAAGATCTCACTGATTCACAGATTTCTGTAATTACTAAAGATACAAAACCAAGGAAGTTATGTTTAGTTTTACTTCAACTGCCTACTTTATCTAGCCATTATTCATGAGCATTTTTAGTGTTATACAGAGCACAAATCCTACGAGGAGCAGCTGAGGGAGCTGGGGGTGTTTAGCCTGGAGAAGAGAAGGCCCAGGGGAAAACTTACTGCTCTCTACAACTACCTGGAAGGAGCTTGTAGCCAAATGAGGCCTGACCTCTTATCCCAAGTTACAGGGTTATAGGACAAGAAGAAATGGCCACAG
>VYXC01008621.1:871315-897532 GCA_013397175.1 Platysteira castanea | reverse complement strand
GAAAAAGTTGCCAAGCATTGGAACAGGCTGCCAGGGAAAGTGACTGAGTCACCATCCCTGGGGGTATTTAAAAGATGTGTAGATGTGATGCTTGAGGACATAGTTTAGTGCTGGAAGTGGCCGTGCTGGGTTAAGGGTTAGACTTGATGAAGTTAAAGGTCTTTTCACGCCTAAACAATTCTATGATTCTACAATTTTTGCCAGAGATTAAAGATTTTATATCACAACCTCCTTTTTAATGTCTGTAACTTGAACTCTGTCTTAAACATTTTAGTAAAGCTTTGGCTTTATGAGTTCATACCAAGTAAAACAACATAAATTATATTCAAGATTAGATTTTGTTGAATAATCTTGAGAAGTGTGCTGCCAGCAAAGTTGTCCTTTGATTTTTAGATGCCATTAAATCTTGAATTGATATATAGCTTCAAAAGCCTGTTTGATGTGTTTTTTTCCCCCTTCTACATTTTTTATGAGGAGTTAGACTCTCTTATAACTACTTAAATGTAAAGATTACTAAGACATTTAGTGAGTAAAATCATGCCTAGATAGGAGTTAAAGCTTCTGAAACCAAACCTAAATCCTGCCTGCCTTTTTTCCCCTTCTGCACCCTTCCAAAAATGATGAGATCTAATGCTTATCAGTCCTGTAGTTGCATTATTATAAACTTACAAAGCACAGCAAGGTCCAAAAATAATTCTGTTTCCTTTGAGTAGCCCTGGAGATGACTGCTATATATGCATAAAGTAGTTTTTGCACTGTTCCTTCTGAAATTCAAATGCAACTTAAAATATTTCCAGCCCATGACCAAGATTTTGCACATCATTAAGTGAGCAAGTTCTTCTTGGCAATCATCACAGATACTTGTTTTTTTCTGGAAGAATAGTAAACACTTGTTCTCTCTCTGCATGACTGAATTTCACAACAAAGAAAAAAAGTTCTCTCTCAATCTCTTTTACTCAAAATTAGCTTCAGATTGTGTAGGAGACTCTACAGCCTGGGTCAGCTTGTTAAGGAATAAACTCATTTTTCTCACTGGCATTTTGTAACTTAAGTTATATTGCAAAGGCTGGAGTTAATTGCTTGGCTGTATGAGTTGTTAATCACAGGCTGCTGGAGTTCAGCATTTTCTGTATCACAACAGTCATCCATTGTTACTTCTAAAAAGTCTCTTCCTCACCCAAACAGAACTGTCAGAATACTGAATGCCATTTACAGGAGCACTTAATTACCAGAACTGTTGCATTTAGTCTTGCAGTATTTTCAGAGTCCTCACCAGAATTTTAGGTCATTGGTGCTACTTCAATTTTATCTAAGTTGCAAAGCATTGAAGGATATTTTAGAAATGTCTAAGCCAGATCATAAGCAAGTTTACTGAAACTGGAACAGCTCAGTTAAATGGCTTTTTGTGTTTCATAGCAGCTTTACAGACTGTGATGAGAAAAATGCAGCTTTACAGACTGTGATGAGAAAAATGGTTATTTTCTCAAAAAGCAGTGTCAGTGCACAAAGAAGTAGATGCACACTGGAAGCTCCTCTCAGCTTCTGAGAAGAAAGCCACTAGTAAGGCATAATGTTGTAACTAAATCATATGAATGATGTGTTTTAAGAGATCTTGTGTTACTCTCCAACATTTTGGGGGGAAACAAAAGATGAGATTTTGTTCAGGCCATCTAAGTAACAATTTTCAAAGCTCCATTTTTACTGATGAGTGTGTAGATTTATGTCTACTCATAAGGATGCCTTTTCACATAAACTCAGCTGGCTGAATTTTATGTCTCTATGCTCACTTTCTAATAAATGAAGAGAGAGGCAGGATCATACCAGGCTGAGACAAGTCTCCTGAGGTGAGATGAGTGCCTTTCTGATGGTGCTTATCTGTCTTTCCATGAGGTCTCTGACAGTTAAATGGCTAAACTTAAGTGAAATGAATGTCTTCCAGAATGAAAACCTTCTTGAACAAGTATCTAAAAATGAAAGTGATAGATAATGTACTCTCTTAAACTTACATCAACAGATCAATTTTTCTACTGTTTGCTTTTACAATAGCATCTAGGAACTCTAGGTATGCATAAGGTGCTTGAGGCTGTATAATCGCAGAATAAAAAGCCAGTCCTAACTCTCAGAGTTTACACACTAAATATAAAACAACATGACAGAAGAACACAGGAGAACAGAAGGAGTGAAAGAGGCAGTGAGAGTGCCTGGGTCAGTAGTAATCACAACCCATCAACAGCCCAATAACTGAGAGTTTTGCAGCCTTTATAACAAGAGCTGTACCTTGTGACTTCGAGGTTAATAGGATTGTAACTGTGGGGATGTTTCAGAAGAGTGCCTTTGAGGGAAAAGAGTCATGGAGACATATTTATGGGAAGTAAATACATGATCATTGTGAACTGATGGGAAGTTTAGACCCTAGTTTAGCACAAGTTTCCAGTGTTTGTCCACCCTCACTTTCATAAAGTGTTTTTTTACATGTAAGTGGAATTTCTTATATTTCAATTTGTGTCCATTGCTTTTATCCTGTTACTGGGAACAGCTAAAAGAGCCTGGGTCCATCTTCTTTACACACTCCCATCCACACATTTATACACACTGACAACATCTCCCTGAGCTTTCTGTTCTCCAATCTGTTCTCCAAGAACAACCCCAATTCTCCCAGCCTCTTATCATATGACAGTTGTTTCAGCCACTTGGTCACCTTCATGGCACTTCACTGGAACTGTTCCAGTTTAATGTTTATGTCACACTGTGGGGGCCAGACCTTGACTCAGTACTCCAGGAGTGTTTTAGCACTGCTGAGTGGAGGGAAGGGAACCTGTCAACCTGCTGGCAACATTTTTCTTAATATAGCCCAGAAGGATGCTGGCCATCTTTGCCAACACCCTACAAAGTTTGGCTTGACAGAAGCCAAAGAATTGAATTAAATTATGAATATAGTGAACTTTGGATGGTATGGTCCCCATGTCATTCATAATCCAGTTTTCTCAGTCACCAGCTGTTCCAGGCATATCCACCATGAGGTGTAGGTAAGAAAAGTTGCTTTATACAGATACTATTTCCATCACTAGAGTGGTGTTGCAGTGGCTAAGTCCACATTACACCCCCCATGTTGCTACAAAATGGTCTCTCCCCACATCACTGTGCTGGAAAGTTCTCCCTTTACCGGGACCCCACTGGTCCCTGGTCCTCTCCCACCTCCCCTCCCCTCTCCCACTGGCCCCTGTTCTGTCACTTAACCTCACCTCTACCCCCCCCAGCCCTCACATTATTGGTTTCTGATGCTCTGCCCGCCCCTGGTACCCCTCGGGATAAAACCATGCACGCGATTGTTCAGGGTTCTTTGCCTTCGTTCCCCTCCGGGTGCGTTTGTTCCCGGTCTGTGGTGCAGACCCAAAAACTCGCCTCGGAATGGCACGAGAAGACTCCCTCCTGCCTCTTCATCTCCAGAGCACACAGAGACTTTGTGTGTGAGCGGCTGCTGGTGTCCCCCTGCGGGGCTTGTGAGCTGTGCCCGCGTGGGGGCTGGCAGAGCGCCGCCAGAGCGTCTCCACGAGGGACACGGGGGGAAAAACGCGGCATCGTCCATCGACACCACACTCCGCGTTAGAGTGGTGTATATGACTTTCGTATAGCATCTTAAAATTAAAATCTCACTAGGCTCGGGAGCAACTCCTGTTGAAGTTGAAGATAAGAACTGAATTTCATGATTCTGGAGAACAGCTTAATCTGCTGACATTTTCTAGATCCTGAACTGGAAAGGAGGCATCTTGGCCAGAAGAGGAATACTGGCTGCCTCTTGTTCTATTTGTTGCACACTGGATGAAGGAGAGCAAAGATGGCATCTTCTAGGAGAACAGCAGAAGTTGCATGATGCAGGGAGGCTGGAGTGCAGAGTAGGACATGGAAGGGAAGGAGTAACTCCATACCAGAAGGGAGATGGGAAAGCTCCTGTGTAAGCCCTGAGACAGCTCTCATCCAGGATGAGGAGGAAGACACTTTAAAGGAGCATGGGGACAAGGCAGGGGAACTAGATGGAGGTTAAAATAGAAAGCCTTTCCATATGTTCCCTTCAAATGTAGATTCTATGTCATTTTCACGGAAGATGGAGGTTGATTTGGGGTCCTTCACACTTACCTGTGTAAAACCATTATTAAACTTGCCTAGGTGATGTGAGAACTCATGACAAGCATGGAGATTTCTTCTGAAGTTGGATGCTACTAGAGATCAAAACACTTTGAGGTAAAGACTTTTTAGCAGTATAGACAATTTGTCTGATCCAAAGTTGTGTTCACTAAGCTACTGCTGTTTCCTGACCTCATGAAATGGCACTGCGTGGGAGCTACACAATTCACATGCAATTCCAAAAGATGGCAACCTTAGGCTTCCAAACTGGGGCCTCTGCAAAACAGCTCTGCAGCTCCTAACAGTTCACAGTGGTGAATGTTTGAAAATTCTGGGTTCTCCCAGACTGAGTTTAATTTTATCCATCTATTCTATTTTTCATACATTTCTACATATAAGACAGAATGTATGTGATTCAGTTGAAAAATGGGCAACTTCTCAAATGAATTTCTGAGCCTGAAAGAAGGGAAGGTTAGGAAATCTTAGATCTACCATCTCTGAGTTTCAGACTGTGACTTCAACTACATACAGGCGTGAGGCTCTGCTATCAATCTGTGTTGAAGCTCCTGTGGCACAATCATGAAGCAGAGACAGCTTGGCAAAAAATGAGAAAGGAACTATTTAATTTGATGAATTTTAGTATACTTGGTCTTGTCCTACTGAATTATTAAGGCTTTATTCACACAGTCCACTAGTCTTGTCCCTATCAGAGTACTTTTAATGGCAATCACTACTGTTGTGAAACTCTGCATAACTCTGGATAGATACAGTCTTGAGACAAGATAAGGTACATAGCCTTTGTGCTGCATTCATTCTCATGCCTTAAAAGATTCATCTTTTCTCTTGGTTACTACTTATTTTCTGACTTGGTCTTTGAGTCCAGTTTCTGCTTTTTTTGTGGTTTTGTGTTCATCATGAATCTTACTTGTGAATAGTTAATGACAGAAACTTCACAGATAAATTCATCAAAAAATGCAGTTATTTCAGAAATTTTTAGTAAAGCATGTCGTTACAACTGAAGTTGCATTGACAAAACCAAAAAATTCTGATGCTAAAGTCTAAATTCTGTGGTTTTATGACAAATGCTGGTTTTGCATTACAGGATCATTGCTGGATGGAAAATCAAGCATCTTGCTTGTTTTCCAAAAGTCATGTTTGGAAACCATCAGCTTGGAAAAATCTATCTTGGTTTGGCTTAAAGCCAGATTTTGAAATTTCAGCTTTCATGAAGCAGAAATGTCTTTCTTCAGGCAGCCCTAGCAGCAGGGTCAAAGTCTGAGCCTCACTCTATTTTATGCAAAGCTTTTCACTTCTGCAGTCGTTCATCCCTCCCCAGGCCAAGGATAAAAATTCTATCTTGTTTTGGTTGTGCCAGTTCCTTATGATTTCCCTTCCTTACTTATACTGTGCTGATGGGAAGGGGTAAGTATTGGCCTAGGCCATTACTGTCTTTCCTTCACGTACGTAGCAGAACTAGGGAGAGAATTTTGAAGGCAGTTTTGCTCCTTTTGTGCAGAAACCTTGTGATTTTAGCATTGCTTGTAGGGCTATGTTCCTCCCACAATGTTGGTTGGTCATTCTATTTGAACTAACTCAATATTCTAATAGCTTTGTATCACATTCATATTACTCTTCTTGGTTATGTTTCTTGCTTGCATAGGTAAGATTTCAGACAGGGATCTTATCTCTACGAGGTTTATCCTGTGCTACAGCTCTCATTACTGAATGCCTGAGCATCTCAACGTTCAGTACATTTATCCTTGCCAATCCAGTGGAATACAAAGCTTATTTTTTATCTGTTTTTAACAAAGGGAAGACAGTGGTTCGTAGAGGCTAGAATTTTATCTAGCCTTCAGAGGGAAGAAATAGCAGGCTCCTGTGCATAACTTCCAGGTGTTTGGCACCCTAATGACCTCTGTTAAACAGCTGGGCTGATGGATGTTGCATATGGGGAAGAGTGATCAGAAAGCACTGGCATTCTCAGTAGGAAGCTGCTCTGAGCCAATTAGCAAGAACAGGGATGTTTTGGGACCTCTGCCTCCTTCTGCAGCTTTGGCATTTAGCTCTCTGTGGGCCAGAGGCACCTCCTTCCTTTGGCACACTGCGTCTCCTGCCAGTGCATGCAAGCTCTGAGCTTTGGTACGTGTTCTTATCCTTTTATGTCTTTTATTTAAAAAAAAAAAAAACAACCCAACACACAAACCCCCACCAAACCCATGGTGGTTTCCCTCTTCCTCACATCCCTTATATGTGAATCAGTAGCGTGAGCATTGACTGAGAAGGCTTACTGCTCACTTGGGCATGTTGAAGTTGCATCTCCCAGGTCCTGGGGGAATGCCAAAGTTAGCAGGCTGCCTGGGAGACTGGAGCTAGGGAGGGAGCTGTGCTGCAAGGCTGTGTGAGTAAGCTGGGAGTCCTGGGGCCTGGAGGAGGATGACTCGTGACTTGGCTCTCCTGGCAGGGATGGGAGGAGAGTCCCATCTTCCAGACTTGTTTGTGCATTTTAAACGCAACTCCAAAGCAAGTCCAAGGGGTCCAATCTGTAGTTTTGTTATTCAGGTGACAGCAGTAACTACTCAGTGGTAAACACGTACTCTTTCACGTCTTCTGCTCCGCTCCATCTCTGCTGTGCCTACCCTCCATATAATCATATTTTTAAGGCAGGAGAAAGAGAGGAGGCGAGAGGAACCTCCTCATACTGAAGAGACCCTTAACCCAGATGTCTCACTTTTTTTTCCAGTGAGTGCTGTAACCAGCAGGATACTGTAGGAAAATAAACACTTGCAACAATTTTGTCCTCTCTGTGTTTTAAATGAAAATGTTTACCTGTTCATTTTGTGAAGTACTGTGAGCTCCAGCTGGGTGTGTTTTGAGTACAGGTATTGGCTCCTTAGGGGCCAATGTCACCTGGGGGTTTGGGGTCTTCAGTTAGAATAGGCAAGTGACACAGCTGCCAAGATGTTTCATTTTTGGCTTGTAAAGAGGCAAAACTTTTAGAAAACTTCCAGGTTTAAGTGAGAGGTGCCCCTTGGAGTAGGCACTTGTAGATGCCGGGTTTATGGTTTTGGAATTTCTATATAATTATATACGTGTTTAAATTCTCTGTTGTACGTAGTCTTAAGTAAGTAGGGCCCCATGTTAGTGTCCTTGCTCCTTTTCCTGTCTCTTTGCCTATTCTATTTCCAAATCCTAAAAAACCCCATCTAGAATAGTTACTAATCGTAATTTCTGTAATACTTTACCTGACAGTCATGGCTCTGTAATATTGCTCATCATTATAACTACTCTTTCTAACATCCATCTTGTTTTAAATCTGTATAACTTCTTTCTACAAAGCATAATTAGATTAAATTATAAGCAGAGGGTTTTTTAAGGAAATACTGTCATTATTGAATCTACTGCTTTTCATTCATGAAGGACCAGAATTTAATAAAGTGCTCATACATCTCATAAAATTTGGTATTTAAGTCAACCCTTTCTTTCATCTCATTTTTTTACTATAACCTCTTACCTCTGTATTTTTCTGCTGAAGATGCAGGGCCAGTTTACTTTTTCCTCCATCAAATTAATTTATAGTAGAGGTACAGTGAAACAGTCTCACTGTTACAAGGGAAATGGTAGATATACCTGTCACAACAGAATTTTATCTATACAGTCAGATACAACTTCTCTCAGAAAACATTGTTGGACTAATTTCAGCCTAACAGTGCACTCTTTATTTTAGGCTGATCACATTTCTCTCTGTTCAGATAAAATATACTTCTTTATTCCAGTGCCTTTTTTTCCTAAAAAATCTCATGAACTAAGAATCAACATGGCAAAATACTCATTAATACTTTATTATTTGGCAAAAGTAAAACTAGTGGATGATTTGCTGCCTAAAGTCTGGACAAAATTTGAAAATTACTTAAGATTTCCCCTTGCATAAACCTAATTCTCTCCATAATTATTGTCATTTCTGCTGCACACAAAGCCCCTCTCAAACTTCACTGGGGATAGTTTCCATGGGAACCAGAGAGTGAGAACTGATTAGTCTTGAAACAGTCAAATAATAATCTTCCTTTTCACCAGTGGGCAAAGACTTCTCCACTGTTTAATGGAAGGCACTAAAGCTTATGTTTTGAATGAGGGGGGAAGATAAGACATCTGGAAGGAGGCCAAGTCTGCTTTGTATACCTGTGAGGTTAATTCTTGCTGTATTCAAAGGGAAAACCACTATGTTCTCTCTTTAGGGTTGTATTCCTTGTATTCTGCCTGTAGACTCCTGAATGATAGGAAAGGAAACTCTCTGTTAAATCTAAATGCTCATAGTCCAGGGGAGGTGAGGAGGGAGTAGTGGTCATGAGAAGGTGAGTTAATTCTATGTGTGGCACAGATACAGTCACGTTGTGAATGCAAAAGTTGAGAGGCTATTGAAAGATCCTGCAGAAAGCAT
Organism: Platysteira castanea; assembly: GCA_013397175.1. NCBI lineage: Eukaryota > Metazoa > Chordata > Aves > Passeriformes > Platysteira > Platysteira castanea. The sequence goes on along the minus strand of VYXC01008621.1, from coordinate 888,975 downwards.
CCCTGGGGAGGCCTTTCCAGGCGTGAGCATTGACCTGTCTCCAGAACTGAACTGTGCTGGTTTTTGCACAGTGTTGAGTGCCCTCTTACCATGCCTGAGTATTAGCTACAGTGGGGGATGTTTATTGCAATTGCACGGGAGGGAGAAGAATCCCTCAAGAGTAATGTGAGGTAATGAAAAAAGTCACTCTGAAGTCTAATGAGGTGCTCTGTTAAACTGGCCATTATCTGGTTGCCATAGTCATAGTCATTGGGATTATTTTCCTGTAATACTGAGAAGAGAAGGGAACACTGCATTTCATTCCTGTGAGAAAAAAGTATGGAAAGGATAGAGATTTTAGATCAGTGATATTGTTATGAAAGATGACCTCCAAAAGGAGAAGAAAGCAGGTTCCACAAATCTTGCAGCCAAGTTGCAGTGCTATAAGAATGCTGATGCACAGAAAAGACCAGAAGTGTTTCCTTACAGAGAATTAAATTTGATCAATAAGCTGATTTTTAATATAGCACAATTTAAACATGAATTACAGGACTGTAAATGTGAAGGTATGTTTTTAAAAAATGTATTTTATCTTAAACTAATCTTTATATTCTTTACCATAATTTGGTTTTCCAGTGGTTTTGGGTTTGAGTATTTATTATATGCCTTTGTGTAATTATTTTTCACAAACATAAAGAGAGAAAAAGGAAAAATGCGCATAGATTTTTATCACAGTGTTTGGAAATTTTTTTTTTCTCTTTTGCACTTAGTTGAAATAACTAGAACCTGAGGGAGAATATTGTTATTTTTGTATTGTATAATATATCAGGTATAGAGATGATTAATGATCTAATCCAGTGATTAAATTAAGAAATCCCATTTCTGTCTCTTACCAGTAATTACTGTGTTGTAAACACTGATGGCAGTTACTGTATTGAAAAACAAGTACTCAAATTTTGAAATCTTTTTTCTTAGCTTGTGCATGAAGCTAAAATAAAACAAGATGCTTGCATTAAAAAAAAAAGGCATGAAAAGGATTTTTCTACATTAAAGATGTATTTTTGTGGGCTTCTGAGATAAAAAACCCAGATATATTACTGGCAATATTAAAGAATATAGGAGGAGGATGGGGTGGCAGATGAAGCACAGTTATGCTCTGTCTTTGGGTCACTTTATTTTGGCCCCCTTAGCCATGCACAAAGAGACCCTGCAGGCAAAAGCTGTGTAGTTTAAATGTGCAAAGTAGTGTTCAATTTGTCCTTGAATTCTAATATCAGATTGCCTACTGTCTGTTTTTAAATGTCTTCATGTTAAATTACTGTCCTGTACAGGTCTGGTGATCAAAGATAAACACAAATAAAGTCTATTTGATGTTTTTAATGCGTAGAAGAGTTTATTCACTTCTTACTGCTTGTATTTACCCAGTTCTATGCCTGCCTTGACTTCCAGGAGAGAAGGACATCACAAAAATTTTCATTCCTGTGACCAGGTGACCTAACTGAAGTTATGGTGGGAAAGAGACTGGTCCTTCTCTTTCCTGCAGTCTGTAAAACAGGCTTGTTGTGGATCAGGTGTGTAACAGACCACCAAATGCTAGTGTTGGTGAGCTGCTTAACGCTGTTCCCTACTGTCCTCTGAGCTAGATCCCTAACTGCTGACCAGAGACACTAGGCAAGATGATTATTAGAGGAGAAACCAAAGACAATTATCACTATAAATTTCAAACACTTATTCATCTGGATAAAAATGCATCAGGGCTGCTTCTTATTCTGAAGGTCTGAGCAGTGCAGTGAGGAAGAATGTGATGATATTCATAGGGGAACAGCAGAAATGGTGGTGGTTCCTAAATATCTGATAGGAGACAGTGGAACAAAGGACAGGGCTGACACAAGTGCCATTTCATCACAGCATGCCCCAGTCCAACAGCACCGTTTCCTGGGAGATGGAACAACACTGCGTGCCTATTAATCACGAGAGAAGCTCTGCTGTTCTCACAAGTCCTCCAAAACCTGTCTAACTCAAGTGGGCGAGGATCAGCCCACCCATGACAAACTACTGCAGCTTTATCCCACATACTATATATTATCAAAAATGTTATGTCTGCTCTGAACAAAATGTCCAAGTGTGATAAATGTGGGCAATGTTTCAAAAAAGTGGGCTTGTCTTCATGAGAAAATTGTTCTTAAAATCAAACTTTAGGTTGGTTAATTCATTGTAAGCAGCCTAATCTACAGAGCTGCATGAGATACTAATTTTTTTGGTAAATATTGCTGTCACACTCACTGAAATGGTGAATAGATTAGTGTGCTGTTAACTAAGCTGCTTTGAAATCATATCAAATTTTCTGTATCTCTTTCCTGTAGCTATGGTTATATGCTATGGTCTTCTTTATATTGAACCCACTCAGTTCCCTCTGTTATTATGAAAATGTAAGTGCTTTAGGAAAGCTTTCAGTGAAGCAACAGGCATCTTCTCCCCTCTCAGGAGAGCCTTTATTTCTACAGGTTAGAGAAGGACTTGTGTAGTCCTGACTGTGGAACAACAGCCATAGTCTCCTTAAACTTCATAAGGTAGGCCTCACTGCTGGAATTAATCTAAGTTTGATGTGGTACAACCCAGAGTTCATGATATAGCTCTTTTCACTGTTGAGAATCTTGGTAGAACAATGCTAGTGGATAATTCACTCTTTTGTAAAGTGTAGTATTCCAGCAGAAGGCAAAACTATCAGATCTACATTTTTTTCTTACACATTCAAGGAAAGAATGAATGTTTTCTCAGTAAGTAATATTTTCATTGAAGAAATACAAGCATCAAATACTTTGGAATCACTAAAAATCTTTCCACTGTGTGCTTATTCTCTGATATTATGTTTGATCATCAGTGATCTATGTTTTCTTGTGTTTTACTATTTGAACTTCATTATGAGATGAAAACTTGAAGGCACTTCTAAAATGTAAGCTAGGTTAGAAAAAGCACTGTTCAGAATGTCACAAGAGTCATTTAAAAGAAGCTTGTTACTGTGACATTCATGTCTAACATCAAAATGCTGGGGTAAGTTTTTATCTGCAAGGATAATGGTCGTAATTTTAAATTAAAAAAGAAAGAAAAATCTGATTCCCATGGAAGGGCAGAAGCATGAAAGCAGAATTATTTTAATAACTCAGTGAGAAAATCTGCCAGCAGTCTTTGTTACTTGTTTATGTAGTCTTGCATAAACCAAAAATACTTTGTTTATTTAAAAGATGCAATGTATGTTTTATGTTGTCTCTTCTCATTATGCATGTCAAATATATTTTACTTTACAGAAACCTTTGAGGCAATTATTTGATAATTTGGCAAGAAGTAACTTAATGACCGCTAAGTAGTCCTCCAAACAAGATGTCTCTTTTTCTGCAAGTTATTAAATTTATGAAAAGTAAACCTAAAAGTGTAAGTAAGGTTAGGTAAGAGACAAAAAGAGTATGCTAAGTGTCAAAGTAGTTTCATTTCTAGTTTTACAATGGTGGGAAGCAGCTCAAGAATTACAACCCATTTATCATTATTTCCAGCTACTGCTTGAACTGCTACATTCCTTTTTCATTTCTTAGGCAGATATTACAATGTGTATGACAGCCTAGGATTATTTTTACTACATAAGCATCATACTGTTTGTGTCTGAAATAATATCAGGTATTCCCTTTACCATACCACTTCTTGAGTTAAACTTACTGAAGTCACTTTTTTTAAAGGAAAGAAATGGCTGCTAGATCAGAAGATCCTAGAGCAACTGACAAGGAATTTGTTCAGGACCAAGTAAAAGCAGCACCCAAGAAACACTTACAATTCAGTATGTTGGAAGCATAACCTTCCCGAGGGCTGATCTCTTCCTGATTTCACTGAAATTAAAGGCTGTCTTCTGTTTTTGTAGCAGAGGAGTTAGGCTCACAAGAAGTCACTAGATGCCCTGGTGATACACGAGTTAGGCTGTTGCAGAGTGACTCAAGCAATGCTGACTTAGGCTAAAAGAGGATCTACTGTAATATGTGGGGTTATGTTTTTGTCCTTGGTAACATGACTGTGACTTACACAGCAATCTGACAGGGATTAACACTGTGCTCTTTTCAAGAGGCAAAATGTTCCCACAGTGCACTTGGCTTGCATGGCAAGGTTTTGGTAGCAGGAAGCTACAGTGGTGACTTCAATGTGGACCTGATAGAAGCTTCTACCTTCTCCTACAGAGCCAATGCCAACTGGCTCCAAGATAGACTCACTGCTGGGCAAGGCTGAGCCCATCACTTGTGGTGGTAGAACCTCTGGACTTTAATATATCTTATTCTAACATAGTTAGGAAGGGGGAAAAAATTATTGGTGGAAGCAATTGCAGCCAGATAAGACAGAAGTGAGAATGTATGAGAGAAAAATCCCTGCAGACAGCAAGGCCAGAGAAGAAGGAGGAGGAGGAGGTGCGTCAGGCACTAGAGCAGAGATTCATTCCCCTGCAGCCCCTGGTGCAGACCATAATGACACAGGCTGTCCCCTGCAGCCCATGGAGATCCATGGTGGAGCAGAGATCCACCTGCAGACTGTGGCCGACCCCATGCCAGAGCAGGCGGATGTCCAAAGGAGGCTGTGACCTTGCGGGAAGCCCGTGCTGGTGCAGGCTCCTGGCAGGACCTGTGGCCCCAAGGAGAGAGGAGCCCACACTAGAGCACTTTTTCTGGCAGGGAAACTCTATGGGGCACCCACACTGGAACAGTCTGTTCCTGAGTGACTGCACCCTGTGGGAGGGGTGCACACTGGAGCAGGGAAAGGGTGTGAGGAGTCCTTCCCCAGAGGAGGAAGGAGATCAGAGGCAGTGTGTGATTAAATGACCACAACCCCCATTCCCTGTCCCACTGTGCTAAGGGGGAAGGAGGTGGAGAACTGGGGAGTAAAGTTGAACCCAGGAAGAAGGGAGGGGTGGGGGAAGGTGTTTTAAGATTTTTTTTTTCATTATCCTACTTTGATTGGATTGGTAATAAATTAAACTTATTTCCCCAAGTCAAGTCTGTTTTGCCCATGACTGTAACTGCTGGGTGTTCTCTCCCTGCCCTCATCTCGACCCAGGAGCCTTTTGTTATATTGTCTCTTCTCTGCCCAGCTGAGGAGGGGAGTGATAGTGCAGCTTTGGGGGGCAGCTGGTGTCCAGCCAGGGTCAACCACCAGCACTCCCATGCAAGCTCTAGAAAGACTGAATTCTGGGCACTATTTTGGGAGAGTTGTACCACTATATTTCAGGCCTTCCTGACCTCTCAAAAAAATGACTCTAGGGAACAATGCTCTGCTTGCTTCCCCTCACTCAGCGGCCCTATGAACTTAACCCTTGCCTGTGTGTATGGGTAAAGAGGACAATACTGGCAGCTCTGCTCTGCCTTGTTTGGGCAAGCAAAGCTATAGACTGTAGTCCAGGGGGATGGAGATGACCTTCTCCTCGTTTTCTGTGTCTAAACATGGCATTCCAATGTGGGAAGTGCAGAAGCTTTTTGCGTGCTGCTCTCTGCTCTGTAACCATGTGGAGAAAAGACCACAGCTTGTGTGATAGGATAAGATTATGCCACAGGAAGGACTTGGTAGTTGTCTTTCCCCTGTGTGTTTATTACGAACTGTGATTGGCTCAGCTAAGAAGCAGGGGAAAAGGAGATTTCCTACATCTACCTGCTGTGAAGAAGGTTATGTCTTCTGTTATGTTATTGATGGGGGGGTTTCCAGTGTACTGTAGCAATCTACTGGCCACAACCCTTCAGCAGAACTCTTGATTTTGGTCTATAACCTTTTCATTCAGTAAGATTTAAAAGAGTTAAAAAAAATATGTAGAATTTTGATCTGGACTTCATTGAATTTGTTTGTACACGCTTGATTAAACAATGAAATTAGAACATAGAAATAAGCATCATCACAATAATTTCCTACTGCCTGCTATTGGTTAAATATAGACAATCAGCTTTCAAAGGGTACATAGAAATAATTATGGCATAGCCCAATATTTAGGACTTCTGCTTTTTTTTTAGAAAATACTACCTCACATTATCTTGTTACTTTGTACATGTAATTCTGCACATATTTGAAATAACAGAATCAATTACACCTACATAAAGTACGTAAAATAAATAAATAAAAGGATCAACTCCCTTCTCAAAAAGCAACACAGAACAAGTGGTACTTCGTGAGACATGAACAACTTTCTAATTAGCATGAATTGCTACTTTAAAACATTTTAAGGCAGTATAGCCTGCAACAATTACTCTTTTAAAACAGTCTGTTTTGTGATGAGTTATGTTCAGCTCTGTCTTGGGGTGACTTTATGATGTTGCATCCCGTATCGCCGTCCTATGCCCAGACATGATTCCTGTGCCTTTCTGTGCCTTTAAAACTGGGTGCGAGAGAAAGGAAAAAAAACCAGATGAACTTTTCAAAGCAGTTTGTGCTCCAAGGCCACGCTACTCCTCTGTGTGCTTCTGCGGTGGCAAGAGCGGAGGGAACACCCTTTGCCTGCTTTTCAGCCAGCTTTCGGCTCTGTTTCTCCAGAGAGACACGGAGAGTTAAACTTTTTTTTTCCTGGGACTTTGGCTTTCTTCTTCTTCTCTTCTGGAACTGTTCAGAACACCAGAACTCACTGGGAGAACTTTCCACTGAGGCCCAGAGTGGGCCTACACTGATCCAGCTCCAAAGAGAAGAGAGAGAGACCACACCCAAAGACAGGTTTTATTATTTAGCATTATTCTTGTCACATGTGTTTATTAAATAAATAGGTTTTTTCCTTCACTTTCCTCTGAGGAATTTCTTCCTGAACCTGGTGGGGGAGGGATGGCTGAAACCTGCCCTCTATCAGAGGACGTTCATTTTGGACGTTCCTCTGAATTTGTCTCAAACTGGGACAAGCTCTCAGAAGGCAAAAAGTTAAACAATCATTGTCATAATCATGCCCAAGATTAGCATGCTAATTAAAAAAACAGAGTTGTCCTCTGGAGCATCTATTTTTCTTCTCCAATTTTAAGCCTTTCATGAAAAACACAGACTGTTCTGTATGCGTCCTCTTAAAAATTTCTTGTGTTACAGATGAATCAGTTAGTGAAAAATTCATGATTCATTCCTAGAAAAAAAATTCTTGAATGTCCCCACCTCTGTGGCCTGAGGTTCATACCCCTATTGACTTATGTCCTAGCAAGCTTTCTCTTTTCATCAGCAAGAAGTTCTTAATTTTCTTTTTGATATTGCATCCATTAGAACCTTGTTGTTGCGTTATTGCTGAAATGGAAAGCACAATCAAACTCGAGATTTCTGGCATTACAGTCTCTGACTACAAGCACAGTTGGTAAGTATCATGGGCAGTCACATATTCAGTGGCACAAAGTATTATAGGGAGTTTTACTCTGAGAAATACTGTGTATCTTAGTAATGGTACTAATTGCAGATGGTTGCATATTTGATTTCAAGTTTATGCTTTTCAAGCTCACTACAAACGAAAGGGAAAAGGCAAAATGTTATACAAGGCTGCATGGCCAGTGATTTCCATCAGTGCTGAATCACATGGTTTACATCTACCAAGACAGTTTGACAAGGAGGGAGAAAGAATAGAAGTGGGCAGGAGGTTGATTTTCTCAAAGAGCAGTGTAGCAGAAGTCATTCCTTGCAATTAAATGGTTTGATAGAGCAAAGGCTTCAGTGAAAGAAGGTAGAAGAAAAATAAAGGCCTCAATTTTGAGATTCTGAATCCTTGAACTTCCTGCTAGCATTGGTTGCTAGACTTCAGACCACAAGGGCAGAAAGGGTGCTATGTATAAATGGGGAAAATAGTATAAGCAATTTTTCTAAAACTTGTCTGTATGAACAGGCCCATAAAAATTAAGAGGGTGAGGGGAGCTGATTAGTTGCACTGAGATCCTAAAGTGACTTGTCCAGCTGTGTGCGGGTGAAAGCACAATAAAGGACGCTCTCACACCTGCTAGGTTCAGCAGAAAAGAGGGAAAAGAGAGACTTTATTTACACTTATCATATTTTATAACATTCTCAACTCCACAAGGGATTGGAGGACATGCCACTTCCTCCTCAGTCCCACTGGAGAAAAAGGATGCTCATCAAACTTTCTCTTATCACAAAAGGAATGAAAAACAGAAAATACAGTTAAATAAACATTGGCTATTGTTTACATGAAAGTGTGTGAAAATCTCTGACTCCAAGGTTAAAACAGAAGGCTTAGCAAAAAACAGGACAACACAGCTGTCTTTTGATCATAATAGAGTTTTTTCTTTTTTCTTTAGTAACATGAGATACATAGTCTCCTTGGAAGGATGCTTTACTTACCCTCTTGTATTACTACTGCATCCCAGTTTTACTCAGCATAATTAAAGAAAAGTCTGAGTGGTAATATATACATTTATATTTCCCTAAAATATCTTCTCCTTCTTCTGCCTTGCCCCCCACTGTTCAATATATTTCCCAATTTTTGCTCTGTTGCCAACAGATAGTTCTGCTCACTTTTTAGTGAGTTCACTATTATAGCAGTACTGAATGCACGCTTCAGCAAATCTATTAAAAAGGTAAATAAGAAGTGTTTGGGGCATTTAAGAGTAGTAGGATTGTTGCTCTGGGCAACAATCAGAAGGCCTGCCTAGAAATAAGTATTTTAGCCTTATGTGTGTATTGTCCATATTTCCACCTGTACGGTACAGGTTCAGAATCCTAAACTCAACTTTTAAACAATCCAGTGCTTTCTGCAGTTTGGGAGGTGTGCCAACATTTCCTTTTCTAGTGATCAGGGTAGCTCAGTATAATCAGAAGGACACTTGCCATTCTCTTTAGTGATTCACTGTTACTGCGTGGCCCCTAATTTTTAAACATAATGAATTCAAGAAAGATGCAGCATAATGTGATGATGTAAGAATCTTCATCCTGATTAAAAACCTCAGGGTTTAGTGTCTTCATACAACGTAAATTTGTAGTAATTATGGCAGCAGAATTTCAGTGTTTTCTCTTTGCAGTAGAAAATATTTTTTTCCACTTTTTTTTCTGGTAAGTTGTCTCAGTTGTCCTTTTAAACTTAAAATAGGTAATACACTAGTGTGTCCTGTGTTCTGATACTTAGGTGAATTTATATTGAGAAGTCATGAGAAGTTCCTTCTTAACAAATGATCCATTCATGGTAATGCCACCATCTGCTGTCCAGGGAGGATGGAGAGCAATGCAAATGAAAAATAGCAAAATCTCAAACTCACTTACTAGGTGCAGACTCCCTCCAGCAATCCACAAATCTTCTTCAGGCATCTGGCACGGACTTGGCAGCTTTGCAATTGTGGGAAGTGAAAAATGATTGTAGTTAAACTTATGCCTAGCATTCTTTTATTTTTCAGAAAGATAGTAAAATAGTAATGTGGTACCCATTTCCAGGCATGCATCTATGTATAGCTTCAGATGGCCTCCCCAAAGCACTTAAACTGCTGAGAACACCATGGGCGAGCTGTAGTGTTAGTGAATTTGGGATTTATTAAACTCCCACTCTCTCAGCTGTTTCGGATGATTTGGTGCACTGTGTTCTTTTTCCTTCTCTGAATGGCACTCGGCATTACCAGTAGTAGCACCATGAGTTACTACTATCTCATACTATATTAAATATCTACTTTCTTTCCTTGCAGTGAAACAGTGGAAGAATTTCTTTGTCTAATGAGATCAGTCTCTTCACTGCCTGTATATGCTCTTGTAGAGCAGTTGTGCAAAGCTGATTGAGTAAGTTCTCAAGTACAGGAGACAAGGAAAATGCTCTTTTGTCCTCCCCCTCTCCCAGCCCAGTTACTTGCCTGTTGTTTCTGGGTTCTTGGTCCTCTGCACAGTCTGGGAGGAGCATTGCCATGCAAGCTAATCATTCCCTTGTTGCTCTGTCTGAGCTGCTTCCTTCCTTTTCATTTTTAAAAACTTATTTTCCCGTTCCAATTACAGGACAAGCTGGAGTTACTGAAATATGAAGTAATAGTGTTTGCCTACAGCTGGGATTATTTGAGACTGATTAGATGGTGTCTCTGCCATACAACCTACATGAACCAAAGCCAGTGATTTCATGCCTGATAGGCATCGCAGTCACGGCACTGGTAGAACTCTCAGAGATGCCTATATAGAGGCATGGGCATATGCAGCTAACTTTTCTTTTGTTTCTGTCATTTTATTCCCTATGTGAAAATTCCACTACATCTAAAATAGATAAATAAGGGTCAAGTACTTTTGCTCCTCATGCACTCTTTACAACTTCCCTCTCAGATCTGACACGTTGTTGGCAATTCTGTACCCACCTGTATTTCCTTTCACCATCTATTCTTAAATGTGATTTTTGTTTCACACTGCATGATGTGAAACTAATGTGGACTGCTGTTTAGACCTCTGTAATCTCACTTCCCTTCATTCAGCCTTCAGTCCAGTCCTCTCCTCTCTTTTCTTTACAGCCATTTTTCTTAGGCAACAAGATACTGCTTGGAAGAGAGGTTGGGCACTTGTAAGAGGTGTATTATGTAAAGCAATGCCACACAATACAGAGGAAAACTAGTAACATGACCTCATTACACAGAATTTTCCCATAAGCTGAATTTATGTAAAGTCCTTGGTAAAACAGTTCAAACTCTGCATTCTATTTCTTCTTGATTCTACATTATCTCCCATTCACTTGTTGTAGACTCTTGATTTTGGTATGTTTGCTTCTACTGAGCTATGAGGCGGCCTGCTTGCAGCACTTGCTTTTGCTGTCCAGACACCAGCACATACAAATATTTAGGTCCAAACCCTACTATCAGCTTATTTACTAAGTGATCTTGTTATTCTGCTAAAGCATCCATGACTCTAGGCCTGAATAAATGGAAACATTCACCCTTACCAGGGGGCACTGGAATAACCTCTCAGACCCGAGTGCCATTCAGCAGATGCACCCTGGAGCTCTTCGGTCTCTCTGTCATTTCACAGTTAAGATACAAATGACCAAATCAGACATTATTTGTTAGGTGAAAATGGATGGGTGGGTTGTATGTAAAAATACCTTGCCTTGGAGGCAAAAGTGCTGTTTGCCTCTGGTTTGGACAGAACCGTCTCCTCCTAGTGACCAGGATCCTCTACCTAAACCCACTGTGCAGGCCTAGTCAAACACTTACCAATACAAGTTACAGCTTCTCACGTTCTTCTACGGCTGCCTCCCTTCTGAGAGAGTGTGCATCTGCTTTGTTCTTACCAGAAATATGTGTTGTATCAGAGTATTTGTAATGTAACACAGCTTTCCAGAATGCAGCCCTTTTCTCTAAGGACAGGAAGTGGAGCTTCCAAAAAATGCAAGCTTCATTTTCCAGCTGTCTTGTGTGGATCTAGCCATTGACTTGACAGTGAAATGACAAGGTTTCCCTGGTGTAAAGATGCGCAATGTACTTGCAGGGCTAAGGGAACATAACCCTGCAGAGCACCAGAGAAACCCAGTGCTCTCCCCACCTTTTCCCCCGCGTTTCCCCCGGGCCCTGTCCCCGGGCGGCTCGGGCCGCGCTGTGCCGGGGGCGGCACTGCCCCTTCCCGCCGACAGGGCGCGCCAAAGAGCCGCGGCTCAGCGCCACCGCTCGCCTTCGGGCTCGCGTGTAAAAACCTCGAGGTTTTTATAAAAAACCCCAAAGTTCAGTGTCAGACCCGCTGTTCAGCACCTGGGCTCCTGGGCTTGCTTTTCTGTTACCCTCGTGGCTTGATGGTTCTGCCTGTGCAAAGCTGGATACCTTATTGCAGCTATTGCTGAGCGGTTTTGTCCTGGGCAATGGCCCAGATGCTTCAAAAGGTTTTCTCTTCTGTGTCATGCAATTGCTTGTTCTGCTTCGTGCAAATATTTACGAATCCTTTTCCTCTATAATGCTATACTGATTAATGGGAGAGTTCCTTTCTTAAACATGGCGTTTAGTTAAATTTGTAGACTTTGATTAATTCTTACGTTTTGTGTTTCAACCTGATGGCAGTGTTCTCATTTTTCTTTTCAATGGTGTGATCCCTTCTTGATTTCTCTTTCTCTTACTCGAGTGCTTTAGTGTTAGCACAGAACTAATGCCTCTAACTGGTAACCTGTATTTCTACAGTGGCTGCAGCACTGTGATATCATTTCTATGTTTTAACAAAGAACACAGCTTTTACAAAATAATGGAATATTTTTGGTTGGCCTATGTTCATTATCTGATGCCATACAGAACACAGTAATTAAGTATTTAATGCTCTTATTCACTAAATTAAATTGACTACCAAATCTAGCTTTAAGAGAGAACTTTCACTGATGGTGTGTTAGCAAGACAGTACCTGTAAGGTAAGGGAAAAGAGAATCGAAGTACATGACAGGTAACCAAGGTATGGGAAACAATATTTGGGGTTACATTCTATAAGTGACAGAAAGCTGTTTTCAGATAAACAGCTGTTTTCTCAATTTTATTTCTTCAAATTACTAGATTTTTGTAAAGGAAAAAGGAGAAACAAATTCCACTAATGCAATTGTAATGAGCCTATGTTCATATTACTAAGAGGATGCAGAACACAGACAACTAAAATGTTAACTCAAATAGAGGCATAAGCATCAGCTTCAGGATGGAGCAATCCAGACAAATTTTTCTGACTTGGCAATAGATTGCACACTGCAAGGCAGCAGTGGTGTGTTGTATTTTGTGAACTCTGGCCTCGGTTTCTCTCTCTCTCTCTCATCTTCTGCTCTTTCTAGAATGCCAGAATAGGCTCCAAAGTGTCACTGAATTTGAACAGAGTTGGAAAACTGAACTTGCTGTCTTCTCTTCTTCGTGGCCCAAAATGTTACCTGATTTGCCAAGGTAGCTATTCCTGAACTCAGTAATCAGATTTGCTTGTGTGTTATTTACTGACAATGTCAAGTACACTCTTAAGCTCTGACCATCAAGTATATCTCTCCCTCCTAGGATATTTCTCCCTCTTCTCCCAGTTTGGCTCACTTAGTGTTCTTCAAGAGTAACAATGGATATCTACTGCACAAGAAATACTCTAAGATAATGCTTTTGCAAAGGCTGCCAAGCCCCATTATTTTCTATATTCTAGATTCAGACTGTAAAGAAAAACTTTCTTTCAACAGAAAATTAATGTTGTTGCAATAAGAAAGTATTTCCATGAAGAGAAAATTATTGAATTATGGCAAGACTCTCAACTATCTCTTATTTCTGCTCTTCTGGTTCAAAATAGTTGAATCAGTAACATTACCAAGTCTGAATCTTTCTCAATGGTGTTGGAGAGTTTTCTATACCATGTATCTACATATGATACTTATCTGATGAATCAAGGGATGTGACAGGTACCATTCACCTTGGAGGATCTTACTCACTTTGTTAACTAATCTGGTTTATGGAATGCTTCCTAGCAGTTTTCCCACCTAAATAGTTTAACATGAAATGAGTTTTGCCATGCTTGATTCTTAGCAAATCCTAAGAGGTGAAACATTTAGTCTTTTCCTTTTCCATGAGATCATATATTTTCTGCAACTAGCTGCCATCCTTCTAGTTAGGCTAGTAACTAATAGTTGTCTGTGTTGTGGTGTAAATGCAGAGTTCAGTGCTGAGGGCTCATGAGGGAAAGTTGTGTGAAATACAGCTCTTTTGACCATTCTTAAGATTTCTAGCTTTTAATGCAGGCACAACCACCATTTCAAAGTAAGCAGTTGTACACAGTGTATAATTCATGTTTTCCCCTCTTGAAAATTCTATTTTATTCTAGCCATAGCTGTGCATTTCTTGAATAATTTAAAAGCAGAATGTTTAAGAATGGATGTGAAAGTCTCCTCAGAGTAACTGAGAAAAGGCTTTACTAGTCTTAGTTTAGGCCTTCATATGCTAATATTTGCCTTTCTGATAAACTGCTGGAATACGCAGTTTTGTTATCATTAGCAGATTTTCTTCAGCTCTTTCAGGACAAAGTTATTTTTTGACACTATTCTTGATCTTTTAAGTAGTTTGACATGTTTTATGCAAAAGCAGCACAATCTTCTGAAGTTGCCAAATTACTGATATTAATGAGCTCCCATTTTTAACTATTAATGGCTTCCTATAGAAAAGAATTCCACTTACGGCAATCACAGATTGCTCATGTTTGAAACTACAGGTTATCAACTTATTATTATAGCTGTTTGTTTTATATTTTAGTCTCTGCTAATCTCGTTCAGGGGAACCCTGACTTGAATGTATCCTATCTGCCAAAATGTAAGATTTTGTTCAGACCAGATCTTTTTCTGTAAACTGGATTACATAATAAGAATTCATGGCTAAGTGCTAAAAAATAGAACTCAATTCTGTTTATGTTGTGATATGTATGAGGAAGAAAAATCTTCTCCCCACCAATGGTTTGAGAGGATAGCAGAGAGAGGATTTCTTGGCCAAAGATCAGATTAAAGAAATACTTTCCATTTCTATGTGAACAGACAGATATCTTGCAAGACTTGAAAGACACTGACAGGAAACAAATGATGGAATGACTTATTTCTTTTGCCTGAGCCATGTGGAAAAACTTGCACTGCTGCTCTGCTGCGCAAATAAATTGCTATCGTAAAAAATGAGTGGCTTAAAAGCAGAGAAGTGGCTTGAAACAATCCTTCAGTGACATACAAGTAAATATAGCAAGTAAAATATTCTAAGTAAATATAAGTCACACATATAGAGTAATCAGAAAATCAACTGTCTTCAGTGTTGCAGGACTGCACCGAAACTGGTTTTAAAAGATACTAGGTATAATTTGAAGTCATGCCAATAAGGTTAAACAACTTGGGTCTCTCCCTGCCACATGTGAGAATTTAGAATCATTTGAATTGAGCTGTTACTGCATTGCAAGTAAAATGACAATCATACTCTATCATATGTAAATGCTAAACTGAGCAGATTTTAAATTCCCATTGCCTGGGAAATGGAGTAATTCTATAACTCCAGTGAAGTTACTCTGGTTTTATACTGACATAGTAAGGAGGCTCTTGGTCTCCTATCATCTCTTAAGTATGCTGTGCAGCATTTTAATATTGCTCAGGAATTAACAGAAATATCAATCATACTTTAGCAAAGCCTAAAAATACTTCCTAGTCAAACAGATTATCACAGAAGTACTGAAGATGTGAAAGGACACAATTCTGATTTTTATAGTTAGCTGCATGACCATGCTCACATATGAAAAGACTGTCTTGAAAAGCAACAATTGAAATAAAATACAATTTATTATCCCAGATATCATCATCATAATATTGTTTCACATAGGCATAGTGTAGATTGAAATGGTGTAGACTGAAAATCTTCTGTAAGTGATTGTAAGTTTGAATAACTTAGATGTCAGTGACCAAAGCTGAACCTCTAAATAGGGTCCCAACTGTCTCTGATAAAGCAGCCAACATTTCCAGTAGTTTCTGTGTATCTTGGCTGTTATGAACCTGAGGTGGTACTGAAGGAACGTGACATTACTTAAAATAATTTTGCATTAGATTCTGTTTCAAAGCCAGTATTGTCTGCTTGAACATTTATGTTCCCTACTTACAGTACATTTAAGGAAAACATAAATGTAATATATTATCTCTCATTGTGGAAAACTTGAGATTTAATGTGCACTGCTTCTATCACCATCAGTGAGTTGTCTCATTTCCTTAGTTTCTACTAAAGTATAATATGGAGGTAGTTTGCACTATTCTGCCATGAAATAAGACAGCTGTTCTCTTGGGTACATTGTTTAACATGTATATTATGGGTAAGAAGTGACAACCTTGTTTGCATAACTTCTGTTAGAAAATGAATTTAAAGATATTTGTGGCTTCACTTATGCAAAGGTAGTAGATACTTTCCTAATTATCTTTACATAATTAGATGTGAATTAGTCTTTTTAAGATTGTCTCAATTGTTTCATTAATTTTTAAATATTTGCTTGTGTCCCTTTTCTTTTGGTTGTGTGTGGGAATTATAAAATTCTTAAGGATACATACCTGGTACATACTAAGCTCTTCAACTACTCCAAATGCTTAGCCAAAAATCACAAAGAAAATAAATTTTTTAAATTTCTGCTTTATGTCTCTCTCCTTCTTCAATGACACCTGAAGTTCTGTTAATATATTTTTATCTCCAAAAGTCAAGCGGCTCTCTTAAGTGTTCGTACAGCTTCATGTCTACAAAATCATAAATATAGAAAGACACTGACAGAGAGGCTGGGCCTCTGATTTGTTGTCATATCTGGTGTTTACAATTTAATAGGCAGTGTCCTGCTTAGTTGCAATATTTTCAGTCCCTGAGCAGCGAATCACCTGTAGGACTTCTTATCGCAAGCAGCTGTCAAAAAGTAATTCCTTAATTCTTCTGCTTTGGAACACGGTCATGGGAGCTTTCCGTGACTTCTTTGGAAGCTCAGGGGCTGCAGTCTTGGTTCATTACATATCTCATGTGATCTCCTTTCCTCCCTGCTGTGTTCGCGTGCTTTGGCACGGCCTTGCTCAGCAGCCTGCAGGGCGTCGAGGGTCCCCCACCTCCTCCCGTGCCTCTGTCCGCAGGCAGCAGGAGCGGGAGCGGGGGCCGTGCAGTGCGCCAGGACAGGCTACTGCCAGCAATGGGGAAAGTACTGAAACGCCTTCCCTTCTGTTCCTGGCTTCTTGTGTATATACTTATCAAAGTGCTGGTTTTCAATCTATCTTGTAAGATTTGTTGTCTGCCCGTCAATATCAACATGCTGGTTATTCAAACTTTATTGAGGCAAACAGTTTTGTGCTGCACCCCCTTGGTACAAATTAGATATTGACACCTGTGGACATTCAATGGTATATAGTACCCATGCTTCAGTCTCATCAAAACTAATGAATTAAGTTTGTGGATCTATACACCTCGTATCTTTATTTTCAGACACCATGTCTTGCTTCTGTATACATAATAATTAGTTTTCAGACAGTGCAGTGTACATCCCCAGGCCATTTTCTGGATATTTACGTAGTTAATTTGAAGAACTTTGCTTAGGAGTCGCTATGTGATTAACAGTCATTACCTTTCTAGATTGCCCATTTTACAAATCACCTAGAGATTTCATGTTCCGCAATTAAGTTTTCTTATTCGCAGTATAAAGCCAAAACATTTTTGTGGTGAAGTCGCCCAGCTAACAAACAACAAAGGCATTGTGGTTGTGGTTGCGGTTGTGCTCCAAGGGTGATCCTCCGTCCCTGTCAGCAGCTGCCAGAACAAACCATGCCCACGGAGCTGTGAGCGGTTTCCCGGGGTTTGTCACCAGCACGTTCCTCGCTCGGGCAGCCTGAGTGAGCGGATCAACAGCGAAGGAGGAGGGAACACGCTGGCTCTCGATCTGCAGGGAGTTCTCCGTGCGCCCCGTGCCACGCGCGCCCCGCGGGTTTCCTGCAGCGGGGGCTTTCCCGCGGCCCGGGACGCTGCCCCTCCCGCGCGGGGGCGGGCACGCTGCCTCCTCCGAAACGGGCGGGTGCCGGGCGGGCCCGGTCCGCGGGGTCAGGCTGGATCGAGCGTTCCCGGGGAGGGAAGAAGGGGATAAACCGGGCCGGGGGCAGACAGCGGGACTCGGCGCTGACGGCGTCGCCGCGGCCGGGCCCGTCCTCCGCCTCTCGGCAGTCACCGCCCGGCGCCGGACTGCAGCGGGCCGGCCGCCTCCCCCGCCCCGCCGGCGGAGCGAACCACTGCGGCTCGCCGAGG
>VYXC01008621.1:839390-871285 GCA_013397175.1 Platysteira castanea | reverse complement strand
ACGGGGCTTTTGTTTCACGGGGGCGGCGGGCGCCTGCCCGGGCACTGCCCCGCCGCAAGGTGCTGCCGCCCGAGGCCCCGCGGCTCCAGCCCGCCGGGGCGGCACGGCCGCCCGAGGCAGAGCCGCCGCAGGAGCTCCAGGGCTGTCCTCTCGGGTTGAATTTATTGCCTTCTGTGAGAGCTGCACGGGTCGCCGAGAGCCTCTGCCGTGTGGCCTTTCCAGTCGCCCGTGGCGATCGGCGGGAGCGGAGCGGGAGGGGCGCGGGGACGGGCGCGCCGCTCTCGGCGCGGCGGCCGCGGGCTGCCGGTACCGGGTGTGCAGCGGCCAGAGAGAGGCGTCCCCGCCTCGGCGGCAGCGGCGTGGCAGGGCGAGGGCTGGGGAGCGGGAACGGAAGGGAAGGGAGAGGGGGTCGTCTGGGGAGGCCCCCGTGGTACCCTTCGCTGGGCTGCGGGGGCCGGGGATGAGCCCCTTGGGCCGGGGCGTGGGAGCGGTCCAGCCCCTGGCTCCGTTTCTGCATCTTCTCCTTGGTATCTCCAGGATCTTCCAGAGGATAAAACCGCTGCCCGTGAGAAGGGGCAACTTTCTCTAGCGGGATTTCGCTTCCTTTACCCTGTCAGCTGAAGATGTTAACTTCGGGTGCAGTTTTTTGTGTTCTGTCGAGCTGATGTTTAATTTGCCTTTCTAAGCATTATCTTTGATCGTATTTCTACCATTATGTTTGAGAGAGCAAGGATTGTCTTGCAGTGCCTCATATTTCATGTCATGTTGCCTTTCCTTTGCATGCATATTTGTGCTGTGATACTATACTTGTGAATGGAAAGATATGATTATCTGTCCTTTCGTTATGGATTGATGTTATAGATTGTAAATTATGCAACAGTCAATTTGAAAAAGTTTGTAATGGCGAGTTTTCACATGTCTGGGCAGTGTTGGTTTGTATTTTTTTTTTTACTAGATTTTGTAAGCATGTCAGATAATGGTAAATGGAAATTGTGACAGATTTAAAGTACCTGACATGGTTTCAGAAAACCCTCCTTTCCATTGCAGGTTAAATCAGCCCTTGTTCTTGAGAATCCTCAGTTGTGCTGCTTTGTCAAAATTGACTGCGTGTATTTAGACATTTGCCTCCAGATCTCCTGTCAAGTATGGCCCTGCTGAAGGGCAGCGGCCCCTGAGGAAAAACGCTCCTCAAGCAGAATCTCTGCTGTCACAGACTACTGAGAGTGGTACAGCAGAAACTATGCAAGCAGGTTTCATGCACCTGAAGTAAACATGATGAAAACAGAGTCTTCAGGAGAAAGATCAACCCTCCGAAGTGCCTCTCCTCACAGAAATGCTTACAGAACTGAGTTCCAGGCACTGAAAAGCACCTTTGACAAACCGAAATCAGATGGAGACCAAAAAGCGAAAGAGGAAGGAGAGACCTCGCAGAGCAGGGGAAGGAAATATGGCTCAAATGTCAATAGGATCAAGAACTTATTTATGCAGATGGGCATGGAGCCCACTGAAAGTGCTGGAGTTGCCCCTAAAACCAGGGGAAAGGGTGGCCCTCCATCACCTCAAAGACGAATTAGGCCCAAAGAATTTGTAGAAAAAGCAGATGGTTCAATTGTAAGGTTGGAATCATCCGTCTCTGAAAGGATTAGTAGATTTGACACTATCCACGATGGTCCTTCCTATTCCAAGTTTACTGAAACTCGGAAGATGTTTGAGCGAAATGCTCATGAAACAGGACATTCAAATCGCTATTCCCCAAAGAAAGAGAAAATAATTTCTAATGAACTTCCGGATGAGTGGTGCAGCTCTAAGTCTCACAGAGGCAGCACTGATTCACTGGACAGTCTTAGCCCAAGGACAGAGACTGTCTCTCCAACTGTGAGTCAGCTCAGCGCAGTTTTTGAAAACACTGAGTCACACAACGTAATCGTAGAAAAGTCGGAAAACAATGAAGAGTACTCTGTAACTGGTCACTATCCACTTAACCTCTCATCTACTGTCACAAATATCTCCTCCCCAGTTGCAAACCTTGAGGGTTTCAGTCCTTTGAAAGAGACCAGCACATGGTCTCCGCCAGCCAAACAGAGTACAGGGGTGATGGCTGTTGAGAACTCTCAGCAGACTAACACGCCTTTAACACCGAGACAGAAGGTGTCCACAGGCACTTCGGCAGGTTCAAAAACAACTGAAGAAATGAAAAAGAGCACAGACACAAGTGCTGGTTCTGTTGAGAGTTCTGCAACAGGTCAGCAGGATTTTGTTGGCGTGCTTGACAGTGAAAGATCTGTGGATACCTGTGCTAGGAGTAAGTCAAAAACAGAGACAGGAGTTTTGGTGCAACAAAAGGAACGGCCAGAACATACAGAAGGTAGCTTTGATCGACCTGAAACTGCAGAGTTAACAAGAAATGTAGGTTCAGGTGGTGATTTTGCCACAGATGCAATTTCAGATGCTACTGAGTCCCATTATGATGAGGCAAGTGAAAAAGATGTGCATGAAGATGTGAATAATTTTCAGAGTTCCCATGTGTACATGCACTCTGACTACAATGTGTATCGGGTACGATCCAGATATAATTCTGACTGGGGAGAGACAGGTACAGAACAGGATGATCTGGATGACAGTGATGAAAATAACTGTTATGAACCTGATATGGAATATTCTGAAATTAATGGATTGCCAGATGAAGATGAAATCCCAGCCAACAGAAAAATACAGTTTAGCCGGGCTCCAATTAAGGTAAAGTTTCTTATATTCCTTTTTTTTTTTTTTTTTTTTGCAGTTTGGTTTGTTTTCAAATGCAGTTTTATTTGAAGGAGGTTTTGACATTTGATCTTGCCTCTAAAAAGATTTCGGAGCATCTTTTGATACATGTTTTAATTGCAGTCAGCCAGTGAACATAATCTTAAATGGAGTGAGGTGGCTGAGCTCTGATGAGCTTGTGTCATTTCCTAGATTTCTTGGTGGCTGACTAAACCAGCAGAATTTGAGAATGACAGCTGGGCTTGCAAAGTTTGAGAACTTTAACATGCATGTTTTGACTTCTGTGGCTGAACTATAACCACGTTGTGAAATGTCAGTGAGGGTATTTGGTGGCTTTTGTGCTGCTTGTTTAATTTCATTTGAAATCACAGCTTCTTTAGATTGAATGGCTTTTCCTCAGCTCTCAGCAGATTCTTAAAGTACCTGTACTTAAAGACTGTGTCCTGAAGTATGGTGTGATTCTGTAGGATAGGACTGTTAATATTCCACATCTTTTCTAGAAGCACTGTCACTTATATAAATGCTTTAAAGTGTTAAGTATATATAGAGAGTATATCTTAGTGCTACAGAAGGGTGAAGTTGGTTGACTGAAATACCTAGTGAAGGGTGTGCTTTTTGCAGGGTTGTTATGGTTTGTTTTTAAGTACCTTGAAATTACTACTAAGAATGTTGTTTCTGGTACTTTTCAGTTCAAGAAGGAATAACTAGTCAATAAGTTGTTACATTTTGTTGTACCAGCTTTTCACTGCTGAGTCTCAGGGTTCAATGTAAGAGTATTTTACTTCCAAGTTGGTTTTAGTGCATGTGTGTGGTGGTTTGAACCTGGCTGGAGATGCTACATGTCTCTAATGGACAATTCAAAACCATACTAATTTTTGCAGAAATGGCTTCTTGAAACAGAAATAAACCATGGAGTACTTGACATGTAAACATTCTAAAATTAAAAATGTAATTGATATTGACTGTTTTCATTGTGTGATTTTAGCAATGCGAATTACTAGATCAATGAACAGAAGTTCCAGTGTTAAAGTAATGTGATTTACAAAATCTGCATTCACACTGCCTGTGGTTTAAAGTAGGGAAGTATGTATTATTGTATTATGAAGTTTTCATCTGAATAAAGGAACCAGATTTCATATCTGTTTATCATAGGGTGAAGGGAAAAGAATGGTCTTTCTTCATACTTTGAAAAGACACTGAAAGAAAATATTCCAAGACAAGATAATGGATTTTTCTTTTAATTTTGTTTTGTTAGTGTTTTATTCAAGCTTGCATCATGAACCAAAAATTCTAAGTATTTTTGTTCCCTCTTTATTATTCCCGTAATTAAAGTAGCTGGTTTTCTTGAATTTTTGGGGGAGGTGAAGTAGGGAAAACTTTGATTACAGAGGAAGTTGTCCCCTCCGCTGCTTTCCTGCTCAAGCTAATAGATATGATGTACTAATAGACAAGATGATGTTCTCTCTTCTGAAAGATCTACCAGTTGTTTATGATGGTCCCAACAGATGAGAATCCAGAAAGTGACTCCACTGACTTTATTCTTGATGTGGTTAGACTTTTCTGCTGCTTCTGAAAGAGCGAGTAGTGACATTCTTCCTTCAGTATATTGCTGTTGTCTGTCTGAATCATGCTGTCATGCCAAGTGCTCTAAGAGTATTTTCTCAATTATTTGTATTTTTTCTTTTCAAGTTTTTCATGCTATGTTCATTTCAGATTACATATTGTACAGTAATAATAACAGTCCATCAGGAAAATGCTCTAAGAGCATTTTGGTAAATAATTAAAAGAGTGCATTTGCCATGGGTTTCAGCATAAAGCACTCTTAACAAGCTTATCCGAAGTAAAATAATCGTTGCTTTAATTATTCTAGAATCTTTATTGTAGATAGGAAGGAAACAGTAAAAAAGCTGTGCTGGGAGAGAACAGTGTAGGAGGCATTGGGAGGTTTGGGAGATCCCCTGCTTTTTGTCCTGGGTGCCTCCAGTGCATGCAATCTGTTAGTCATGTGGGGAAGCAGAAGTGAGACCGTGTGGAAGGCTGGCCCGAGCAGGAGGAACTGCAGCAAAAGTTGTGGAAAATTAAAAGCTGCCTCTCGAGCCTTCCTCCCTTTTCTCCGCAATGCTCTGCAATTCCCTCGGCAGTGTGAAGCTGTGTAAGCCGGGCAGGCTGCCAGTGGCATCAGGTCAGTGCCCGGCCACGCTGTCGCGGGCAGGGTCCCAGGAAGGGCAGCTGGAGAATCCCCTGGTGAGTCCTTGTGGCTCGCGAGCCTTCGGGCTCCTCCAGCAGTGCTGCCAGTGGGACACACTGCTGGGAGGCTGGGAACTGGCTCTGCCAGGAGGTTTCTACGCAGCACAGCTATCAGTGAGCAGTGCAGGCAGCAAGAGGGACTCGTGTTCTGTCCCCTCACCCAGTGCTAGCGGATGAACTTATCCAGGCGCTCCCTGTGCCCATCTGTTACGTGGAGATGTTGCTTCTGACTGAAGAGACAAGCAACTATTTAAGAATTTTTCTGTTCCACTCAATTTTGTGTGTTAGTGGGCATGACTGGTTTCATTAATACTTAGCTGAACATCATCAGCATGGCATGATTGCGAGTGAGAGGAAAATACAAAGTAATATAGGAGTATGTTCTGAACTGCTGGAAGCTGATTCATCTTTATGAAAATGATGCAATTTGTAGTTAACTATTCTGCTAGATAGTGGTGTGCAAAGTCCAACCCGAACTGTAGATGTTCAGTGCTGATTTCAGTATTGTACCTTCACTCTTCTCCTACAGGAGAGCTCTGAAATAATTAAAAAAATTCGCATTTGAATGTGTAACGTGTGGAATCAGTGGGTAGTTACTGACATAAAGTTGTTACTTGAAGATCTCAACAGGTTTGGGTAAACATCTTTGGACTATTTTTCTATGTGATTTCTTTAGGCAGACATGTAAGGGACTTTTTTGTCCCTTTAAGGGAAATGCTGAGGACTAGGAGAAGCAATGAAGTATAGGCAGAAGGATAAATAAGTAAAATCTTACTCACCAAACTGATAAAGACTGAATTCTGCTTGTCTCCCAAGCAGGAAAAAGACTCAGTTATTGAGAAACTCAAGATAAAGAGGAAGACTCAAGTCAGTGCATGCAGGAAGTTCTGCTGTGTTACAGTCTGTAATTTTGCTCTCACAGAACCCATGCTTCATGGGCCATTTGCTCTGCTCTAGGATTATGGGATATATTTGCTGATTTCATCTCTGTTAAAAGTCCCTTTAGGAGTAGGTAACTGCCCAGAGGCCACTGCAGGCTTGGAGAATTTCTAGGTATTTGGAGTGTGGTATTGGTGACGTGAGCAGCTGTGTGTGTCTGTGGGAGCTTAAATCAGCTTGGTACTGTTCAATAAAAAGTAGTCCAAAGGGGCCCAAGAGTGGCAGTGGACAGGAGTGTGTTACTAAACAAGGAATGTGAACATTTCTATAGCTGTTCATATGACTGTTTATGTAGTGATACAGAGGCCTTTGTCAGCACTGGCTTGCTCTTGTGTTGAGGTGCTGTATTTGTGATCAGGGATAGAACTGAAGCTCTCCAGGGCAAGTGTACGAGGTGAAAAAGTTAAGTAAATGCGATAAGGAAAAACATACCCGGGTTTTTACAGGGATGCTTTTCTACCAAAGAAACAAAACAACACCCCTCCAACCCAGCAACTCACTGGTTTATTGGTCTTTCATTGGGTTTTTCAGGATTTCCTGAGGGTTGGGTTATATGCTGCTTCCCTAACACAGCGGGCTAATTGGACAAGGTTTGCCTGTAGTGCAGAATTCATTAGCTCATGGCTTTCCACACCCTAGCAAATGGAAATGTATTGCTTGTCCAAATCATAAGTCCTTTTCTGAGCCATGCTTCCTCCATCCTGGGTAGAGTTAGGATGAAGAGTAATGTTCACCTTTTCCCAAGTCCAGAGTTTCTACTGTCCTCATAGCTGATGGCTGCACCTTCAGTTAATGCCTGCTTTCTGGCACCAGGTACATTTTAAACCATTTAAAGCTGTTAACAGCAATTTGTGTCTCCTGCTGAGCCTCCTTTTGCAACCTTCTGCTCCACTGACTCTGTCCCACCAGCCAAGGGGTTGGGTATTATGTGATCAGGCCGTATGGCAGACAGCAGGGGACTTGTGGTGCTGCGAGGGGGTTTGGCCCAAGCTGCTGCTGCAGTTTTCAGCATTCTGGAGAGCTTCTTTAGGGTGCCGTGATGAAGAGACATCTCTGCAGACCTCTCTCGAGTTTTGGGGGTAGGTGGGAAAGAGGCTAACATGAAAGTATAATGCAAATGGCCCCTCCGTCCTTCAGCTAATTCCATATGAAGGGAGTGCAATCGCTAGTGCCTGTGCTTCCTATTGTGCTCTCTCTCTTTTGTCATGCAGCATGACTGAACACTTCAGTTTTCCAGATTATGTCTTCTTCAGATGGTCTTCAGGAATTAGAATTTGTAATCTCTCTCACCTTTGAAGACAATTTACAAGTGCTTTGACTATAGTTTATAGTAGAACATAAATGCAATTTGTATTTAACAGTTGCTTTGAAATTTTTTTATGAGCTACATTTTTTACAAACTTCTTCTAAAAATCAGTTCAAGGAATGAGTCTTTCTTTCAGTTATTCCTGATTTCTGAGGGGACCTGAAAGATCATTTAGTTCCAAACCCCTGCCATGGGCAGGGACTCCTGCTAGACCAGGTTTCTCAGTTCCACCCAATTGGGCCTTAAACATTTCCAGGAGTGAGGCATCCACAGTTTCTCTGGGCAGCACGTTCCAGTGTCTCACCACCCTCACAGTAAAGAATCTTTCCCTAATATGTAATTTAAACTTAACCTCTTTCAGTTTGAAGCCATTCCCTCTTGTCCTGTCACTAACTGCCCTTGTAAAGTGTCTCTCTCCATCTTCTTGTAGGCTCCCGTCAGGTACTGAAAGGCTGCAATTAGGTCACCCTAAAACCTTCCCTTTTCCAGGCTGAAGAATCCCAATTATCTCTGCCTTTCCTCACAGGAAAGGTGCTCCATCACTCTTACCAACTTAGTGGCCCTGCTCTGTACTTGCTCCAATAGGTCCATGTCCTCCCTGTGCTGGGACCCCAGAGCTGGATGCAGTGTTCCAGGCGGGGTCTCACCAGAGCAGAGTAGAGGGGCAGAATCCCCTCCCTCACCTGCTGCTTTGGATGCAGCCCAGGACACGTTTGGCTTTCTGGGCTGTTAAGTGCATGTGGCCAGATCATGTCCAGCCTCTCGTCCACCAGCATCCCCAAGTCCTTCTTGGCAGAGCTCCTCTTGATCTCTTCATTCCCTCAACCTGTATTGAAACCAGGGGTTGCCCTGACAAAATGTATTCAGGAATGTAAATAGTGGCAGAGAAAGAATCTGAAACAATCTGGCACTAATTACATTTGAAATCATTAATCTAGAATATCATTATTCTTTATCTAGTAGCCGCCAAAATAAAGTATGCTGAAAACATTTTCAAGTCTTAATGTAAAAAAATAAGTATTTCTTTGCCTGATTAAATGTTCAGTATTGTATTTACCTGTTGTTAAAATGTTGATGAACCATTTTGGATCATAGGAATCATAAGAGAAGGTTACCCATCCACAAGCTGTGTACAGTCCAAACTTGCCACCACTTCTATGTGTGTTTTACTTAAATATTTCCCACCCCCAGTAAGCCTGTGATTCCATAAATAAAGTTGTCACAGTGCACGTTAGGACAGTGTACGTTGTTGTTTAAGGCCAATATGGAAGACAAGAGTTGCAGAAAGATCCTGAGGCTGTGTTAGATTTTAAATGGTTAAAGAATGTCAGAAATTAATCCACTTTTGAACAGGTTAATTATGAAAGCTTACAGACTAAAAACAGATGTGTGGCTCTTTCTGAAATCACTAAAGAATATTTTGTTTTCCTTTAATCTGGTTTACTACTTCAGCTCCTGTGTCCACGCAGAAGCCTAGAAAATAAGAGAACTAATATGTATTCTCAAACACCGATAGCCAGATAGCTGTGGAACCAACCAAGGATTGTTGGTAATAACATTCTGTGAGAAAGATCAGGATGTTTCTGAAGAAGGGGCCATACAGAGCCCCTTTGCTGAGACTAATGTTCTTGTTTGGGCTCCTGGAGATAAGCACAACACCGCACAGCACAAATGCAGGAATGAGGTTGAGAAATGGGCCTCGAATGTTGGCTAAAGGCCAACCCGGTCATCAAGACTGGTCATCATTTGGTGGTCATAAAGACCACCAAAGACCCGTAAAGCCCTCCAACCCACTTCCAGAAAGGTTGAGAAGATCAGACTGCTCATGATAACTAACTGGCATAGAAAGTGAGAAACCTATCTCCAGGGTTAGGAACACTTATCTATGAAAAGTTACACCCACGAAGCCCAGGCATGCACACCCCCAGGACTCTGGACACTTCATCAACTGTACTGACACTGGAGACAGGACTGGTGTCCTCTTTTTCTTTCTCTCTCTTCCCCTCTTTAAGCCATATCCTTTTTTTTCTCTCTCTTTCTCTCCATTCACCCTCCCCACTTTGTTTGAAACCCATTGCTGTGTGGTATTACTAAGAGGTAAGGGACTAACATACCAATTTCCATGCCAAGTGCATAATTTACTAATAAAATTTTGTAAGCTTTTGTAGACCCTTTGGCATTCGTTGTTCCTTTTGACCATGAGTATTTATGAATCTTGGGTGCTCCCTTCCCCATAAGGATGGGGTGTTGCAGTCCATGCTTTGTTTACAATGTTAGGAGTGGAGGATAGTTTGGCTAAAGCATGAAACTAAGTATTAGGTAGGCTTAGCCTCTGACTCCTGTAGTGTTGAATGTATCACTGAACTTTTATGCTCATATTCAAATTTTATAAAATGGGCAGCAAGCTGGTGATTAATTTCATTCATCTCAGTGTGTGAAGGAGTTTGGCGTAGAGAGCTATTGCCTGGGTAACTTGGAACGTGTCTATTCTGCTGCATAAAATGAACTTACACTTTTTTCCCAGGTATTGTCAAATATGGAGAATTCTACTGACTTTAATCATAAAATGTGTTGTACTGGAAGCATTGTCCTGCTAACTTTGATCATCTGTAGAAAATAATAGCAGGGTAAAAAGCCAGGTTCTTTGCTCTGGTAATATGCTCTTATGAAAGATCTTTTTGTGAAAGGCAAAACCATTTATACGTCTTTGTTAAGGAAAGGAATGAGAAGTAAATATTAAGGATTCAAAGACTGGATGCACTTATAAAGAATAGTGAAGGGATAAAGCATTTAAGAGGTTACTATTTTGATTCGGTCAAAATTTGTGGTGAACAAAGATATCTCATTTTCGCTGTGGAATATTACGCCTTCACTGATGAGTGTTTTGCACGCAATTTCAGGTGCAAAAGAGTTTTCTTGTATTAAGTATACATGGAATTATTGGAATACAGTAAATGGAATAGAGTTATTTCCCTGCAACAATATGCTGTGGAGTCTTTAACTCTTATATAAGTCACAATTTCACTACTAATTCTAGGGATCAGTAATTCCTGGATGCAATGTTCACACACGTAGTTCTTGAATTAAAAAGAAAAAATGTTGCCTTAAAACTGGGTTTTGTAAGCATTGAGGGCATTCTACAAGGACTGTACGTAGAAACAGAATTTGGATTAAATAATTTGCATCAGAGGTTTATGTGGTTTAGATTGAAAGAGGTTTCCAATTAAAGGTTTTGAATTTCAAAATGCAGACTGAGAAACTGTATGGAAATGGTTTGAAATTAGCTGAACCAAAGAGCAAGGGGAGCTCTTTGATTCAGAGTTAGAAAAAGTGCGTAGGATTTTCATCCCAAGAAAAAGCAGACTACACAAGCAGAATGATTGCAGGCCTAATCAGAAGAAAAGTCAGCCAAAGAGAACATCATAAGTTAGCCAAGAACTTGGAAGGAGTGGCATTAAGTGGTTGTTGAAAAAATGAAGAATGTCATAGAGTTCAGAAGTCTTAAATGTGACTATGAAATTGCCAGAAGTCAAGCTGAGTTTGACCTTGTAAAGGAAAACAGTCCAAGTAGTAAAAAGCTATTCATCTACTAAAAATAAAACAAGAAAGGAAGCTGGGTGTTATGCAGTGAGCAAGAAGTTATGATCAGATTTAACACCCCCAGTTTATTGTGGAAATTCCTATAGTGAAATGAAGAAACCTACAGGTTCCTAGTGCTCAGGTTCGTATGGGGCTGGGTCAAAGAAGCTGTATTTTAGAAAATCTTGTAGCAAATATTTCAAAACTAAAAGAGCACTACCAAAATAGGGATGGTATTTAACTGCAGAAGAGAAAATTTAATTGCTTTTTTTCAGAAAGTAGAAAAAAGATGGTTCTGGCTGCCTGAAAGTTATTACTTTTTTTTCCCCATAGCAAAGCAATAGAAAACACTTTTTAAAGAATCAAAGGCAGAGAGGCAAATGGAATACATGTAAATGGATTTATCAGAGGTAGTATATGTCAGACTAAATTAGGATCTGCCTTTGATAAGATAAAAGAAGTTCTAAAAATTTCAGTAGTTCTGTCCCAGGAAGCTGGAGCACACTAATGACACTTGCTTTTGACAGAAAGTGGGGAAGCCTTATCATTGCATAGGATTACAGTAAAATATGGGTGACTGGGAGGACTTGCATAATGGAGATGGATTTATGTGCTAAGAACTTTCACAGTAAATTAGTGACTCATTTGTAGGGGATGACAGCTAAGGAGAATGCCACTCTGACTTGTTCCTGCAAAATGACAGCAGCAACCCTTGATGTGATGCAGCTATGAGGAAGGCAAATGGCATTCTAGATAACATGAAGCAAAATATTATGGGAGCAGTAGGGAATTATGGGTGTCATTTTATGACTCGCCAAGGAGACTTCGTCTGGACTGTGTCTGATGGATTCTGCTCAAGGAGAGTGGGTTTGCAGGAAGAGCTGTAGGAACTCGATGCTGTTATGTGTCGTTTACTTGGTTAGATCTGTCATAAAACAAGGACCTTAAGAAGTTTGTCTTGCTCTTAGGTGATGCACAAGGCCTGAAAAGGACCATTATTGCATCTCTGCATTCAAAAGAAAAGGCACCTGAAAACTAAGAGGCAGCGTTCCACTTTTAAGGTGGAATTGGATGTTTTCCAACTAAAATTAAAGAATTTTGATAGCAGGCACTCTTCCTACGTTCCTGATAGACTACTATGTTGTCTAGTGGTGTCTATTAATTTTGTAAAGTGTTGCAATTACCTTTAGCTGTGTTGAACCTGAAGGCCACAAAAAATCTATTAAAAAGAGTACCAGATATTCCTGTAATTAAATGGTACAAAGCAATAGATGTTGTTATGTGGTGTTGTTTTTAATATAGAAAGCATTCAATTGAGAGAAGCTAATTTTACTCGAGTTACTTATGAGAGTTGATTCAGGAGACCCATGAGATCACTCAGATAATTCCATATGATGAAGTCAGTGGAAGCTGTGAATGCAGAATTTATCTCCAAGACCTGTTTGCCTTGTGCTATTACACATAAAGCTGCACTTCTTAGTCTATGCACATCTGTAACATCTGATGTTCCCCTCTGCGGTTTCCATCTGCCTTAATATTCAGCGAATAATCTCAAGGGCATTAAGATACTGGTTCACATTGAAAGGATATCTTCCAGTCTTCAGTCTATGCTGCCTGTAGACCTAGGGACTTCCATTTATAAAATCGCTGCATTTCACATTAGTTGCTTGAAAGCAATAAAATATAGAGAGGCTTTTAAAAATCCTGTTATCAAACTCCTCTCTAATTCATCTACATCATGGTCTTTGGGATAAAGCATTACGATTTTTTTTTATTTAGCCAGTAATTGTCTTTACATCTTTATAAGCTTGCAGTCATCTTTAAGATGGATGGTGATATATTTGGGTAGTGACATACTCTAGATTCCTTAAATGTGTAGAATCTGACGTACTTAAATATTTACCTGTTAACTCTGCCTTCTTAAAAGCCCAAAGATATCTTCTCGTTAGTGTTGGCTTGAGTGATTGCCCAGTAGATTTCACTGTGCATGGACTGTTTAAACAGAATACTCAAAATATTTTAGTGTCACATTTTTTGCAAGGGCAAACCAGAGAGAACTCATTAATCCAGAGGTTTAGAACACTTTTGAGAAAAGGTGGTAATTTAGCAGTGTGGCAAAGTGCACTAACACAAATGAGAATGTTTCAGTATGACATTTGATAGGAAGAGACTATCAGACCATGTAGCTCTTTATTCCTCCTTGCCCAGCATTTTCCTCTGAAGTAGTTGCTCAGTTTTATCTCTCTTAATTTAGTGGGTTGACTAAAAAATGCTTCCTTGATGTTTTGTACATTTCTTTCATGTTAATGTTTAAGTTGGGGGGAAGGGAAATACCATTAAACAGAGGAGCTCTTTTTTTCTTCCTTTTTTTTTTTTTCTTTTCTTACTTTCTCACTGTATGGCCAGTGAAAAATTGTCCAGGCTTAACAGCTGTAGATCCAAATTAACTGCTGAGACTTGCTGTGGTTTACTGCAAGTGCATGGCACAGTTATTACCTGTAAGTCTTGACCATTAAAAAGGGGAAGTTAAGCCTAACCAACCTCATAACCGTCTACAAAGAAATAACTGGCTTAATAGGTGAGGGGGGAGAAGTGGCTATTGTGTAAACACTTCAGTAAGGCTTTTGACGTAACACAGAGCAGCTTGTTAAATATGGGCTAGATGAGCAGACAGTGAGGTAGATTGGGATCTGGCTGAACAGGGAGGTGGAAAACCACAAACGTCATGAAGTCCAGCAGGGAGAGGTGGAAAGTCCTGCGCCTGGCCGCATGCACCATTATATTCAGGGGGACCATCCAGAGGGTAGATCCTCTTCAGCTTTGCAGGAGAGGATCGGGGTGCTGGAGAAAATCAAGTGGAACGTGAGTCAGCCATGTGCTCGTGTAAGAAGGAAGGCTAGTTGTATTCTGGGTTGTGTTAGGATGGGTGCTGCCATCAGGTCAAGGGAGATGATCCCTCCTCGATACTCTCCACTGGTGAGGCCACATGTGGAGTTGTGGGTCCTGTTCCAGGCTCCCCAGAACAGGAGACTGGACAAAGTCCAGTGAAGGCCCATGAGCATCTCTCCTGTGAGGAAAGAATGAGAGAACTGGGACTGCTGAGCCTGGAGAAGTGAAGATTCAAGGGTAGCCTCATTAATGTATATAAGTACTTGAAGGGAGGGAGCAAGGGAAATAGAGCCAGGCTCTTTCCAGTGACAGGGTGGGCACCAGCTGAAACACAGGAGGTTCCCTCTGAACATCAGGAAACTTCTTCCCTGTGAGGGTGACTGAGCACTGACACAGGTTACCCAGAGAGGCTATGGATACTCCATCTTTAGAGATATTAAAAACTGTCTGGACACGGTCCTGGGCAAGGAGTGCTATGCTACAGCAGGGGGGTTGGACCAGATGACCATTGTAGATCCCTTCCAGCTTGAGCGATCATGTGGTTCTGTTCCTTCATTTAAATCAGAGAAAAATTATTTTCCTAATAGTGAACTTTGGTAAAGAAAGCAGCTAAATTGCATCCAAGACAAATTCTCTTAATTTTATTATTTGTAAAATATACTAGGTGACCTCTTGTATTATTTATCAGGTTTTAAGACTGCATGGTTTTGCAAATCCAAAGGTGGTACAGCAGCTCCAGTAGGTTAGATTGTAGTAGTTAGTTGTTTAAATCTATATGATTGTTTTAGTAGGACCTCATTGCATAAAGTTTGAATTTTTGTTTGTAGTTTTGTAATTACAGATAGTTAAGCTTAAGGATTGGTGCTAGACTTTTAATGTTTCTTGTTAATGAGAAGCTAGGCCCACCACTGCTAATTGAAACAGCTAAGAAAGGATTTTAAGGGGGTTTTTTGGGACATATTTTGTTGTATATGTAAGCAGATTGACCTAACCTTAACAGTAACATTTAATAAGGCGAAAGATTTTTGGGAAATACATAAACAAATATTACGAGTTTAATATTTGTGATGAAGAGGAAAAACTTAAAACCGCCTATACAAAAATAAAACTGTTGAGGAGTAGTGTTCATTTGCAGCAGAGGCAAAGCCCACTAACATTTTGCATGTAGCAGTAGCTGAAGTCTGGATGGCTGTTCCTGGGGTAAGCCTTGATTGGAATGGGAATGTGATCTGGGCGCCCAGTTGAATCCAAATACTAAAAAGCTGTGGTTAAACTGATGAATAATCTCACCTGGTGCTGTACACCTTAAGTGAAATCTTTAAATTACTGACTTTAAAATGTACCAAGTTGCTAATTTTGTCTAGTTCATCTCTCCAGTAATGAAGGGGGAGAGGCATTTTGCTGGTCTTGTGAAGCTTAAGAACTCCCAGAACGACCAGTGTGTTATGTCTGGAGATGACCAACAGCGATTTCTAAAACATGAGAGGGGTTAGTGAGAAGTTTTTTAAATAGCACTTTGAAAAAAAAGAATAAAAGATAGAAAAGAGTGTAAGTTGTTCTTCACTCCTTTGACTTAAAAGTGGAAAGTGGTTCAATTAAAGCAAGCCTCTTGTGCCCACATATGATTTACTTTATTTATTTTATTTTCCTAGTGCAAAGGGTCACTTGTGTCTCTAAGCCTCGAAGAACCCCTGTAGTTAATCCGTTCCATTAAGAACTCCAAGTTTCTGAGTTTGAGAAAGCTGGATTTAGCTTGAGAATGCTGTGCTGCTGGAAGCTAAATCCAGCAGTGAGAGGCTCGGGGGCTTGGCAGGGGTGGTGGGGGAGCAGCGGTGGTCTCCTGCCCCAGCTGGACGGTGGGGTGGGAGCGCAGGCTGGGTCGGGGCTGGGTCAGCACCCGACACTATGTCCTGCAGGCTCCTGCCCCAGCTTTCATAAGCCAGTGGTACTCAGCAGCACTGCACTTGCAGCCTTTAGAACTCAAAGAAGCCACAGGGCAGGTTTTCGGCTTTTTTTTAAGAGCTAGCTGCTTCCTGGTGCATCAGTTGTCCCTCAGTATAGCATTATCCAAAATATGCAGTTGAACTCTTTCTTCACTATTTTGCCTCACTTGACTACCAGATGGTACCTGAGCTTTGTAGAGATTTTTAGGTTTTAAAATGTGGTCTCTGGTTTTTTTACCTTCTCCCTGTTCTCCCCCACCCCTTGATTCGGGACACTTCCAGGGCTGCAGTTTTGTCATGGCCTAGGACAGAATTTCCTCTTTTGTTCTGATTGCTTGTTTTCTAGGACTGCATACTTGACATTTTGCATTGCATTAAAAAATTGAAAAGACAACAAAGAAGCTTTTAAAATAATTCCGTTCATAATTTTTTCATTGTTTTATGTTGATCATATTCATCACTCAAAAGAGTAAAGAATTTACTGTGGTACCTTCTCCACTGAGCTTTTGTTGCAGCATTATATGTAGATTTTGTTAATATTTTATTATTTATAATGAGTAAAGAATGTGTGAAGTATATAGCTTCATATCCATAGAGGCTCTATGAATGCTGTTCATTCTCTGGTTCTTGTACGCTCCACAGATTGTTCTGATCTCAGGCTTTGCTTTTGATAGCTTGCTTCTTTATTGTGTGAGAGACAACAAAATCTAGATGTGCCATATGTTCTATCACAGTTTTCCTTAAAACTGTGGCTGACACCTGAGAGGAGGGAAAGTTTTTTCTCTGGTCTGTGTTGTGTGAAGTATCTGCTTCATCTGACCAACCTAGGGGCAAATCTGCTGCCACCACATTTTAGAGGATATGCTTATACACCTAGAAAAATAGGAGTTAAGAGAACAAACTTATTTGTTTATGCAGATACTCGACTGATGAAATACTGTAGTGGTAATT
Organism: Platysteira castanea; assembly: GCA_013397175.1. Taxonomy (NCBI): domain Eukaryota; kingdom Metazoa; phylum Chordata; class Aves; order Passeriformes; genus Platysteira; species Platysteira castanea. Next base: position 854,671 of record VYXC01008621.1, on the reverse strand, counting down.
CATCAAAATGTTTTGAAGGATTAATTTTCATCCTAAAAACTCTGTAATTTATTCTTACATTACAAACATAATGCGCCCAACTGTGTGGGGCTTGCTTTAGCTGCAAGAATTTTTGCAGTGCATGGTAAACCTGCCAGGAGGATGTAGCAAAAGTCTATTAAAGGTAAGCATGTCATGACTTCTCTCTGGTATTAGGTATTTTTTTTCTCTTTCAAACAAGAGTGGTACTATAATCATGAAATACTAGATGAAATTCTTTGCCTTTTATTAGCACTAGAATTCCAAGGTACAGCATCATTTGGTGACTTGATGAATAATAGTTGTCGTTTAATGACTGGCTAGGATTACTTTGAAAATAAAGGTCAAAATTTTATCTTTTGTCTCACTACTAGCAGCAGAAGAAAAGGAGGACTGTCGCTCATACCCCTTTTGGACCTCAGATTTTATTAAGTTTCTACAGTGAAAAAAAAGCAATTTTGCAATAAATTACATTTGAAATATCTTACTTTGAATGAACTGCTTCTGCCTTACATCTGTATATTTCTTCTGCTTACATTTGTATATATAGTGTAGACATCAGTGTCACCATCAGAAATAAGATATTCTTGGGACTCCTAGACATCGTGCAGCCCTTTGTGATGCTGCTGTCAGGAACTTGATCAGTAAATTAGTTCAGTAGTACTGGTGACGGATTTCCAGGGATTACGCCACCGACTCTGATTCAGCATGCTGAGCTTGCATGCAAGAATTCCTGAGTGCCCCTGTACTATGGGATGCAAACTCTACTGGGTAAGAATGACAGACAACAGTGCTGGAAACTGTCATTACAACATCACTGAGTCCTGCGTCATTATCTGCACTGTTTGTTTAGCACATACAGAATAAAAAATAAGTGATCACTATGCATTTTTAACAGGGCACCTAAATAGACATAATGATGGCAGTGACTTAAAGAAATGCACAGATACTAATTATTCTGATCTTGTGGTGCATTCAGCAGTGTTGAACAGAGTGAGTTTCAGGAAGTTGCAAAACAACACAGTGCTTCCTTCTCTCATGGATATGTGACAGCAAGTAAACTTATGAGAATGAGAAAGTTTGGAACAAACAGAACTTCAGAGAACGGTGTAATACAGCAAAATAAGGTGACAATGTTAAAAAGCTTTTCAAATTGAGATGACTTAGGAGAATTTTTCTTAAAAAATGGAAGCATAATTATGATTATTAGAAGGTAAGGCTGAACCATTGCATGAATTGCCAGTGGGCTTGCCACCTGTGCTGAAGTCTACCAGTGAGACTGTAGGATATTTTTTAGCTAAGATAATAACAACAATTGTGGGCTTCTATTCTGTGCTTTGACTTTGTTTTCCCAAAGCAACCAGCCCTGGGAATTGCAGTCTGTTATGCAAGGAGCCTAAAACAGTGCACTGAACATGTAGTCTGCTGTCTAATTATACTAAGTACTGGTGGGATGGTCTCTTGATCCGCTTACAAGAATTGTGTCAGAAAATGTCTGCTTCAGGTAGGTTTCTAATGAAACCATGAACTGATGCCTTGCTGGAAATAGTTTCATTATCTGTTAACATTCAAAGAGATGCTAAGCTATTTTATTAAGAAAGGCAATGACTTAAAATTCATAATTCTCAGTACTTTTCATGTATAACTAAAAAAAAATCCTGTAGTTTTGCCTGACAGTTTATAAAAAGTGGCACCAATTCATGAAAGAGGCTGTAGTGCCTTCAGCTGGAAGCAGTTCTTTAGTTTAATTACTAGTGAGTCTCCTTTGTGTGATCACATCACACCTCTGTAAGCTGATCAATATTGTGTTTAGCTATTTGCTAGTGTGTAATGAGATTTCTTACCGATCTTGGAGTGCAATGTACATCATCTCATGAAGGCTAGCAACTTCTCAGGTATGTTGAAAATCTGCAATACCATTTTAGTAAAAACTTTGGCTTGTCCGTACAATTAATAAAAGAGCATGGAGAAGGTGTAACCATCTTTGGAAGATGTGCATAGGAAGGGGACTTGGACTTCCATAATTTTCTAGAAGAGCATTTACCTAAACACTGCACTGTAGGTTACATTGTGTTCTTCCATCCTTTCCGTTGAACGTGGGACCAAAAGAACTGTCTGTACTGGATGATTTTGTAGGTCCTGGCACTAGAAAGAACACAAGGGCAAACACAACTGCATAGCTTAATGTTTAGAGTGTTTCCTTGAGGCACTGAGGAGGCAGCTTTGGGATCTGAGATGTGCTGAAAGACTCATTAAAACGGAATGATAAGGAGCTGTTAGATTTAAGAAGAGATTCTTCGATGTAAGGGGAATTGAATTTTAAGTCCCATGTAGTAGATGAGCATTCTAGGCACTTGGCCTTTTATAGGGCGATCACTACTGTCATCTTCATCTCCTGGATAGGCTCTCACAAAGAAAGTTAGATCTTCCTTGCGTTTTTGATCAAATGTGACAGTCACCTGCCTTCAGGAGGCAGTTGTAGGCCTTGAGCCCTGAGTAAAGGAGGCATCTGTTTGCAGCTCTTACTTGGACTTCAAGCTGGAAGAAGTCAGAGAGACTGTAGTACTCAATAAATTGATTCTTGACCCTAGGCAGGGCCTTGGTCAATGTTTGTGCTTACTTTGTGGAGCACCATCCGTATCGCAACTTCATTTCCCTTTGGATTTTGTGGGAAGTTTAAGTGATCAACTTCAGATTTTTGATTTAATCTGTACATAAATGTTGTGTTTTCCTTTGACCAGCTGATAAGAATGTAAGTACTTTTATTATTGGAGTCCTCAGTTAGTGATAACAGATATTATTTGTGTCTCAAACCAGAGTCCTCTTCTGGATGCTTTTCCATCCTGTTTTCTTCAGTCACAGTATCAGTTGAAACCTGCCTTTTTTTTTTTTTTTGATTGTCTCTCCCATTATGCTCTTTGAAAGTGGTGGCTGGAGGTGAGAAAGGCTAGCATTTAACTCCATTACTCTACAGCAATTTCAATGTGGAGAATTCCCCCAGGGCTAGGCTGGGGGGAGAGATAAATAAAACATCAATGAATAAAGAAGCTAGAATAATTTTAAAACCAGGCTAACCAGGATAGACTTTCTTATTTGTGTCTTGAAGACACAGTCAGGGCCTTATTGAGGTATTTGTGGCTAGAATGTCTCTTTGTCTGCATAATGAATATAAATGAGTACAACAGATAGTAGGGAGAGAAACCGTCAGAGGAAGATGAAATAGTGCTCAGTTATGCAACAGGGATTAGTGGAAGAGGGAGGAGTAGAATTAAAACCTTAAAATCTTAATGGAAAATAAAAACTGTAAAACAACTTTTGGGGACACTTAGGATACTGGTGAATTGATGTCACAATACAGTTCAGAAGGAAAGTGTTACTCACTGTTTTCAACATGTGCTCAGAGACTTATGAGTAAATGAAGTACAGGTGAAATCTGGGGAAAGAGCCTTGGAGCTGCAGCCACCCGTGCTGGAGCACTTGCCTCCTGCCTGCACTGCTGCTCTCTCCTGCACCACTGTGATTGGAGAGAACTTCTGTGTGGTCCTCCGCATCTCTGAAACACACCTCCCACTTTATTGTAGCTCTTTACTGTCTGTGAAACCAGGTTTCAGAAATTATGAGAAAGTAGGTAATGTACTGTGGACAGAATTGTATGTCACATGTGACTGGCTGACAAGAATGAGCTTGTTGTCCACGGTATCTTCAGCAGAACTGAAACTGAAATTAATGTAGAGGAAGTAAAAGAAAGTGGCTTCAACCCGTGCTTTGAGTTCCTAGAGTTTTTATGATAGTGCTGACTTTATTCTCTGCAGCAGTCCAATGTGACTCGATACTTCCTTGAAAATACTATCTTTCATGGATATAATTATATGCTTGGCCAATAGAAGTTTGAAACAAATTACAGTTCCCAGAATCTGTTCTCCTTTCTTTGTTGTAATGGTATCAAGCTGTAATCTGGAAACAAGAGATTTAAGAGCAGGGGGACTGTCACGGGGAGTATGTGTATATACTGGTGCAGGCAGCAGTATAAATTAAGTGTACCTGAATTAAAATTAAATAAGACAGGTTGGTACCAAAAGCAGTCTAGTTGTAGCTGTTTGGTGCCCAATAAAAGACTAATTTACTTTGCAATGTAGTAATGTGTTTTTTCTTATTTTATATGTTAAATAAAATAAGCCAAGTAAATTTTTCTTACTGAGCCTGGCTCTCCAAATGCTAATTGCTGATGGATGCTTTTAGAATTTGCTAATAATTATATACTACTCACAACAAGAGATCATGAATTTTTTTGATGCTTTCCCAGAATTCTATTTATGGTAGTTCAAGGATGTAGTTTAGAAAGCTTCCAATTTGAAGACAAAATTCCTGGTTAGATTGAGTATCTAGGTTCCTGCATGCAACAAAATAAATGCCTGTTCTCTATATATCACTGAATGCAAGTTCAGGCTTCTGGTAAGCTGTTTTTTCAGAATACAATATTTGAAGAATCAGAGATTTTTCTCCTAAATTTGGGGGTGATGGCTGGTTCATTTTTATGTCATTCTGTAGAGGCAGCTATATGTTGTTTTATGTCATTTACAGATAGTGGCCTTTTCCTTTTCCTGTGGTGGTTTAAAGCATGCTTACATAGCAAGTGTGGTGACTCTCCCTGTGTTAACCTGAGACTGGAGGTGCTGGGAGGCTTCTTGCAGACAGGTTAAGCTGACATAATTACTCCATCCCATCATGAAGCTCTCTGGACTGCCAGTCTTTTAAGTGCCTTATGGGATGATAAGACCTAGAGGGTTTTTTTTGTGCTGTTGTATTCCACAGGCTTTGATTTGGTTTTTTTGCTTTGATTTGATAAATTGTGGGCAGATGTAGAAAGACAGTAGCATTCTGCTGCTAGTGAGCTACACAACTCCTCCCCAGTGCAGTGAATTCTCCTCAGTCAAGCTAAAAGTTTGGGGGTTGGTGTTGCCTTTTTTTTCCCTCTGTGTGGGTATCTTAAGAAAATGTATTCTGTATTGTGTTCTGTGAGTAGTTTTCACAGGCATTATATAATGTGGAAGATTTTGTCTTTGAATCTGCGCGAGATATTTTTGCTATTATGAGGAGTTCTCTGCTGCTCTATCAAACTTTTTTCTGGTACTGCAAGTTAAGAAATTAGTGCACAAGAAGCATATGAAAACTTTGTGTGATCTAAGACTATTTGCACTGAGTGCAAAGCTTTTTCAGTTTGTATTCTTACAGAAACCCCCTTGATTTTTGCAGTAGGTGATGCTGTTTCCAGCTGAGAAGCAGTTTACAGAACTGAGCTCTGAAAAGTATTTCAGATATTATGAGCTGGTCTTTTCCCTCCCAGATTTTTTCAAAAGCCTTCAGAAATGCTATTTGGAGAACTGAAAAAGAAAACTAACAGTTTCCCACAGTACAGAGTAACAAAAGTGAATCCAAGTGAATCCATTGCATATAGTATGCCACAGTGACGTGTTTAACGTAAATGAAATGAACTGCCCAATCTAGGTCTTGACACAAAGGCAAACTTTGTCCCCCATGTCCCCACTCTGTTGCATCCTTGGGCTCTGGCTGTATGTCAGAGTTTCTGCCCCATCTGGGAAACAGCAGATGCATAGCAGCAACTCAGCATATTTTCCAGAAAGCCTCTTTTCCACCTTCGCAGAAGAAAATTGTCGTCTCCTCCCTGTGCAGACTGGGAGTGACTTGCCTGTTTTACATACAAAATCCTTTTTTTTTTCCAGGCTGCATGCATATATGAATGCCTTCAGTTAAAAAGCTTGCCTACAAACATATACTGGTTATGTTTTGTGTTGAGTTCAAATTTCAGTGTGGATTGATGGTGCAAATGGGTGTATGTTGTGCAATTTGTGCAGGAGGAAAAAGCAGACAACACCTAGAAGGCACCATGTAACACCAGCTATTTTTATATCTCTATGCTATGTTTTTATTTGCTCTAAAATTTGGGTTTCTCTGTGGCTGAAACATTCGTGCCTTCAGATTTTCACAGATTTGCTGAATCATGACATCCAGATTAAAAATTGCAAATGTCAAGTACTGTATTTAACTATTGTATATGGTGATAATTAGGTTTGCATGTAACAACAATAAACATAATTTTAATTACAAAATCCTATATAAACAAGAATATAAATAATATATAAATGAGAAGTAACAACAACAATGATAAACATAAATAAGTAAAATATTTTTTTCTACATTGTCACCTAATTGTATTTCTAGAAATAGAATTGCCTAAACCTCTAAAACCAAAAAAACTCCTCCCTTAACAGGCTTCTTAAGTTAAATTTTGTTGAGTTTACCTATTTTCAGTGGCATTTGTAGTGGAACTAAACGGGGGGCCTGTGGAGACCTAAACCCCATACTTCCGCCATCTCAGTTGTTTTAAACGCTGTCCAGGTTTCCTGTTGCTGCCAGGATCCGTGTCCCTAGTTTGCTGTACTGATAGCCATGCAGCAGAAACTTGGGAGGCAGCCTGGGTTGCGTGGGCACTGGAGGGCTTGATCTGCTTGTGCTTGTGGTTTTAGGGGAGAGGTAACGTCTCCTCTGGTCCCATATCAGGTGTTCAGGCACTGTTAATGAACTTGAAGTTTAAATATTAGACTGATCTAATCTATCCTATTTCACTTGTGTAAAAGAAGTAAATTTTAGGCTTATCTAAATAGCTACAGTTCATCAGGTTCTCTTCTATTTCTATATGGTACCTCCTAAATGTTTTGAGTTCCTTATCACTCTGATGACTTCCCCATGGTTAGTCCAGTTACCTTGGAAACCAGTTCACCCGCACTTCTAATCTCTTAACTGATGAAATAATATGTACAGCTTGCAAATTAACTTGAAGAAAGCTTTCTCCTTTCTTAATTGAAGAATGTTAATCTCTTTGTTTCAGAACTATCAGAATTTCAGAGTGGTTTTTTCAGGTTCAAGTAAAATGTTGTACTTGCTTTTCTTTTTAGTCCTTGAAAACCTGCTGAAGAGAATTAACCTTATGCTGTATTTTGAAGAAGATGTAGGTATCTCTTGAAACCAACTGCTTGCAAGTTAAAATTTAAAAAATATGAAGAGGCATAAAGCTGTTTACTAATGGGTGAGGCTAATTTATGCAGCTGTTGAATCAGTGTGGCAGCAGCATTTAACTGCATGGTGGTGGTTCAAAAATGTCTCCTTGTACAATTATGCATAGCTGCTGCACAGTCACAGAGGAGATTATAAAAAAGGAACAAAAAAATAATACTTTTTGCCCTTTAGCTTCTTCTTTAGTTTTCCACTTGTAATTGCTGGTATTGTGTTCATCTCCACATTACTGAAATTTCTATTTTTAGCTTATGTGACAAACACTAGAAGTTGTCTCCAATTTTGTGGTCACAACATAGAAACACTTATTTTTCTCATTATCTTCTGGTAATTGATTGTAAGGATATCAAGATTTATGGAAGTATTTTTGAAGGTTTTATCGGGGATGTGGAAATTGAATAATTTTATTCTGAAAAAAGAGGACAGTATTTTATTTTCAGTGTAAACTTATTTATCAGTTATTTCTGGGGACCTTTCCTGAAAGTTAAACTGTTCATAAGAGAAAGCACAGTCTCACACCAGAGTTCATTGTGGTGTCATATTTTCTAAGCAGAAATCAATGCTTTTGCTTTCTGGTGAATTTTAGATTTTGACATGTTATATAGCAAAATCATACATGGTGTGGCATGAATGATTTTTGAAAAAGTAATTCATCAATTCTAAGCGTATACTGAATTGTGGTAAAAATACTCTCTTTGTCGTGATACAATAAGTAGTTGATCTACTGTTTCTCATTCATGCATTGTTTTTCAGTATGGTCATCTGCTTCTCCCTCTTTTTGACACATTCAGGTCATTGAAGAATTTCCCGAGGGTGTTGAGGGCTTTCATATATTGTTAGATGTGTTTATTCCAGAGTTCAGGTAACAAATTTTCATCCTGAAAATTTGTGTAGACTCAAAGGGTTCTAGAATTTTTAATAGGATTTTTTTCCCTGAATGCTTTGTCAAGTTTGCAAACTGCTTAACTGGGAGGAAAAACATGAGAGAGTGGGATTTATATACTTAGCTGAAAAGAAATGCAGTTTTTCTTGTTTGATTAGTCTACTTATGGTTACCTGCTAAGATTCTAGTAATTAGAGAGCAAAGATTTGGGGATAGGATTTAGGAGGGAATTCTGTTAGGGTTCATAGAAAATCTCTCAAAAACTTAGGATCTTGATGGAAAGTGTGCATTGATTCTTTTGTGATGAATCAGTTTCTTTTTTTCCACATCCCTCTGGGAGAACATGTGTGTGGATTGTAAAACTTGTACTTTTTTGTTCCTTGGGAAAAAACCAGGGTGGCTTAAATTAGAAGAGAACCGGCTATACACTAAAATGATAGATTTTCAGTCTGTGTGGATTTACACTAAAGCAGATTTAACTGTGTTAATTTTTAACTACAAAAGTGCTGAATACGGATGGTATATTTTCCTGTGTTTTCAAAGCATTTAGAATAAACAAGAAGGTCTTTAGGAGTAGTTAGCATGGATTCACCAGGGGGAAGTCATGCTTGACCAGCCGGATGCTGCTAATTAAAAGTTACTCACCTGGTAGGTGAGGGGAGGGCAGTGTATCTTGTCCACCTTGACTTCGTTAAGGCTTCCAACACTGTCTCCTGTAACATCTTCACAAAGAAGCTGATGAAGTGTGGGCTGGATGAGCAGACAGTGAGGTGGGCTGAAAACTGACTGACTGATGGACCGAGCTCGGAGGCACAAAGCCTGACTGGAGAACAGTAACTAGTAGTGCACTCCAAAGGTTAGTACTGGGCACAGCTCCAACATCTTCATTAGCGATCAGGATTATGGAGCAGAGTGTACCCCCAGCAAATTTGCTGATGGCACAGATCTGGGAGGAGTGACTGATGTGCCAGATGGTCATGCTGCTGTCCAGAGGGACCTCAGCAGGAGAAATGAGTGGACAGGAACCTCATGAAGCTTAATAAGGAAAAATGCTAAGTCCTGCACCCAGGGATGAACAAACCCATGTAGCAGTTTATGCTGGGGGCTGCTCACATGGAAAGCAGCTTTGTAGAACAAGACTTAAGAGCCTGGAAAGCACTGATTTGAAGATGAGCCAGTGATGTGCCCATTTGTGTGTACCTAAGGAAAAATCTGTTTTACTATGAGGGTCACTGAATGCTGGTACAGGGTGCCCAGAGAGATTGTGCATTCTCTGTCCTTGGAGATCTTCAAAAGACAACTGGACGTGGTCTGGGCAGCTGGCTCTAGGTGGCTTGGCTTGAGCAGGGAGGTTGGACCAGGTGGCTTCCAGAGGCCCCTAGCAACATCAAGAGTTTTGTGAAACTTGTTGTGAGCATTTCTGTAACTTTAGTCTAGATAGGTAACAGTGAAGTGTTGTTTTTTTTTTTCTGCCAGTGCTGTAGACTTATAAGTTAGGTAGCAAATTGGACAAACAAGTCATGCTGGTGTGTAGGTTGAACACAGAGCAGCCAGGCCAGTAGGAAACTACTGGATAGACATACTCAAGAACTAGAGAATATTTTCATTAGTGATGCTGACTAAAAACAGCAACTGTGGAGATAGCTGACTCTGTAAAATTTGGAGATATAAACAATATTAAAAAGTTGACCTTGAAGATTGATGTAACAGCCGTGAGTTTACAGTCACTGAGAAGGGCAATTGCTTTTAGGTTTATGACTGATACCTCCTGGAAATTCAGAAGAAAGGAGGAAATACCTGGATTCGCTGTTGCTCATAGCTAGTACAATTGGTGTACTGAGGCTATGCAGCCATGCACTAAGCAAGTGTGTGTTACGAGAGATACAGTGAAGCATTTCTAGTACAGCTAATGAAGCACTGGCAAAACCAACCAAGGTGACTGTTTACAATTCCAAGGTCTTGCATTTAAGAAACTTTGCACTGGAATGTGGTGGTGGACAGAGCTGACAATCATGGGATCCAAGAAAGCCATGAGTAAATTTAGGTTAGAAAGTAGAGGACGGTTGTTGACACCGTGTGCCTTGAATCTTCATATGGGGATAGAAGGCATATAGATAGTATTAAGGCAGACTCCAGTAAATCTATGAGCGATTATAAAGTACACTTCAGGAGCAGGAGAATTAGAAGAGACCTCCTGGTTTCTGTGCATGTTGCAATGTCCTAGATGAAATGTCTTAGCTTCTTTCTGTGTGCTGAATCCAGTCAGTGGCAGAAGAATTAAAACTTGCAGAAGAATGCTTTTCCACTTCATTTTGAGCCGGTTTATCACACAAGAGCTATGGATTTTTCTATCATGTTAGAACTGACAAACTCGTCAGCTATAAAATGCCACTGATACCATGTGTAGTTCTGTTTGCATAGTGAAGCTCACAGTCAAAAAGCTGCAGTAGAGCTATCCTGCTTTCTGTCAGAATAATTAATGAAATTAAACCAAGAAACACAGAACCTGAGATTTCTGGTGTGATTGCACCAGTGGATGCTACCTCAGAGTACAGGGCTAAATGCTTCAGTGGACAGCTAGGCAGCTTGCCTATTTTTGCTGTATCCTTCCTTGTAAGTGTTTCTAGGCGAATACATTGAGAGCCACCTTTCCACTGTAAACAGCTGATTCACAGCCTCTCCACATCACAAAAAAGCCTGAATAATGAGGAAAAGAAACCCCTTTAGTAAAGAAGGAAATTTTTCTTCTTCACTGATATTTCAGAGGTTTTATGTGTTTATGGGTAGAAGTGAATAAAGCATCTCTGAAGTTGATTCAGATGTAAAACTCATTTCTGATTGGTTCTGAGCCACCTGATTTTGTATTCTGTTCTGAGGTACGGGAAAAGATCTGCCAGATTGTTAATGGCAGTCTGTCTTGGGTGTTACCTCACCAAGAGTAGATATAAGAGAAAAATGGCATAAAAACTGATGGGAGGCAGTCACCTTAAGGTTTATGGGCACTGACAATCTAGTCACTACAGTCAGTGTAATTAATATAATGTTAGGGGAGATGTCTGCAATAGATAGGTGAATTATTTTGCAAATGAACCTGTTTATTCTCTACACTGATTGTGAAATTGGACTTATCTTTTAAAATACTGAAAATTGAAGAAAACTGAACTGCTATGTGACAGGTCATGTGAGACAGACTGGCATAACTCAACAGTTCATAGTGTTCTCTGAGCCAGATTTCAAATGCATGAGGGCTCCTTTTTAAGTAGCCTTTGTAACTGAAACAAAATTGCAGACTGAAACATCTTTCTCCTGGGTTTTTAGGTTTAGTATATAGCTGAAAAGAGCTGTCCAGGAAATACTGAAACATTCAGTCTTGATGTAAAATATCAGAATGTTGTGTTAGTTCCAGTAAAAAATGTTATGAATTAATTTGGGATTAAATCAGCCTTTTTAGTGTCTTCTGTTATGGCTTAGGCTACGCAACTGGACTATACGGATAACACTTCACAGCTGCCATGTGATTGCTTGTGTGTTGTAGCAAGTCAGGAAGTAGGAAGACCCAAGTACCACATGAGATCTTCTGCCAAGGAATATTAAATTGCACGTTATGTTTTTGAATTTTACATATGAATTATTATATACAGGTGAAAATCAATTTTTATGGCTGTATTTTCCATAATCTTCACTGAGGAAATTTTGATATTTTTTCCTTTTTCCAGTCCTCACGGTCCAAACACTGTCTAATAGTTAAAAATATTGTTTGTTGACCTCTGTTACTGATTAAGGTTAAACTAAGCTTGTGCTGAACATGCTACTTTGATTTCAGGAATGAACACTGAATGTACACTGGGAAGACAAAATGTCAAGCACCAGCTTAGATCTCTTTTGGGAGACCATCTTGGTGGTGCATCCTTGCCTTTAGTTTTGCATGTGATTTGTGAAACTCCCTGTACATCATACTTCAACAAGCCATGTATCAGCATTCAGTGTCTTCGATGCCATTCAATATAAGGAGATATTCCTGAAATCATCTTTCTGACTCCTGCTTTTCTATGTTTATCATGCCTGTGGATGAAAAGACTTGTGTCCCCCACTGGATAGGTTTCTCTCCTGTTACAGTGCCAGTTTCGTAAGGTTCAGGAGTTTTAAACCAGTGGTTTAGGTTGAGTTCTTTCTGTATTTTGGTGGGTACTTTGTAGATTGAGTGTGTCAGATTCTTGCTGTTGTAACTACGTTTGCAGCAATTCAAATATGAACTTTTTATTGCACCAAGTATTTGTTTTCCCCAGATTTTAGCAATGGACCCAGCTCTCGAATTCTGGTGCTAGCCTGGGGAAAGCCTTCAGTTCATCTGGTTAATATTATATATCTGAGCTGAAAATAACCTGGTTTTCTACCCTGTGATTTTTGTTCATTCTTCATTCAGGCATTTCACAGTAACTTTTCCTAACAAATTACCTCATTAGATTTAGTAAATAAGACCTGTTCCACTTGGCTGCTTGCACCATTGGTTGTATTAAATAACTAATTAGATGCACAAGCCATTTAATAAAAAAAAATTACACTCTCTGTATTCCATAACCCAAACAATCTGACAGTTTCTGTAGCAGCTGTGAAGTGAAAGTAGCTCCAATCACCAGGAAGACACTATATTTGCTATATGGTAGAATTTAATGGCTTTGTCATTATTTTGAAGCTGGGAATCCATCAGCATGGTAACGTCTGCGTATTATTTCAGCTCTCTGCAGTTATTTGAGAAGCACACTCTGCTTTTCAGTTAATAAAAATTATAGCCTCAACATTTGATTTCTTGTCATTTTGCTAATTTAAGCCTTTGTTTGCATCAGTTTCCTGATGGATTAAGCAAGCAGCTGTTCTTTGATCATAGCATCTGTGCCCCTTATTTTGACTTGAAATTTCAAAATGTGCAGTTTGTGAAAGGTCTAAGCAAATGGATTTCTTTTGTTTGTCTTGTTCAAGGGAGAACAATTTGAAGACTATTAAGGATATTACTGTGCTACTGTCAATGCTCTTATAGTTTAGGATGTATCATTGTTTTCCCCTTTCAGTACATGGATGCAGGGTTCTTGGGAGCTGACAAGAAGTATGACTACCTGAGAGAAATGGTTGTTTCGTTGACGATTAATGAAAGGGCTTTGGAGTAATTTTGCTAACTGAAATGCCAGTATAGATTGGTCTGATCACTAGCTGAGAGTGACAGAAAATACAGGCAGATTGTGATGGTGACATTCTTTTGATACTGACAGAAGAAACAAGAAGCAAAAGAAAAATAGCAGCCATCTACACACAGTCAAGTCTTGAGGGTAATGAAAATGAAGACTTTGTAGGCCAGCTGTTATAAACGTATATGCCATTACTTATTTAATGGTTTTTTTAATTGTTCTAGACATGTGTCCAACATGGATACAGTTAGTGGTTTGGCACATTAAATTGTACCTCAAAAAACAGAAGCAAATTTAGTTGCTGATGCTTAAATTACACAATACCCAATTCACTAGCTTTTAGAATAAGTGTTGTAGTTCTAACTACCTATTAACATTTAGGGGTTTAGGTTTTCAAACTCCTCAGTTTGGTTTTATTTGCTATTTATTTTTGCCATAAGCTTAAAAATAAGCTGGATGTTGTAGCCTTCATGCCTTTTCCAAAACTCTTTGTACCTCTTACATAGGGGTAAATAAAAATTAATTATTCTTGGTCCATCCAGCAATGACTGAATTCTGCTGGCCTTAAAATCAGCATGAAGAGGATGGTGTCAGTGACCTCGCCATTATTTTTTTCTCTGAAAAGGGAAGAGGAAGGTCTGAATTGACAGATGAAAGTTTCTATTCCTTTTCTGTACTTAGGAACAATATAATTGACAGGTTTTAGGCAAGCATTCAACAGCTACCAAGGGCAGAACTGGGGAAGACCCAGGATACCCTGGAGCTTACAGGGACCAAGCTCTGGGAAGAAAAGAGTGAGTAGAAAAAATCCTGATTTATGCTCTGTGTATGTACACCAAATGTTGCCATTCTTGTTGTATTCAGAGTTTGCCTCAGTGGTCACTCCTGTTCCTTGAAACCCTTTGCTAACTGTCCAGCATATTTTGCTTATGTTGCTTCATAAATCACTGTGTAGCATTTATTAGATAGACATTTTCATTGACAAGTAGAAATTTCTTTATGTTGCTTTCCTTGTATCTATTAAGAGATGATGCTGGTGAGGAGAAGGAGCAGGAAGCATGGCTAACCACCCACAAACCAGAGTATTTAGTTTTACAGTGAAGATTCACATTCACCCTCTCCATTTCTAACCTTGATGCCAGTTCAAGTCAAATCAAGCCTGCACTTATGACTTGCCAGAGTTTCCTGACAGAAAACATTACTCTTGGCAAATTACAGAATGGCTAGGAGTATCAGACGAAATAATTGACGCTTCACTGCAGTAATATAAATGACCTAAATACCCAGTTCTAGTGGAGCCTTTGGGTGAGTTAAAATTTTAGACCTTGTGTAGAGTACAAATTGCACACAATGTAAAAATGCCACCGTAACAAAATATCTAACAGTCTTTTAAGGAACTCTATTAGTCAAGAATACTCTCAAATAAACGTAAAGCCATTGTAATTACTGTTTTGTTGATGGTTAGTAGTGTGTCATCTGTGTAACCCCTTTGGAAGAATGTTAACTTTCATCTCTTTTCAGCATGCTGGCACATCCCCAAGGCTATGAAAGATCAAGAGTCTGGGGATGCAGGAATTAAATGCATTTTCAAATGCTGCTTTTTTCACTACATCTTTTGAGTTAATTCTTTTTTTCTACTTCCAATAGCTTCTTTTTTTACATGGTTTCTAAAACTGAATAGCATCTCCTAATTGTAGGTGAGTCAGGTTTAACATTTTTCCTTTGCAGAAGTGCTGCTGTGGCTTGCTGAGATGTTAAGCACCCACCTCACTTGCTATTTTCCATGGGAGCTGGAAGCGTTCAGCTTTCATGGAAATAGCAGTCAAGATGTCTCAACGAGAGGACTTAAAAGCTGTTGCTCTAAAAATGGTAGGCTGCTTTTGGAAACACAGTCCTATATTTTAGGTGGTGTTTTTTTCTGCATTAATTTTATCCTTTTTGTTTGGTTCTGAATCAGCTTCACCGAG
This sequence comes from Platysteira castanea, assembly GCA_013397175.1. Lineage (NCBI taxonomy): Eukaryota > Metazoa > Chordata > Aves > Passeriformes > Platysteira > Platysteira castanea. The sequence continues at coordinate 839,531 of VYXC01008621.1, read as the reverse complement.
AGAAGTGGGGTAGGCATGTGGGGTGGGTTTCAGGCATGGATGCACCAAGGGGAACGTGGAGGGTGGCAGAGTGGAACAGGCCCTGCCTGCTTGCTTTGGTGTCCCTGCTGTGACTGAGTGCCCTGGCAGTGCGCTCTGGCT
>VYXC01008621.1:718620-839076 GCA_013397175.1 Platysteira castanea | reverse complement strand
GGCTGTGGCTCTGGCTGTGGCTCTGGCTCTGGCTGTGGCTGTGGCTGTGGCTCTGGCTCTGGCTGTGGCTCTGGTTCTGGCTCTGGCTCTGGCTGTGCAGGCTGATCCACTGCAGAGGGGTTTTAGCAGGGGACTTGCATACAGCAAAGGTGCACGTAAAGAACCTCTGTTTAAGATGCCATATTTTAATATGGTGATGCGTAGAGGTGATATAGGTTCAAATTAGAGGCAGCCTTGGTTTTCTTGGCAAATTGTACCCATCAGAGCCCCTGTGTATGTTAGGACTGATTCTGGTAACTGCACTAGAGCAATTACAGAGATGAGCTCCTTGGGCAGATTGACTTTGTCAGTGTAAAGCAATGTTTATGGAGCACCACAGTCTGGTAACATTGCAAGGGAATGGCACTGCTTTAAAATCCTGCCTGGTGTTGCTGTAGCATGCCTACCTAAGATGGTCTTTTAAGGTAGTTATCAAAAGGAGGACTTCAGTAATGGAGAAGAAAGGTAAGTAAGAAGCTGATGTCCAGATGTTCTGCTTTTACTTACCAGATTTTCAATTTTTAATTGTACAGAAGAGTTACTAGGCAAAAGCATGCATCTGCTAATTTTGCTTTGGTACTTAAATAATGTATTTAGATGTCATTTGAAATAGAGCAAGTTTTGAGTGCTGAAAAGAGAAGGAACAAAAGGAGAGTGCTGAATGTAGGATTGAGAAATGTGAGGTTAGTGAGCAGGTTGATGCCAGGGCAGTTGGTCCAACGTAGTGGCCTTCTTTGCTGCTTGAAGGTGCAGTGGAGAGGAGGTAATAGGACTAGTACAGCATCACGCTTAGAGCATTTCTGAGTTGTAAACTGCAATGCAAGCCATCTGTCCATTTTGAAGTAATGGAAATGGAACTTTTTTCTACAAAGATTTCACATGGTTATTTCTTTTTTCAGTTACTTCAAGTTTCAGGGTTTTTTCATTTGAACTTTCTATTTTATTTCTAGAATTAATCTATGGATTTTAACTTGGATTTATAACCTCTCTTGATGTTTGTTTAACCATGCATCTTATGGAAATTCTCATCTCTCATTACTTGTATGGAGTCATATGTATGCCACTTTAATGGGTTTTGTAATGTGTTTCCTCCTGCTCTGCTCAGCCAACCATAATACCTTGGAGAAATACTCTCTCTTGAGGAAAGAAATAAAATTTATGAAATAAAATTGATATCTGAGATCTGTTCTTGAAGGTCATCTCCTCTTACACCTGCCCTCTGTTTGCTGCCATGACAGGGATGTGTATAGATGAAAAGGAGGGTGGAACTCTCTGATTGCATCCTTTCCTCTCCTCGCACATCCTATTTAGCAGCCTGCGCCTGAACATTTTAAAGGCCTGCTGAGCTGCATTACTGAAACTACAGGTCACAACTGAAAATTATGCAAGTTAATTACTCCTTCCTCAATTGTGAAAGGCTTATATAAGNTTAATTCTTTTTTTCTACTTCCAATAGCTTCTTTTTTTACATGGTTTCTAAAACTGAATAGCATCTCCTAATTGTAGGTGAGTCAGGTTTAACATTTTTCCTTTGCAGAAGTGCTGCTGTGGCTTGCTGAGATGTTAAGCACCCACCTCACTTGCTATTTTCCATGGGAGCTGGAAGCGTTCAGCTTTCATGGAAATAGCAGTCAAGATGTCTCAACGAGAGGACTTAAAAGCTGTTGCTCTAAAAATGGTAGGCTGCTTTTGGAAACACAGTCCTATATTTTAGGTGGTGTTTTTTTCTGCATTAATTTTATCCTTTTTGTTTGGTTCTGAATCAGCTTCACCGAGAGAAGTGGGGTAGGCATGTGGGGTGGGTTTCAGGCATGGATGCACCAAGGGGAACGTGGAGGGTGGCAGAGTGGAACAGGCCCTGCCTGCTTGCTTTGGTGTCCCTGCTGTGACTGAGTGCCCTGGCAGTGCGCTCTGGCTCTGGCTGTGGCTGTGGCTCTGGCTGTGGCTGTGGCTCTGGCTGTGGCTGTGGCTCTGGCTGTGACTGTGGCTCNTCTTTTAAGGTAGTTATCAAAAGGAGGACTTCAGTAATGGAGAAGAAAGGTAAGTAAGAAGCTGATGTCCAGATGTTCTGCTTTTACTTACCAGATTTTCAATTTTTAATTGTACAGAAGAGTTACTAGGCAAAAGCATGCATCTGCTAATTTTGCTTTGGTACTTAAATAATGTATTTAGATGTCATTTGAAATAGAGCAAGTTTTGAGTGCTGAAAAGAGAAGGAACAAAAGGAGAGTGCTGAATGTAGGATTGAGAAATGTGAGGTTAGTGAGCAGGTTGATGCCAGGGCAGTTGGTCCAACGTAGTGGCCTTCTTTGCTGCTTGAAGGTGCAGTGGAGAGGAGGTAATAGGACTAGTACAGCATCACGCTTAGAGCATTTCTGAGTTGTAAACTGCAATGCAAGCCATCTGTCCATTTTGAAGTAATGGAAATGGAACTTTTTTCTACGAAGATTTCACATGGTTATTTCTTTTTTCAGTTACTTCAAGTTTCAGGGTTTTTTCATTTGAACTTTCTATTTTATTTCTAGAATTAATCTATGGATTTTAACTTGGATTTATAACCTCTCTTGATGCTTGTTTAACCATGCATCTTATGGAAATTCTCATCTCTCATTACTTGTATGGAGTCATATGTATGCCACTTTAATGGGTTTTGTAATGTGTTTCCTCCTGCTCTGCTCAGCCAACCATAATACCTTGGAGAAATACTCTCTCTTGAGGAAAGAAATAAAATTTATGAAATAAAATTGATATCTGAGATCTGTTCTTGAAGGTCATCTCCTCTTACACCTGCCCTCTGTTTGCTGCCATGACAGGGATGTGTATAGATGAAAAGGAGGGTGGAACTCTCTGATTGCATCCTTTCCTCTCCTCGCACATCCTATTTAGCAGCCTGCGCCTGAACATTTTAAAGGCCTTCTGAGCTGCATTACTGAAACTACAGGTCACAACTGAAAATTATGCAAGTTAATTACTCCTTCCTCAATTGTGAAAGGCTTATATAAGGATTTCTTTTAAAAACATGTATAATTGCCTTGAAGAAAAAACTGCTATTATTTGCAGGAGAACACATTGTATAATAGAAGTCAAAGCAAGACTCTACCCTGAAGCTTGCTCTCAGAGATGGTTTAGCCCAGATCCCCTAAAAATAAAGTCCTGGAGGGCAGGTTCATTCAGGAGCTGCATTTTCAAACATCTACATTTTATTTCAGGGACCTATGGTATTTGATGTCTGAAAAAAAAAAAAAAGAGGAGTTCTTTAGATATCTTCAAGCACTAATCTTCAACTAAAAATAGTATTGCATGTGTAGAGCATTTGGGAATATGCAGATCCAGAGTAACTTGGAAAATTAAAACTGTGCCTCCTGTGAAGCATCTATTCTAATACAGCATAAATAGTTTAAAATACAATTGTTTCCGGGTTCGGTTTTGAAAATGTGAAGTGCTTAAATAAAACCCACTAAACTCAGTACAAAAACAGTAATTCCATTCTCTCTGGAGCCAATCTGGTGTGTAACACAGCTCCTTTTGACTTTTACTATCTGTGGGTTTTAATGTAGGTGGAAAACTTGCCACAAAATAATAATCGGATAGTACTCGGCATTTTTAAAAAATGTTTTTCCCCCCCGCCATATTTGCAGCCTACACAGTGAAGTTATGTACTTGTATCATGAGAAAATGTAATTTAGGAAAGCAGGAATTTACTGAGTATAAGGTCTCAAATATCAGAGGGGAAATATGTTCTCAGTGTTGGGCCTTTACAAAAGGAAAAAATGTTAGTAATCTCTTTCTCAGTTATTTCTTGAATATTTGCAAATTCAAATAAAACAGAATGTACTATGTAGATGTATTTTTCAGTAAAAATCAGTAAGTACTAAACTTACAGATGAAGCGGTATAGAAACTTTGCTGATCTACATAGAGAAAAGTCCTTTTTATGACCACTGATAATAAATGGGATCTAAAATAGGCAGCAGTACAAAATTGGTGTAATGCTTTTGGCACAAAGTAAAGTCTTTTCACTCCCCTCTCTTTAGTGACTGCAGTGCTCAAGATATTTTTAAATGTAAAACAAAACAAGAGGAATCCAATTTAGAAAAATCCGTATGTATTTAAACATAAGGTTTTAAACCAGTATTTTGAGGGAGGGTATTTTTTTTTAAACAAACATTATTTTAAAAAAGTATCAAGACTTCTTACTTTAGAGTATCCAGCTGGTTCTAGTTTGGGTTTGCATGTGTTTTAGCTCAGATTCGCCATTCTTGACTGTGTATGTAGAAAGCTTCAGTTGTTTTATTAAGCTTCAGGCTGACTATTCTGTTCCTAGGGCGATGGGGATACCCTTAAGCTTGTGAAAGATAAATAGATTTACTGTAGCCATTATGAAGTTTTTTTAGGTGTAATAGATGAGGGTGTGATGATGGTGATGATGGTTGCTGAGTCTTCATGCTTCTGCAGGCCTAGTTTAACGATACTTTGTTGCATTAGGCCAGCATGCTCACAAGCTGTCTGCATAGAATAGTAAATAGTTCTTGAATTACAAGTATGTGTAAATAAAAGACTAGGTATAAAATCTTGTATCATGATTTGGTTGTTTCAAGGAGTTCAAAGCAACTGCTCAGCTGCAGACACTTGGGGGAGTGGAGTGTGTCAGTGCATCTTGGTGATGTTTCAGCCTTGTCGTGTAGGTAACGTGTAGTAGAAGTTCATTAAATTCATGATTGTTAAAAAAACCCTGAAGTTTACCTCACGCCTTTCTGGAGAAAATGCTGTAAGATGCAACCATATAGCCTCAGGTTGCATGTACCTGTAATTATTACTTAGCATCTATCATACACCGTGAGAACTGGCTGCTCTCATAGCTCCAAAGTGCAGTGACAGCAGCAATTTTTTCCAGTCGCTGATACCAGGGATTTCTGTTAGCAGAAAGTGGGTGCATCTCCCACTGCTACTGCTAGTAGTATATTCTGGCCAGGTTGCGTGAATTCAACTCCCAGGTATTGCCAGAAAGAGCAGAATAGAAGTAAACTTTTATAATATTCTCAAGTTTATCTTGAGAACTAAATTTAGAATGTTTCATTAAAACTCCTATTAACATACCTGTTGGGATGTCTTAGAGGTTTATTTTCAATTCAGAGCATTCTAATACAATGAGTTTACTTGAGTATTTGTATTTTGGGGGACATTTCATTCTTTCTTGTAAGGACACCTTGCTAATTCCTTGGAATATTTTTTTAAATATTATTTTAGACAGCAGAATGCTTTTTGGTGTATATTTGAACTGCCACACATGCCTAACATCTTTGTGAGTTCCTTGGTTTATTTGAACTGCATTGGTATCAGACTCCTGATAAAAGTTGCGTGCAAGAACTGTAAGGCCATGTTTTCTGTCTTGAACCCTCCCTGGAGCTGAGATAGAGTACAAGTTTGAAGACAGATTGGTGACAACTCTTGATGTTAAACAGTGCAGCTGTCATTTGCCAGAAATGATAGTAGACACTGGCTACTGGCACTTGCTCTTTTGAACCCTAGAAGTGTTAAAGCAAGCAAGCCTCCAAGAGGAAACTTTCTGGAAAACATGGGAAGAGTAACTAAGAAAAGAGAAGTATATACAGTATGTCCAGCTCCAAAGTTACAGCTCAGCAGAAGGAAGTAACTGGAGGTGCTAAAACCAGCCCAGCTTCCTGAACTGCAGTAGGTCAGGACCTTGGAAGAGACTTGGCTGTTTGTCAAGTACTGTAATTTCTCCCCTTGTAAACTCGTGCTTCTTTCAGAATTGTTGATAACTGATCACACAATTCCATAGTTGCCAGTTTGAATGCAAAGGAAGCAGTGAGAAAAACACAGCCCCGGGAAAGAGAACAGCATCCTATTGGCAGCAGCCTGCAGGTTTCAGCAGGTCTTCATCAAGCTTGTCAGGAAGCATCACACAAGCCTCCACTTCATTCCTCTGCAGAAGGAATTTGGGGAGTTTGTTGCATTTTGTTGGTTTGTTGTATGTGTCTTAAGCTCTCAAGAAAGAATGACAGGGAAGACAATTTTGGAGAAAAGAATTTTCTGTCAGAAGTTCCTCATGGAGTTTGTTGAAAAAAAAGAGTAAAACCAAAACAAAGTTGTATTACTTTTTTTCTTCGAAAACTGCCTTCTACTAGCTATAGAGATATTACGATGTATTGTTTTAAAAGAAATAAGGTAGCTCTAAATCAAACTTCCCATTTAAAAAAAGAAAGCATTAGCAAACAATGAAAAATTTGTCTAGCTTGGTGTCACCATGGTTTTTGGGAGATAAAGAAGACAAATTAGATGCCAAGTAGAATGCAAAACTAATCCCAAAGAGTGTAGCTATTCATCATTCTTCAGATTTTACAGCTGGCTTAGTAAATGACAATTCAGAGAAATTAAATAAGGTCTTCACTATTCTTTAAACATTTGGGAAACACATCCTTTTCTTTTAGAATATCTATCCTTCCAGTAATTGAAAAAGCAAAAATAGATCTGGCTATTTATTTTTGCCCAAAGTTGCTCTTTTAAATTAAGTGGAAGGTACATCTTCTACTCTTTCTCTGGAAAAAAATTTGTATGAGTTCTTTAAAAGGTATATCAGAAGAAGGAAAAATTCTGAACTTCTGAATTTCTTTAGAAGTACACAGAGCCAATTTTAGAATCCAAGAACGACTCTTGATATGAATCAGATGTATTTCCCTGGCTTTTTTTTATTTGGCTGGTTCTTAATAGCTTCTAGTAGACACTGTAATGATGAACTACTACCTTGATCTTTGTATCTTAATTGTTTTAAATGGAAAAATGCTTGAAATGCTGCAGATGGCACAGTGGGAAGCAGGAGAAACTCTTTCACTGACATTTTTCCAAATAAGATTTGGAAATTTCCAAATATCAATACCATCTTTTTCCATGTGCTGTACTGAAAAGTATACAATGCTCTTCTAAACCTTCTCCTGCCAATGAAAACCTTCAGGGAGATCTTTTGTGTTATGAGTTGACGTTGAGGCCCCTTAGCATCCATGGATTTGGTGAGGGCTGAAGGGAGGCTTGTCAGCAGAGAGTGGTGCCTGGATTGGCCAGCATCCAAGAGCTGTGGTAGAGCTATCCCGTGATCCAGGTGTGGTGAGGTGCTGGGATCAAACAGGTACAGGTAAAACATTTCCTCCAAGGAGGTTGAGGATTTGTTCTATTCCCTAATACATTTTATTTGGAGATGGAGAAATGAACACAAACAGCCCATAGCAGAGAAACTAGTATCAAAGGAAAGTAATAACGCAGTCCTTTAGGAGAGGTAAGAGAAGTTTGTTGTTGGAAATCTTCCAGGAATTTTGGGGAATAGTAATTTCAAGAAATAATTCTTACATATTTAGGGGAAAAAAAGTGCTACATAACTCTTTGAGGCCATTTGAAAGAATACTGCATGAAACAATAAATGTTTTTCTCTTTAAGAAGACCTTAATTGGAACGCTAAGAATTGCATTGCAAAATTAAGGGTAGGAAGCATGTACATGCTCGTGCACACAGATAGTTGTGTATTATGCATAAATACCTGGAAGGCACTGTAGAATAAGTGTGTATATATGGATTTATTGAAGCATTAAGTGAAACTTAAATAAGAACAATTTGTGATGGCATCCTTTGGGCAAATGTATCTGCTAGTAGAGAACTATATGCAGTTTATGCTGTAAAACAGATGGAAAATATCTGTATAGATCTATACAGAATTCTCTGCATTAAACTCAAGCCTGAATGTTTACTATAATTTGTGTAATTCAACCATGATGAATACTTGACTGTTCTGTTCTTAAGGATTTTTACATGGAAGTGTATGGAGAGAAAATGTCTTTGGACAAATCCAGTAGGTATTAATACTTAAATAATACTTAAATAATGTGATCTTGCTTAAATTAAAACTGTCCTATATACTCAAGACAAATAATTATATTCACCACAAGGTAAAATTTTACCACTTTTTGGGGGGAGGGTAGACAGAGAAGGATTTCTCTCTTACTAATTTTGTTTCGTACAGGAGAAAAGCTGGAGGAAAGTATCAGTACAAGAGGAAAATATTTTGCATTTTTTATTTCTTTATGTTTTGACATGTAAAACTGGCAGTTTGTGTTGCAAAAAACTTGTCTGTGATTGTCAGTTAAGACAAAAAAAAAGTATGAAACAATGTGCTTTTTCTTTCTGATTTTGAATCTAAGCAAATTTGCCTTTAAAAGTATCAGAAGATATTAGTGGTGGGATGGGATGGTGAGGTTAGTTGCAGAACCACTTTCCTATTAAAATAACTGTCTAAAACTAGCACATGCGTACCAAACAGGCTTTGGAAATCACTGGACATTGAAAAGATGGTTGAACTATTTGTGAGCAAAAACCTCACTGAAAGGCTTAAATCCTGTTATAACTTAACCTTGATATTTATGCTGTAGCTCATGGCAGATTTTTTCATTTTAAGCTCTGTCCAGGAGCTATTAATTTAGTTGTGAGAAACTGCTTCACGCTGCAAAACTGTGATTCTATTTTTTTTTTAATACAGTATGTCAAGGTAGAAAACCAACAGAAATTGGTTCATCAGGTTTAGAGTTTCAGGAATGTTACAAAAGCCACTGACATCAGGAAATCTATAAAAGCCTGGTCGAAAGTCAATACAATCAGGCATTAAAAAGATTTCGGTTCAGACATTTTACAAATGAACAGATGAAAATTGTTTTTAACTAAAAATTAGGTAAGGTATTTTTTAAGATTTCAGCTAAATCTGTGGAGCGAATGCTACACTACAAAAAAAAGTATTATAAGGTCAGACTGTGAGGTGCTGCACTGCTTGTTTAGTGTGAGAGGGAAACAAGTAGGAAAGACAAATTAGCTTTACATTAGTAGTCCAAGAGTCCAGGGAAACTGCTCGAGTGTGCTTTAACAATGGTGAGAAGTTGGAAGAGTATGAACTGACTTTTCTTGTGATTGCTTTATAATCAGCCTTTTAACTTGTTCTGAATCAATTTCTGACAGATCACTTATCATACAGATGAGTGAGTCTTGTTAGGAGCGTATGGGTTGATCAGAATTTTTTTTTCCCTCCTAAAAAATAAATAATAGTTTGCTTGGACTCCTTTTCCATATCTGTGCCTTTCACTTATATCAGTAAATTTCTGCTTTCTTTAGCTGTGGTTTTCAGCAGTAGTGTATGCTTTATCCTGCCTTGAATTATTGAGTGAATAGTTGCATTTCCTTCTCTTGCCCTGTGGAAGAAATAGGAGAATATTCAGCACACAGTGTCCATGTCTACATAGAAGTCCCTCATCTTGGTTGCTGTTCCTGCTCGGCAGTAGAGCCACCTGCAGTTCCATACAGACCTTTCCTTCTGTTAGCCCCACAGCTCTCCTTGCTGTTGCATTAGGATGATTTTCATGTGTTGGCTTTAGTGCGGCCGGTGGAGAATGGCATAATATCCTCCCTGTGTTCGTTTGTGTGCAGCGCTCATGTCATAAGCCGTTCTCCACTTCTGGGCAGTAGAAGAAGCAGTGAAACTGCTGAGTGAGTCCTTTGTTTGAAGGGTTATACAGTATTTTAAAAGAAGTATAGTTCAATGGTGTTTCCCTTTTTAGGTTTTATTTGTTCAAGAAGATTTAAATCCTGCTCAAAGAGTGGGCTTGAAGCGTGGGAGGTTGCCTTGCCTGCCTCCAGGTATCAGAAAGCGGGCTCGTCTGCCTGCTGGGCTGGGGCTGCCTGACAGCCTCCTCTGGGGCATGCGTGGGTTCCCTGCACTGCTCCTGGTGAGGTTTCTCTTCTCAGCTGTGGGGTGGAGATGCTACAGCCATTGTTCAAATAGGAAAGTCAGCTTCCTACCTGAAATTATGTGCTGTGAACACTCCTCCCCTGTTGTGTCATATAAGGAGAACGGGAAAATGTAGGATGAGAGAGAAGAGGAGCGAGACTTTCAACAAGGCAGAGTGGTGGAGGACTACGGAGTCGGTACAGGTAATGCAGATGAAAGCATATGAGGGAAGACGGGAGCAGAAGGGAACCTAAGCAGTTTTCACAAGGGTCTCTCTCTGGTCCCACCACACTAACATCCAAAAACATCTTGATAATCTTATGTGCAACTGCAATTGTCAAAAATAGTCAGTTGCAGCACTGGTTCAAGTCGGGGTTTTTGAAAGACCACCTGAGCTGGATACTCAGTTGTTTTTAATACCATGTTTAAACAGCCAAGGAAATGGATACCTTCCAAAGGATTGATATTTTAACTAGAGGTGAGGGGAGTGACCTGTGCGTGAACTCATGAATGCCACTTAATGCTGAGTTGTTTTGTCTTTTGGATGGTGTTGATTGTATCAAGTCACAGAAGTCAATTTAACATTGTTCTTCTAAATCCTGTTTACACAAGGGTTTGGATAAATCCATCATCATCTCTGTGTTGCCATTGTCACTATTTTTTAGGCATCAGGCACCGTGTTGACTCATGAACATAGTCCCTGCTGCAGCGTGGCCCCCTAAGGTTTATGCTGTTCTATAAAAAGCATTTTCCCTTTTTCTCCAAGTGTGCTGTAGTGCACAGTGCCACAGTTTCTGAAGCAGATAGCACAACTGGTAAGAGGTGTTGTGTAAGACTTTGGTAAGTGTTCCAGAAATAGCAATTCTTTTAATGCAGATAGGTCTTCCCAGTGGGACCCCAGAGCTCTGGAGGCACTGCTCGGGTTGCTCTTGCAGATGCTGTACAGCTGGCATGGTTGGAAGGAGTTTCTCCTTCTCTCCCTTCAGTTTGGCAGTCCTTTCATTCCATCTTTTTAGAATTGCAGCTGCATGGCAGACCTGAGCCACTGAACTCACCTGAATAAAAAATAACCTTGCAAAAAGAGGAGTTAGTTATTACAGACACTTGGAGATTGGTTTACCTGGCACAAAGCAGCAAATTCCTGCTCTCTCAGGCTTTTGAATGAATCTTAACATCCAGAGCACAACTGCAGAAATCAGGTGGTGTTTCTGCTCTATCTGCCGGAAACACACAGGATCAGATGCTGCCAATATTAAAATCACAGTCCCTTTTCAGGAAATCTGACTCAGTATCTTTCCAGGCCACCAAATCTATTTAAAGAACAAGCAGACAGGGAAGAAAAAAAAAAAGACCAAAATACTACAGAAATTAACAATGTCCTGAGTTAAAAGTAAAGCTACCAAACTTCAAGCTTGTTTACATTAAAGTAAAACAATGATTTTGAAAGCTGTGCTAGAATTCATTCCCTCAAGATGTGTCTGTGGATTTCTTTCCATAAATGTTTTGTACCTAGTAGATACTTCTGCAAACTCACATTTTTCTGCTAAGTCCTCAGAAGGTAGGAGTGATGTCAGTATAACTGAACATGTTAAGGGATTCCTCTGTAGAATTTCCTTTTATCTAGCCAGGCCCTCTCTACCTCAGAAAATGGCTTGGTGGCTTTAATTGTTTTCTTTATAGCCTTTCCATGAGACCTATGGACTTGACAAAACTATAAGGGAAGAGGGGTGTTGAGCGTATCCATTGATGTGTTATCTAAATGGAGAGTCTTGTTTTGTTTTGCTTTTCTGCAGTAACTCCCTCTTTTCACAAACATCAGAGCAGAAGCCAAATACAGGATGTACAGGAAGCACAAAAAAATAGTTTCTTTTTGTTAGAGATTGCCCTTAGTAAATTGTCACAATAAGTTTTCCTAGTTACTTTTGCAATGAGGTTTAACTAATCAGTAAGACTCTTAAACTTCCAAACATGAAATTTCAAGGCATTGAGTGGCAATTAGCTTGTAAAAAATGCCTTTCAAGAACAGCAGCAGAGGTTGTCACATTTTTTTTTTGTGCGTGTTAAGGAAGAACATCAAATATATGTGAAATTCATTTAATATTTTCAAATAAGGGAAAAAGAATCCAGTCTGCTTGGGAAAATACAGGACTCATCTGCATAGCTAAAGCCAGATATATAAGATTTTGAAGGTACATTGTATGGGAAGTAAACTCCCCAAATGGTTAATTCTGTTTTTTACTGGAAATCGATTTTCTAAATTAGCTTTCAAGTGTGTTACTGTTATTTCATTGACATAATGAGAGGTGTGAGATTTGCCTGCACTGAAGTACACATAGCTCAGAATTGTAATTAATTTAGGAATGGACTTAAGCAGCTCCCAAAACTGGTATGTTAATTAAAACATTTGAAAAATAAAGGCCATTTCAGTGACTGTTTTCATAGTTTTACTTCCAAGTGCTAATGTGATTGCTATAATCTAGCGACAGCTGTCACAAAGAATTAATTATTATTTGTCTTTATTCAGTATTTCTAGTGTGTAAGTTGCTTGTTAGTGTAATTACTCCTGTTTATAAATTCCATTTGCCTTCCTGCCAAAGATTTAGTGGTATATTTTATTTTGGCAATAAGGTATCAGTCTTTTACATCTTTACCTGGTGCCTTGATTGTCTTACTGTCTCCTTAAATACACATATAGTTCATTGTTAAGGATTCTGAGATGTCTTTGCTGCTTTGCTTCCTTCTGTTGTGCATTATGCTTCCTTGTTCTTTTTTTATCTACCTTAAAAATCCAGTAATATCCCTTATCCTTCTCTGGCATGTGTTTCTGGTTTTGTGATTTTTTTTAAATGGTTGACAATAGAAGGAAAGAAAATGTGAGGTGTGTAGCCTCGCCTCAGCCAGCCAACCCTTCAGCAGTTCTGCAGCACTTACAGTAATACAAATGTGGGCTGCTTCTAGACATTTTAGCATGTCTGTCAGCCTGGGTGGTGGGATGTTTACTGCGTGACTGTACTGGCTTCAAACAACAAAGATTTTAGAAGAAGGGTGGGTAGGAGAAACGGTGACTAGAGCTATGGCACTTGTCAGCTAGTTGAGGTTTACTGTGTTCATGGGAGTCATCAGGCTTTTGTAAGCTGGAGCACTCTGCTGAGATACTGAGCTGCAGGTGGAAAATTAGAGCCAGTAAAACAACTTTGATGGAAGAAAATTAACTGCTCTTCTGAGTTAAGGTGTTTCTGATTATGGAAAGGCCTTCATGGTGGCATCATTGGCTTCCCGGAGTGTAGAGGGGGGTCAGGATTACCACCTTGATACAGACCTTTGATACAGGCAACAGAGGTCTGAAAAATCTTTTTGTTCAACCTTATGCATTGCTGCTGCTAAGATTGAATGGCACATTTATGCAGACCTTGGATTTAAATCCAATTCCTTCCCATTGGAATATGGGTAAGTCTGGCCAGTATTCAAGGGACTGTAGTTAAGGTCCATCTCTAGGGTGGCAGCCAGCAGCGTAGCATCCAGGCATGTTCCTCAGCAGCATCCCTGACAGGATAAAGTCATTAAAAGAGAAAAGGCAGAAAGAAACTGGACTGTAGGAGCGGGATGAGGAGAGGACAGCATAAGGTGAAACAATGGGGAGACTGTGGTTGTCTTGCTGAAACTGTTCTTCATAATTGTGGTCCTTCCTGCACTGGAGTGTGAGACTGGCAGGATTCTTGCAGTCTGTGATATGATTTCTAGCTTGGAGGATACCACTCTTGGGTTGTTTTGCTATTAAGTGATATTTTGAATGAAGTGCACTTGATGTATATGGCAAGGTTTAGTGATTCATTACATGAGAGAAGTCTCCTTTTAACTTTGTATATTTTTTAAATAGCAAACTATCTTTCATTACATCTCTCAGATTGAATATCTATTACCACACTTGAAGAGGAATCAATGGACTTCCTTATCCATGCTCAAGGGAGAAGAACATTCTCAGTTTGAGGTCTAATTTAGAATAAACACATTAAAAACAGAAAGAAATTAAGCAAGCTTTCTGTACTGGGAAGTCTCTCACTGACTTGGAACGGAAGCTGAATTGAATTCTTAGCAGGGGAGAAAATGTACTTTACAGGTGTCCTGTCTGCCTGCCTTCCCAAATTCTCTTTTATAAGGAGTTTTTCTGCCTCCTTTGGCCAGCAGCCCTTCTTCTTCCACAGCCTCCCTGCCCAGGGGTGCAAGCCCTGTGCTCACTCCACAGTTTTTAAGGGTAGGCGTCCTTCTATGTGAAAGGGCTGGTAATGCATATGGGAAATTTTCAGTAAAGTTTTGTTGTTCATATATATGTTACATGAAGTAAAAGCAATGCCCTTATTTTTGTTGCTCATCGCTGTAATTATTCTGGAAGTCATAACTGGCTGTTGCCTTGCATTTAGTTGTAATCTAATTTTTCCATTTAAAATACCTTGACTGCTGTTTACTTCTGTACTGTGAATGTTAATTCTGATGTGCAGAATTTGCTATTGTGCCTTAAGAAGAGGAAATGAGACCATGCAGGCTCTCCTTTGCATTCCATATGTTCAATTTTAAAAGTGTTTGTGATGAGCCTGCCACCAGAGTGTCCCACCTGAGACTATTCTTCCTTTGCTCTGCCTTTGCAATTTGACAAGGTATCCTAGAAGTCCCTTTTAGGTTTTGGTTTTTTTCGCTTTTTACTGCAAATAAAAACTACTTTTTCTGGTTATGGCACAAGCTACGTAGATGGGTCTAGCAAGATTATTGCAGAATTGAGAGTTTAACAGAGTTACGCTTGCAGTTTTGCTTTCATGTTCATTTACGTGTTTATTGGTGCTGTGATAGCTGCTTTTATTTTGTCATAGGCAGTTCAGCTACAGATTGGCTAGATGTTTTATTTCTGTTCATACATACAGTTATGACTGTGTCCATGCACACAGTTATGACTATATTCATCTCAGATGAATTTGTTATTTAGGTGGTAGCTCCTGTTGTAAGCATCGAGCCAAGTCTTTAGCATGGTTGTGCAGATGTCCCTCGATGGTGCTCTGCCAGGCTGGTGTACACAGTATCTATTTCGTTGCCTTTAATGAAAACTATGGGAAAGACTAATTGAATAAAACCACAGATGGCATTCCATTAAACTGGATGCCACCAATTTACGGTAATGGGGCTGGGGGTTTTTTGGTATTATAACCTTTTGATCTCTCAAGACTGTTTCATTTAAAACAAGAGTCCCAGGATACCCTAAATGTTGAAGCAAAATCAGAGTAGCCATACTACAGGTACAGAAAGGGGAAAGAAAATGAATCCAGCAGTGAATTATCATTTGCAGATGTTAAACATCACTGGGAAAATACAGCCTTGGGACAACATTTCTCAAGCTTGCTCTAGCATTAGTCATCATTTATTTGGGTTTGAATTTACAATAAATTAATTTAACATGTTAAGAACATTTAAGAAAGTTACAAATACTGTCATTTTCATGCATTATTTAAATATATATATAGCAATACAGATTTCAAAGTGCATAGGCACTTTAGCCTGCTTACAATGAATGTTTCAGTTTCTTTTTCATAACAAGGTGAACATAAGAATGTATATAAAATGATATAATAAATGGATAAATTAAAATATATTTTATTTGTGTCCTCCAGTAGATTTTAAATGTGATTTTAAAATGTAATTTAAGGAGTTTGATGAATAAATCATTTATAAACCTGAAACATAAAAGCAGCGAAGCATTTCTGTGTTTATTTTAACAATAGCTATCTGACATGTATATAAGGAATTTACATTAACGACCCTTTCTTAAGAGCACATGATGAGTAACTATCAACATGATGTAAGTATGCCCTTGCTTGCTTTCTGGCAGATTACCTGTGCTTAGGTTATATCTGTGTAATGCACAAGATAATTACGTACTCATCTGTAGCAGAAACTTCTGTAATATTTTTCTCATGGTACCCAAGAAGTTTGCTAGACACGGACTTCAAAACCAGAATTATCTGATCCTGAAATGGGGGAAATGGATGATGAGTAAGATCAAAATAAGATTCCTCTTGTATCACTATTAAGAATTTGTTTTTATGGTTAGTCTATTGTAATAATTAAGGGACTTATGCTAGCTTGAGAATTTTATTTTCAATTACAATTCCCAGTAAGATTTTTCGTGTAAGCTTGCTTTTCCTCTCCCAGGCGAATTCCTAAAACCCTTATCCACTGTCCTGCAGGCAGCACTGGACCGACACTCAGCACAGTCTTGGGTGAAGGAGAGGGAGTTCAAAGAACAGCTATTAATCTGTCTAATGAATAAAATCCTTTGTAAGCACCATAACATTTTGAAAGAGAGTTCCTGCATACTCAACAGATCTGATTACCCTGTGACAATTACAGTAGACTATTGTAGAGAGTGAAAAGTCCTTTAGAAACACTGAAGCATATAATAATGCACTGGAAGTCAGCTTTAGTTTGTTAGTAATATTCAGTTCAAGGTTAGGTTTTATGGCACCTCTTTTCTTTGGCATATGGCATTTGGATCTTCTTTTATGTTAAAGAGCTTTTATGGAAGTTAATTGCATTTGATTTGACTTTCTGTCCCGCATATACCTTGTTATTACAAGTCTTAAATAGACTTTCGGTATGGCTTTGTTTCCTTTAAATGACCGTACCCTATTTGATGTCTGTAGAAACATTTCTCCACAAAGTTGTACCTGCCCTAAGAAACTGAACATGGTGTGAGCTCTGGGATGCAGTCATTCCTACTATTAAATTGCTAGGATTAGTTGTATGCTGCTATAGATACAGCCTGAAATCTCAGCCCTTCTGTATGTTCCAGCTCTGGTAATGAACAGTGGCATCTCAGGTCACCGACCTATGTTTGCAGTGATTTTTGAGAGCTGAGAGGTAGGGGAAGGGGCTCATGTGTCGAGCTCAGAAAGGGGCATTGATAGAGAAGGATACAAAGGAAGCTTTTTGAGAGTTGTCTTAAAGAAGAGAGTTCACGTAACAGCTGATGAAGTGAAAATGAATGGATGCTGTCCTTTGTCCCATCACTGCCTTTCCTGGCAGTCTCGTGTTTAGACAGGAGAGGCACCTCACAAATCTTTTCCTGTCTCCACCTTCTGTCTCTCATCCTTGTCTTGGGCTGGTGATGGTGTAGGAACACAGCACTGTCCATTGTTGACACCATGCTGGCTGCAGTTTGAGCATTGGTGCCAGAGCTGCGGCGCCGTAAGAAGCTCGTGGCAGGCTGGCAGGTTTGCTTCCAGTCTTCTGTTACTACTTTAGCAAGGAGAGAATACCATCATAACTGTACAGAATTCTGGATAAAATGCAAAAATTCCACTAATGGAACTAAATCTCAGTTGGAGCACAAGGACTTCCACTGCACTTTTGTTTAGCAACATGTCTGGGACAGAAGGTCACAAGATCCAGAGTAGCAGCTTTAATTAACTCTAATCTAGGTTATTTTTGTTGCTTAGTATCTGCCCAGGATAGTAGATACTTTTTTACAAAATGAAAGAGGCTTCTTTTATTCTTCTGAAATTAAGATCAGGCACACAATAAACGTTTTACAAGAACTTTTTTGAAATATGCAGTTTTTTATAGCTTGGCAGAAATAACTAGGAACACTGCAAACTGGAAAATGGACAGATACACTGTGGGGACCTGTTTTTCTTAAGAGTAATGTTTTGTGCCCTTCCCATATATCTTGAGAGAAGTCTTTTCTGCACAAGGAGAGGGTTTTCCTAAAGAAGTAGCAGTCGAAAAAACTGTGATAATGCAAGGAGCAGAAATAGTGTGCCGAGGGGAAAGTGTACGAGCACTTAATCAGTCTGTGCTATGCAAAGGACTTTCCATGCAGAAATACATACAAACATTGGAAAATTTGGAAAGGTTGCCTTTGCACTTGTCTAGATGTTTTAAGCAGAAAAGTCAGTCTGTGAGACAAAATACTGTCCAGGGACAATCTTTACCAATTTGAAATTGAAGAGATTATTCTAAATCTGTTTTTAAAAATGCTGTGTAGTGTTTTATTCTGTCCTTTGGTTCAATGTCCAAGTTTTATTTTATAATCTTCACTTATCCTTTGTACTTCCCCTGACTGTTTATCCCACTATCCACTGTGAGTATCTTACTTAGGTGGGATAGGGTATTGTTAGCATTATTCTTTGCTTCTGAGTCACTTTCTGAATAGACTGGTAAAAGAGATTTAAGCTCATGTTTTTCTTATGTGCTCTTTGGGCAAAGTGCATCAATGATGATACAAAATAAATGCTTAAAATTTTATGCGAAAGGCTTGACTTCCCCCCAAGCGTCTTGACATCAGGCTGGGATGGTAGTAGCCAGCCGTGGTAACATTTGAAAAGGTACAGTGTTTCTCTGAGAAGTGATAATGTAAAATGCAGATTAGGAGACTGTGGAAGGATAATCAGGAATGCTGCCACTGGCCACAACCTCACGTATCCCTACTCTCCCTAACAGCCAGGGAAAAGAGGAAGGAATATCTGCACTGGGTAATCAAGAATAATAGTGACCTGAATTCTTCTCTTTTGTCCTCTCTATGTAAAGGTACAGAAAAAGTGTGAGAAGCTCCTTTCCATTTCTTGACAAAACTTGATCTATAGGTTCAACTTCTTACTTGAATCTGTCATAAGAAATAGTGCTAATGTGCTAATTAATTTTAACCAGTGTATCACTGGCCTGTGTTTAAGAAAGGAAAGCAAAACAGACAAACCTTTACTTAGTTACTGTCATTAAGCTTTCCATTTTTAATATTTCTGCAATATACTCATCTGTTAATGTTTAGGAGAGTACCTCCTAAAGAGATTATCCACTTCTGTTTATAGCTGGATTACAAATCATTAGCACTCTTTAGATTCCTGTGTATAAGGAAGTGCAATGAGAACTGTGTACAGACACGATATTTGATTCTGTTTGCGGGAAGAACTAAGTTGCTAAGCCACTTAGGTACTCAGCAGATGGAGGGAGAGTAGGTTAAGCCATTCCTGATATATTGTAGCCTTTCACTGATCAAATAGGGTACACCTTGGACTAAAGATAGTCTTTTGTTTATTACGTGTCTCATTAGATCACAGTAACCTACAGGACACAATTACATATTTTTCTAGTGCTAATGTTGTAATATTAAGTGTTCTTTGTGTGAAGCCCTAATGTGGTTTCTTGAAACAAAAAATTCTCCCCGTTTCCTTTGGTTTTCATTGTCATTTTCAGGGGCATTTAATTAATTACACCACTCTCTAAAATTATATTTTTATTCTAGCAATATCTATGCAAAACTTAAAAACGTCGTCCAAATTCTGCTTTCTTGAACAGAATTTCCATCAATAAGAACCATACAAAAGAAAATGTTAAGGAAAATTATCTTTTTATTGGTAGTCCCATTTCTGTAACCTTAGAGATGGCATGCTGAATTTTTATACAGGCTTCAGATGTTTCAGAAGTAAATCATAAATCATAAAGTCTTCCCTAAGACAGAGTTTAGGTTTCCTGATACATGTTGCTGAAGAGTTGTGCTTAACTCTTGTGTTTCAGAAACTACTTGTGTCTTGCAGGATGCCAGTTAAAAAGAGACAAGGTTCTGTGATTATGAATCCGTCATTATATTGCAATAAAGCTACCGTATCACAATAAGGGATTGTCCAGGGGCTTACAGAAGGAAAAGTGGGTCAAATAATAGTTGACGAGTTCCATTCATCACGGCATTAAATGTTTTTGACAGATGTGCTTTTTTAGTCGCTTTAGGACATGCTGTTTATCATTGAGTGTAGTGCAGGAACTATGCATGGAAGTTGGTGCACGGTAGTGGAAAGAGAAAATAAAATACATGGATAGATATGAAGTTTCTTTAATGAGAAGTAATAACGACATTACCTTTAATGAGAAACTGTCAGAGAGGATTACACAGTTCTGTGCAGAGAATGCCTCTTTTCCTGTCCTTGTAGCCTTTCACAAAGCTTAAAGTTTCTACTTATAAAAGCACTTCCAGTGTTGATGGTATAAAATTGTTTTTCCAGTTGCACTGATATTTACAGTCTGATTGCCTCATTTCCCTCACGATTAGGGTACTTGTCTATCTAAATTTTTCTGTTTGCTAGCAAATCTGTAACAGAGAAGGCTGGGACTAAGGGGTTAAAAATAAGCAGTTTCAAGAGAACTTCCCAGTGTAGAATGAGGGCCAAAATGTATGTGTGTTTTGAGGAGCAGGGGCAGAGGGTCGAGCTGTGTGTCAGACTCACCAGCCTGATTGCAGGGGCAGGGAAGAAGCTGAAGAGGCAGGGCCATGAAGAAGTGATAGGAACTGGGTGATAAAAACTTGCAGAATGTAACACTTTACTCTTAGGAAACACTTCAAAAAAGGGTTTTAAAGTTGTCAGTTGGGGATTTCTCTCAATCTTGACCACTAGTATTTTACTAAATGCTTATTACCTGATGCATTGATACAGAATTTTCCTGTGCCCATGCACAGGAGCACAGAATGATGTAACAGCAGATGAGCTCAGAAGGGATGTGAGGACATCTTATCCAGCCTTCACTCAGAGCAGGTGGAGGCAGCCCAATTTGCTGAGGTCTCAGCCCATTCCAGTTTTGCATCTTCCCAAAGACAGGAGATTTTGCAGTCTTTCTGATTGCCCTGAGATTTTACAGTCTTTCTGATTGCCCTGTTCCTACATTTGAACACTGTCACAAGGAGAATCTTTCTTACTTCTAACAGAAATTCCTTACATGCTAGCTTGTGTCTGTGGCTTCTTGTCCTTTCCCTTGGGAGCCCCGATCCCTCTCTAATCCCTGCTGTAAGGCAGCTGAAGGCAGTGTTGAGGTCTGCCCTTGCCTTCTGTCACCCATGGCGTGGTTCGGAGGTAATCCCACGTGTAGGAGGGATGGGGTGCTGGGAGACACCAGCCAAGGACCTTCCAGCACAGCTGCTGGTCTGACCTGCTGGGAACTCACTGTGCTGGTTGGAGAGAGCACCCTTTTCCATCTTAGAATCTGTATGGACATTTTGGGAAACTCTTCGAATGATCACATTCTAAGTAAAAGAACCCAGCCAAACAAACAAAGCAAAACAAAACAACAACAACCTCCAGCCAAAACTCAAAAAAACCCCACGGAAAATCTACTGAGTATAGCATCTTTTATTTTAGATATATTACTGATTTATTAATGTTTTATCCAAATTTTCCTTCACTTTGAGCTATATTTATATGTGGCTTATTTAAATACTTAGTAATACATCTAATATATTAATAGTAAATATTTAGTAGGACATCTAATATATTAGTATTAAATATCAATATAAAATGTTAAATATTTATACATAATGCATAAATACACAAAATTTAAGTTAAAGAACAAAAATAAACATACCTATAAAATTTTGAACTATTTTAGAGATTAATACAAGAAACCTGTATTATATTTACATAGATTCAGTATGCTTTTTTTTACAGTTTCATTTGTTGAGTAGGATTATTTTTTAAGTTTAACATGATGAATGTAATTGTCCTTCTTCCACTTAACGAATGTACTACTTCACAGATTATAATGTGAGATAACTGGTGAGCACAAAATCACAGTCAAAAATCGGTCAGAGCCATAAACAGTTACACAGATTGCCATAGGCTCCTCCCTGGTGGGTAAAGGTGATACAACATCTTTAACATACCAAATAAATCCATCAGTGCATGAGGATTAGCTAATGTCTGATGCCTAAGAAAAGGATACAGATAGTGCAACATTGACCTAATCCTACAGCCTTCTTTTCTTCCATAAAAATGTGTCAAGGGGGATTTCTCCAGTTTTACCTTAGAGAAGCATATTGAGGGATGGATACTAGAGCTCTGATTTTTTTTCCCATATAAAGGCTAAATAACTTTTCTATCTGTAACAGACAATGCTGAGGTTATTTTTCTATAATGTATAAATGTTTAATTATGTCTTGAAAAAATACTTTCATTGGAAGTTGGTAGAGTAAAGGTGGAGAGATGTGATACTAGAAGTGTATTTTGAAGAATGCTTGTGTAATAGAGATCATCCTTGCGTTCAGTTTGCTATGCAGATACATTATGCTTTTTAATTAAAGATTCCATCACCCCCTGGTTTTTGCCTGTTCTCTAAAAGTCCTTGAATAAGGAACCAGGAGTGTAGGGCTCAGAATATGAGGGCTGTTGGTCAGCATTTAAGCTTTTGCTCTCTGAATGACTTTCGGGAATTAGTTTCCACTCATAATTGTGATAATACTACTGTTTAAATAGTTGAGAAGTTAAGTTTGTTTCACCGGCAATACATAAATGTATACCTAACATATAAGAATGTACGAGCATATTCGCTTAAATTATGATCTTGTAAAACTGTTTTGCTTTTCATTGTTTTTGAAAATTAGGACTGTTCATGTTTAAGTTATTCTTTGGTTGCTTTCAAAAGTCAGCATTACAGAATTTAGCCATGCAGGTTTTTTTACAGCTGTGTGCAATAAACCCACATGCCAGAGTAAGTAAAAGCAAAATAACAAAGGGGAGGAATATGTGATTAAAATATAAATTCAATTCTCTGGATACTGTGTGCAGCTATTTAATTATGAGATTATCTGGATAACTGAAGAACAGAAATAGCATCTGTTCTAAATTGCATCAATGAATATTAACTTGTGTTAAGAGAGAAGAGTTTAAAAAAAAGAAAAATAGAAAAGGCAAGAATATGTTCTTGTGTCAGACTGTAGATGAGGAAATCACATGGTTCTCTATAAAAGGCTAACTTTTTCCTCTTACTTATTGCCGAAGAGAATGAGCAGCCTTGTTTAATTTATCTTTGTGTTAAAAATACAGAAAAGAATTCTTAATTAGCAGTCACTGTTAGTTTCAGGAATTTTATTTGTCATGGTCTCTTTGCATGGTTTGGTCATGTGGCAAGACAGCAAAAAGGAGTTTGTTGAGATCTTCGTCCCTCTCCAGTTAGTGTATTGACATTTTTTCCTTCCCTGGCCATCACTGCCTTTTCTTTGCAGTTCATATATTAGCAATTAGGAAATTCATGAGCCAGCAAAGCCCAATTATACTTCAGAGGAGACATTCCTTGGAAAGAGGTATGCCTGACCTTTGGGGTAAAATCTTTGGGATAGTTTTGGTGTTCTGGCTGCTGAGGAACCTTTGGAAGAACCTCAAAAATTTCCATTTCAGTGTTTACCTGTGATTCTAGACTAAGAAGAAAAAAAACCCCAAAAACCCACTGGTTTAGCAGGATTTTTCAGCCTCTGGATATTTGCCTGATACTGATGGTGTTGAAATGAATTGTAGAAGTCTCTGTGACGTGTTTGGAAAACAGCTCTGAGTGCCTTTAAACTTGCTTTGATGTTAATGGGCTTCCGGAGGATTGAGCTTGTTTCAGTCTGCCTATGTGAGTACTGCGGTACAAGAGTACTTTAGATGAGGAAAAAAATAATAATCTGAATCTCCTTACACTCTCATTGCTGCATCTGGACTAGTTTCTGTATTTCAGTCAGCTGTTGAAAACCCCAAGGACTGTAAATAGCAGTGATTCAGTGATGTTCTGTCAAATACCTGATTCTTCTTATAATTTTTTATGGACAAAGAGGAGATGGGCCTGGAATTGTGTGGGTGGAAAATCCATATGGGCTGAACAGGATTTTGTAAACCAGCTGCTTGGTAGTATCACATCTCCCTGATCTATCGTTTCTTATTCAATTTGTTTCCTTAAGAGATCTGTCTACGATGGCTAATGAATAGTCTGATTCATTTAGTTACAGTCCTTTTTTATACTTTTTGCTGGCTAAGCAAAATGAATTGAGAAGCAGCAAAAAGGCAACAAAAGGAGGTACCAGATCTATGAATTCTTGCCTGTTTTACCCATTCCTACTAACCTGTTTGTCCGTTTCCATACCAGTCAGGGCACTGGTGACATCCTCTTGAGATGATTCTGGCCCCCTTCAGCTAAGCCAAGAGCTCTTAAATATCTTCCAGTTTATTGGCTTTCCCTCAGCAAAAGCTTATTGATTCCAAACTCCTATACATTTTTTAACTTAGTATGCACCACTGACAATTTGCTTTTATATTTGCTTTTTAAATTTGGAGTTTTTCTGTTTCTGGTCGTTCATTATTTTGCCTTATACTTCTAATGGTGTCTTCTTCATAGAGACCTCACCTACACCATGCATCTTCAGGCTGCCTACGTTTCTTAGGAGGGATTTGGAGGAACAGGTGAAGAAGTGCTCACATTGCCCAGTCTTTTTTATGTTTGAGAGGTCCCATAGACCAAAATGGGGTATTACAGGATTTGTGTGTATTTGCATATAGTTTAAGCTGTAGTTTAGGTTGTGCTGGAACATAGTGGGTGACTATCATCAAACCAAATATCTCAGTGTGCCTTGGTGGCTTCCAAAATCCTTTTTCTTTGTAGCTGATTTTTTTTCAGTTGTCTTTATTTTAAAGAACTTTTAGACTTAGTTCACACCAAAACTTATGTAGCAGAGGTGTCTGGCACTTTTAATTTTGTTTCTATCAAAGCTGAATATCTTATATCAACTATATCATATATGTGTTTAATATATGACTATATTACATTCTTCTTAAGTCTTTCTGATACCATTTAACCTATTCTGGTACTTACAGTCGTGGACTTGCAGGGGAAGGGAGATTCTTGGTAGGCATGTCCACCAGCCTACCTGCCTGGTTAACTTTCTGTGCAGCACAAGGAACATTGAGCCCATTGTGTTCCCTGTGGGATGATGGAATGCTTCTTTCCAAAAGGGAAAGACGTTGGGCATTAAATTCTGATACATCTGAAGTGTAGCAACGAGATTAGATTCGAGATCCATTTCTTTGAAAGGAGGAAAGGCTGAGCCTCAGCAGTAAGACACACTAATAACATATATTATGTATTACTGTACTAATAGTTATTAGGTCATAATGATCTGGCACAAATTTATAACTGTGTCATTTTACTGGTGAAGTTTTGTAAGACTGGTGAGCATCTACTTTTGGAGTTTACTGCCTATATCAGAATTCAGGGGTGAAAATACAATGTTTGCTCTGTTTTTAATTTCCTGTTTTTCCACATTTCTCAAATTTGGCTTAAAATATGACTGAAATGTGAATTTTGGGCACTTAAAATAACTGCCAGGAGGGGTGGGTAGCTGGCAACTGGGACCAGCTTTCTGGGGAGCATTGCTTTCCTCCCCCTGCTCATGATCTGCCAGCCCTTTCTCTGAGGAAGGAGTGCTGTGGGTCCTCAGTCAACTAGAGGAGTGTCCTTTGGCTTTGAATGTTCTTGATCTGTTCCTTAGTTAAACCAGTGCTGTTCCTTGCACCCTCTGTAACCAGCGAATATCTGGGTAAGGATATATGGGTAACCAGTGAATATATGGGTAAAATAGCACATAGCACCTTGGAATTTAACCAGTGGGGAATATAATTAAAATATACTTACTTAGGAAATAATATTTTTGTTTATTTATTTATTTGTATATTATTTTATTTCATCTCTACAGTTTTGACCTAGAATCTAAAGTATGACTTTTCAGCTGTGTCAGGACATGTCTGATTCTTTCAGTCATTTTGCTGTTAGATAATGCTCAGCATTTCCTTCCGCCAGACTTTGCTAGACTTATATGCTATTTTTCTTCAATTTAATTTCTCTTAGAAGTACTTCTATATCTCACCAAAAAACCCCCACTACTTTTCTTCTTTTGAAGTTGTGATTTTGGCTTTCAGATTTTAAGCTTCATGCAGCAAATTGAGCTGCTACATCCCCTCTGGCCAAAACTGACTCCTGCAGCTGCGATCTGTGCTTTTCTCTGTTACTGAGCCATCCTGCCAAAGGTGTACCCTGTGCTAACTGTCTGTCTTCAGTCTCACTCTCAGCTGGTGTCCCCCCAGTGCTTAGACAGACATACTGGATCTGGCCTCACTGTAATTTGTGGTGAGGTCAGGCAGAGTTTGGATAACTTAAGGAGTGTTTCACAAAAGCACATCACAGAACTGCTGGGATACCTCGTCCCACCTGAATAACCAAACTGCCAACAAAAAAAAAAAGAAGTTAAAAAATAAAGTCATGCTGTAGGGATCTCAGCATGTAGGAGACCATTGCAGTAATGCTCTGGAGCAGATTAAATTTTCTTTCTTCTTATAAACACAATTTAACACCTTGTTGAAGAGAAACAAATGGGACTGAGTCCATGGAGAATGCCAGTATTTCTCTTACCTTATTAGTCAATACCTGAAAACTACCAGATTTGAGGTTTCCATTTCTTTCACCATAATTTGGTGTATATTTTATTTTACCTTATTATTAGTAATGGATTAAAAAGTAGTGAAGAGAACAGTTTATTGTAAGATTACTGGTTGCTTTTACTATCTAGTACCTTGTTGGGTTTTCCATAGCCAATATTTGAGAAGGGTCTTCCACGTTGTTTCGAGCACTTGAGAACCCTGCACAGGGACTGTCCTGGATGCATTACGTGCACCACACTGGTTTAGGAGCAAAGCCCTCTGAAATAAAACTTGAGCTCTTGGTTTTGTGTGGCGGGATCATTAGCGTTTAATGAACCTCACAAGGTTCATGTCTGAAGCCACGGAGGAGGTGAGATGTTGTCATCGCTCTGGTGGCCTGCATTAAGGTCCTTACGCATTAACAACAGGGCTTGGAGGTGGTAGACAGAAGATTTATTTCGTTGTAGCTGGCAGTGGCAGGCTCTTATGGTACTAGGAGCACAGCAGTTTGAGGTACCTTCCATAAAGGAGGGTTAGCATGGATTTAATTTTCTTGCATTGCACACAGAGGGATTTTCATCTAGATGGTTATCATGTAGCAGTAGTATCTTGCTGATCAATTCCTGGTTCCCTATATAAGTCCCCAGATAATTAAGCATTTTTGAAAGGCAAAGCAACAACCTTTACTTTGTTCTTACTACTCTGGTAGGTGGAAGGATTTTTATCCTCATCTGTTTTAGCAGAAATCAGTATAAGCTGTAAGAAAATAAAAGTTTTGGTAGAACAAAGAAAAAGCTTGAGTATGACGAACTACTCTTGTATCTAAAATGCATTTTGTGTACATGTAAGGGGAGCCATTTTGTGCATCTGGTTTTCAAGCACCTTCCCTGGAAAAAGCTCAGAAGAGCCTGCTGGGTTAATAAAATACAAATTCCTTCCTAAACAGAGACATGATGGCTCTTCCATAAATTTGCCTCTTCTTAGCTACAAGTCATAACATTAAGACACAACAATTACCGTTTGTATTTTTATTGTATCTTTTTTATTGAGTTACATTATGACATTTATCAGAAATAAAATTAAGCTTAGGGCATGGAAGATGGGGTAAAGTTACTATTTGAAAGCTTGAATTTAAGGCACATTTTGACAGTTACTGGTTTTGGCAAGTCAGGCTTTTAACCTAAAGATAAGTAAAGTAGGATTAATTTAATACTGCTTTTATGGGGCCTGCCTGATCAGATAAAATAATTTTTAAAACTTGAGTTCAAGCAATGTCTTGTACCTTTCAGGGTAAATAGGCAATAGCGTGCATGATATATCCAAGTTGCTTTTAATTTGAAGAACTGTCAGACAGCTTTCAGTTACCTGTCGTAAGCTCACCAGTTCTCTGCATCATTTTCTGTGACAATCACCTCCTGTTGATATTCTGTATGGTACCAAAGCCATTTAGCCATTTGGGTTAAATTGTCATTTGGAAAGTTAGGTAAAATGATAAATGCTCTATACTGTCCAGTGTTGCAGTTGCAATTTAAAGCTTGACTGCCTTTTTCTTCTCCAGTGTTTTCTGCTCTCCTTTTTTTACGGTAATTCTGTGCTTCTTGCAGTGGGAATGGTGCTCATACTTTTACAGGTGCTTGAATTCTGATGAGGCAAGATTTTCCCTTTTTTAGGGGCGGAAAAAAAAAAGGGTGGAGAGAATCCATTTTGTATTTGCCCAGTCCTTCTGCCAATACTTTGTTATTTGGTCCTGACCCAGGAGGGTTACCTGCATGGCCCGTGCGTGGCTCTTAGGCTGAGCTTTCACACCTGAGGGTGGATGGACTCCTGTGCTCATCCTGCAATGCCTTCATGCAGCTGCCTTATGTCTGAGGCTGATGCAGTTGGTCATGAGCAATGTACATGTTTGGATAATTCTTTACCTTCTGGCATGCACTTTTATTCTTTTGTTGGTTTTACTCTTGAATAATCTGTGAAAACATTTCTTGCTTTCAAGATTCAAATGGTTGGTAGCATCTTTTTGAACACTTTACGGCCAGGAATTGAAAGCTAGAACTTCGTCTGATTATAGACAATACTGTGTTTGTGGTTATTTAGTTTACCAGTACCATAGAAAAGGCTTTTTAAAATTGTGATTTCATGCTATTTTCCAATTATTTTATTTGCAAGGAAAAGGTGCTCTTTTATTAGGATTTTTTTTTAGAATCTTAGAGTGTTTAATCAGTAACCATAAGGTTAAAATTAAAGTTTGCAAGATTGAAGTTTTACCAGCTTGGCTGTTTTGATGTCCAACTGTATGTTTGTTTTCCCACACCACTTATATCTAACTAACTCCCTCAAGAGTGGCAGGACAGAGGTTTTATTCACCATTGGTTTTTTAAAGGGTAAAAAGCAGCCAGGGGTTACATATACTTTGTACCAATTGTCTGTCCTGCAGTTTTCCAGTCAATGTTAACATTATCATTTATATTTTTCTTGACCTAGTACTAGCTTTTTGTTAGTAATATTAAAGAAGGACTTGAAGAGCTGTTTTGAATTGTTTTCTGTTTTTCCTTAGGTTTGATCTACAGAGGGTTGATTAAGAACAGTAGTCATGCCCAAGAAAAGAAGTCTTTCAGTATTGATGGATATTCTTGAAACCATAACTATAAAATACTATTTTAGAAGATGTGCTTCTAAAAAACTTGGATTTGTACTTTTTTTTTTTTTGCTTAGGGATTCATAAAAATAGCTAAGGTTGTATGTGTAAATACATTCCAGCAAAGTTTTGTAAGATTAGTTTGCTGTCTTCCTCTAGTTGTTCATTCACAGCTCTTATTTTAGGCAAGAGTCACAGCCTTACCAGTTTCCTTAGACAATGAACACTAGCTGACTTAAAAATATTTAAATGTCAGGATTTTATAGAGATACTGGGTATTTTCTCTTCATTCATTATACTAGAATGGGGTATCCATTAAAATCATGCTAAGCTAACTGAAAGGCTTACTGTATTGGCTTTATAGCCTGTCATACAGAGATTACACCCATTTTAATCTGTTATCTGGAGTACGTCCAGCTTCCACTAAGTGGTGTCTGTTTTACTTTTAAAAGAAGTGTGCAGCTGTTTGTAGCCAAAATACAGTCACTGTGAGTGACAGCGGTACCAGCTGTGTGCTGCACACTTCAGCTCCTGGGGCAGCTGAACTCAGAGGTGCCTCTGCCCTGTTCCCTGCAGTAACACAACATATAGAGAGGTTCTGTGTCACGGCACAGGATGAGCAGCACTTTCCTTCCTCTGCTTGAGCAAATCTGGACAGAAGGCTACGCCCCATGTTTTAGTTTCCCTCACAAAGGTGAAATGTTTGTCTCGAGCTTCACTTTTATATCTGCAGCAGGTCAAGAAGTTGCATCTGGAAAACAGAAAGCTCAGAGGACTCATGTCAGCTCTAAAGGTCTGGGAGTTTGCCAGCTTCCACAGCCATCTCCTCTGCTGGCATGTGGCAGGAACAGCATTGAGCTCACGTTTAATGCATTGTCCGTTTTTGTATCCAAAACCAGAGGTTTGTGGACATGGTGCCCTACCTGCCACTCTGCCCAAGTGCAGTGTGCAGGGACTATTAAGGGCAGAGAGATGTTTGGTCAATCCCAGAATAGTAAAGGAAGGTGTTCCTGTGGGGAAAAATAGACCAAAACTCCTTAAAAACACCCGCAATCCCAAAATGCATGTGCATAAATGCATCCTCCCAATTTCCCACAGCACTGGGTGCTACACTTGGCATTTGGTTCTCCAGAATTTCAAATCCATCACAGATTTGTGTATAGAAAAAGTCTGTAATAAATTTGAATTTAGGCAGTAAATTGGGGCACAAAGAGTAGAATTGTGTAAACTCTTCAGGTGAGCAAAATTCACCGCAGTGTCTCTGCTCGTTTAATTTTTCCACAGTACGTGGGGTAGAGTGAAAACCAGTTCTAATAGAGACTCCCCTTGGGGTTGATGAAGTTAATTTTGCTGTTGTTATCAAGGGGATGCTATCTTTGCGCCTGATGTCATAGCAAATGTTGAAATTGAAAAATGTCCAAAAATACTGTTGGATTGAGTAATTTAAAATGTATTTATCTTGCGTTCCCACTTTGTGGTATTATTACTGTAGTCTCATCCCAAGCTAGCATTATTCATTAATACCGGCTTATCCCTGTGATCCATCTTTCTCTTTGTCTATTCGTTTGGATATACTTTGTGTGCACATTTGTAACCTTCTGTTTCTTGCTGCATTAATACCATATTTTAAATTGCACTTAGAACTGGTGTGTTTGAACCAGTTATGCTGTCAGACCTGGGAACGCCTGTTCTTGGCTTGTGTTAGAGTCTGTTACCCCACGTACCATATTAGGAGGCATTAGGAAGGCTAAATTCCTCTGGAAATACAGACTGTCTCATTTTTGAAGCATTGGTGTGATTAACTGTAATGCAATACACTTGGTATGAATGTTTAATGGATAAACATTCTTTTGCTTACTCTTGGCAGTTTTACATCTTACTAGGATGCAATTCATTGTACTAAACAGTGAAAATGTGAAACTATCATTAGAAAAAATGCAGTCAGCCAAAATGAATTCTGCCTGCAGGTGCAATTAAGGAATTGGTAAGTCTACAATATGAAGTAATTGAGCAGTGGTCTGGCACTGAGAACATGGCATTGCACTTTCCATTTGAAAGATGTTTACTAAATACAGCAAACCTTTTGCTGTATTACAGAAGCTTTTCCATTAATCCTCTTAGACTCCGCCTGTTTGTCCATTTTTATATACAAGCAATGGCATTAGCAGGCTGCACGGCTGCAACACTCCTACCAAATTAATGCAACACCCCACGAATGGGGCTCTTTTATATCACTGCATGGTGATGGTAATGTGAATGTAGCAATAGGCTGCTAAAGGCTTTAGATTCCAGAGGATCATAAGCATTTTTGTTACTGTAGAGGAATACCTGCTTGTACTAGAAACTAAATAGATACCCTCTGTAACATGTGTCATCTGAAATTGTGGGGATATGTGTACCCTGTGAAGAAGACTGTTTGAAGGGCTGTCTAATACTGAATGTCATATTTAGCTATTCAACTCATAAGCCATGTACTCATGTAGTGAATAGTATATATGCAAAGAAGAGTTTATTACATCTCCTGAGTTTTTCTTAATAGAATATAATAGGATTTCCCACACTTATGACTGTGAATACTAAATTTAGTAATCACATATCAGTTAAAGGATTCATTAAGAACTTCTCATTAAAAAAGATATCCGAGCATCTGTTAATTTGAGATATTTGTAAGAACTTAGTTATTGTGAAAAGTGATGGTGAGGCAACTTTACAGATTCAGAAAGGCTCCTGCTGTGGTCTGATGTGGAAGTACATTTGCTTTTCGTGCCTTGGTCTGAGGCATGTAATCTGGTTT
The DNA here is from genome assembly GCA_013397175.1 of Platysteira castanea. Lineage (NCBI taxonomy): Eukaryota > Metazoa > Chordata > Aves > Passeriformes > Platysteira > Platysteira castanea. The sequence continues at coordinate 807,587 of VYXC01008621.1, read as the reverse complement.
CTGTCACTGGAGATCCTTCTGCCTTGCCCTCGCAGCCTTTGCTGTATCTGCAGGAGTATTAGTAAGGTGGACAAGTAGTACTAAATGCTGTAGCTCCTAGGAATGAGGCAAGTTAGGTGAGAAAGTAAAAAAATGCCTTTGGGAAAGTTGAAAGTTTGCACCCTTAAAAAGCCCGATAGGATTTGTATTGATGATGTAATACTGAGAAAATCAGACACCAAGGCAGACTGTTTCTGCTTAGCTCTTTTCTTCCACCTCTGCTTTTTTCTCTCCTTCAAGTAAAGAGATAGATAGCAATGTGTACTATTTATAGTACATTAATTTTTTAATATAAATGTATATAAGAGAATTGTAATAATTTTTACTCAGTTTATAAAATATAATTTCACAGTAAAACTCAGGTCGGGTGAATTATCTCTGTATAGTTCACCCAGAAAATGTTCTAAATTAATGCCTGTGATTCCTTTTTTGTGTCCTTCTTTTCCTTTGAATTATTTTCTTAATAGTTGTAGCATCTGTAAATGAATAAAAGGAACTGCTTATGATTTTTTTTTTGTAGAGTCATTTTTAGTGAATATGCAGGTTACACAATTTATGCCTGCTGAGATTTATTTTAAATAGAATGTTTTATGCATAGTCAATATTTTGTTTCAAGTGTTTGCCTCTGAGAACATTTGTAGCATTTTTACTCTGCATTTAGACCTCTTGACTTGTAGGCTGAGGGAGAATGAGATTGCTGGGAGAAGAAACACTGATTTGTTGATTCATGGTGACTTTGCTACTGTATGGCAGTCTGTACTAATTGGTACCAGAAGCAGCATTTACTCTTGGCTAGCTCATGTGTCACATTTACAGGCAGAAGAAAAATAGCACCATCAGCTAGGATGTAGGTTGGCAGCAGTGCAAGGATCTGGAAGAAATACTGCAGCAGATTCAGGAATAAATGTCTAGAGACAGAAAGTGGAACTTTGCTTCATGCTCTCCTATCTTTTTAAATCTGTTTGGACACCAGAGTCCAGATTTGAACCTGTACTCTATTATAATTAATTTGTCAAACTCTGCTCACTTCAAACATTCTCCTTTGCGTGTTTATTTCAATGCTCAAAGATACAATGAATTCTTGAGCATGCTAGTTTGTTACCCTGGCAATATAAGGACTTGCTGAAAGAGTGATAAAATGTATCTGCTGTCATATTGGAAATTCATGTTCTTCTTAAATATTCTTGTTCATATTTTCATAGTTTTTTCATATAGCATGGCTTTTGGAGTGCTTATGTTGCAACTGCTTCTTTCTTCTGCTGGATGGAGACACTCTCAAGGGGTAGGCAAATGTTTTACTTTTCCCTGAAGCAGGAAAAGTCAGCTAAAGACATTCAGGGTTGCAGGTCAGTACCACACTTCTGTAAATAGTAAGGTGTTAGTTTGCCCTACACGCACCTCTAATCTCTCCAGGATTAGTGGAAGACTGGCAAAGGGACTTTCTGAGGAACTCTGAGCTTTATGGGAATGCAGGATGGTGGAGCTTGTCTCTCGGCTCTTTTCCCTGCAATTGTCAAGTCACTGTACTGAAAAACACAAAGCTTTTTTTCTTCATGATTTTTATTCTCTCTATCTAAATAGTAGATAACTGACCAAAAGTAGACAGTAGCAGTTGCAAAGTACATTCATGTCAGTAATTTACAGTAATGCAAAGTAGATTAAAAAAAAAAAAAAAGGCAAGGTCAGGCAAAGGGATAACTTATATATAACTTATATATGTGTACTTAACCTGTTAAGTACACAACACTTAAAAAGTCGCCTTGGGATTCTTATATGATCAGTAAGACTCAGGAGAGCCGCCTCACTAGACATTTGTACCTCCCATTACACTGTTATATCCAAGCTGCTGCATTAGAAAAACCAACCCACTGTCAGAGATTTAGACCCAGGTCTGCAAAACTCATCAAAAAGAATTCAGTGAAAATTGTTTAGCCTGTACCATTAACATGAAACAGCACACTATTGCAATTTCCCATTTTTATTAATGGTTATGACAAAAAAAAAGTAAAGAGAAAGAAAAAACCTCATGGAATTGTAACTCATCACTTGTACTCAATGAAAACAGGTGTTTTAAAAATTTCACGTGGAAAGTGAGCCAAGTAGCAGGAAGAGGGGAGATGATCCATGTGTAGTACCACCTAGGCAATTTTAGTTCCATGTTTTGGCCCAAAGCTGCAGTATATAAAATTTAAGATACTAGTTTCAGTGAAAGAAGCCTGACAGAGGAATTTACCTGGTTCTTTAACTACTTACACCATGAAGCAAACACACCCTCATGTCACGGGCCTAGTGAATTCATGTAGTTAGCCCATGCATTTAAATGCTTGTGTCCCACCAGGAAATGCCACTGTGGCATGGTTTGGGTTTAGGAGGACATGCTGTAGTGCACAGAGATGTATGGATCCAAACTGAGATGTGTTGGCACTGCTGCAGGACAGTGACACTGGTTTTCTACTAGAAATAGTCTCCATGATGTTCCAACAGGTAGAAAACTTGATAACTTGTGCCAGTTGTCTAAAAGAAGAGTACATAGAGACAATATTTTCCAGTTCGCCTCAACAAATTGAACAGTTTGTCTGTGTGTCGCGGCAGCTGCTCCTGGCTTGTCATATGTCTGGAGAGGTCTCTCTGGAATGGAGATGTCTAGGGCCCAGATACTTTTAGATTTTAGAAGCATGAATCTGCTGTACAGGTCTCTTTGCCAGAGTTTCAGGACACTTAAAACAGATCTTTCTCCTACAGAGCTTTCTGAGGGGAAACCCCAGGCACGGATTTGATGTTAGACATTCAGTTTCTTTAAATATTGCTGATGTCTAGTTCCCATCTGTGTCTCATTCCTGCAATTGCTTCTTGGGAAGATTTGTCTCCTGGATGCTTCCATGCTGAAGCATTAGTGACGGCTGATGCCCACGCAGGCTTTAGGGGAGCATGAAGCCAGGAAAGCTGGAGGAAGCCTCCTCACTGACTCACTGCCTTTGACTGCGACAAAGGGACCACTTTGCAGAGAAAAAACTCTTTAAAAAAATAGTCACCAATTTCAGACATTGCCAGAGCTTCCTCTCCCCTCTGAAGCTATGCTGTAGAAAGATTTTAAAGCAGAAGGTAATGGTCAAATTGTGATTTCTTTTCCTCATTTGGCTTCTTCAGCACAGCCAGAGAGGTTATCCTCAGTGCTTCATAATAGATAATCTAAATCTATTCCCTTTCAGATTGAATCTCTTCCCCCTTGTCCTGTCACTATATGCTCTTGTAAATAGTCTCTCTCCATCTTTCTCATAGGCTACCTTCAGGTGTTGGAGGCCACAGTTAGGTCACCCCTAAGCCTTCCCTCTTCCAGGCTGAACAACCCCAATTCTCTCAGCCTTACATCAGATAAGACAATTTTTATGTTGCACAGTTTATTGTATGCAACACTAATATTGTGGTTTATGTAGCACAAAGCTGGTTAGCCCATGGGGAGGATAGCCCATGTGATTCTTTACAGTTATCTCCATTCTGACTTGCTTTAAAAAGTAAAAAAACCCTTGTCACTACCTACTGGTTACTGTTAGCTAAATTCTGTAAATTGTTAGTAGTTAAAAGCTACGGAAAAATGTTCCAAACTTATGCAACTTCACCTTTTTTCAAGAATAATCAGTTTTCATCCTTCTGATCTTACTCCTAAAGGTGAAGTATTAAAGAAAAAATGTAGGGTTTCTTCTGAATGACTCTGCAACATATTAATAGTTAGTGACATGTCTTCTCTAGCTTGTGATTTACCAAAGAGAAGCAGATGGTCATGTGTGCGTATGTATGATTTCCCTGGGGATGCCACCCAGGGTGCCTAACAATTATCCCTGCTTCTTTGATACTACAGTTTGTTACTGTATTGGTGCTGGATGAATCACTGATGACCGCTTTTTCTGTCACTTTAGAGAACTCACAAGTATGTTCTGTTAACAGCGGTTCTTCAGGGTTTGTTTCAACATGTCACCACTGTTGGCTTTTTGTTTCTACAAGTGCTGTTGTAAATCCTAGAAAATGTCCTAAGTGGATTCTATGGAAACTTATTTTTTTTCTAAATACTTGTAGTGGTAAAATCAGACATTTTATCATAATTACTAGTCAGAGATTATACTGTATTTTCATGAGAAGAGCTTGCTTTAAGTAATGGCGTATGATGTGACTATTGGGGGTGGTCCTGTACAGGGCCCAGAGTTGGACTCGATGATCCTTGTGGGTCCCTTCCAACTCAGCATATTCTGTGATTGCAGCTTTACTGTACCGGGTACTTGGCCAGAGTGGCAGTAGAGCCAGATCTGTCAAATGACGGGGAATGGGAGAATTCCCATGAGTCTGAAATCCCACGCACGCTCTGGGAAACACAACAGCAACAGACGTGATGAAATAGTTCTACTTAAGTTAACCATACTTTGAGGAAGAAGTTATAAATGTTTATCTTATTTTTAGCACAGTAAAATCTTGAGTGACAGTTCTCATGACTGTACTGAGCAAGCAGTTCATTACTCTGGTGGATAGACTGTTTCAAAAGAAAGAAAATTTCCATGCACAATTTTTTTTTTCTTCAGTTTAACACCCAGAGATTCATTTAACAGAATCTGTCAACCATGAAATGTGATTGTACAAAATGAGATAAATGACATACCAGAATATCCTTCTTCTTCTTCCCCTAGTCAGGGGGAGACAACTATCTTGTTGAAGGCAGTGGGCAATATTGTATGACCAATGTACAAAGGGCAGTGAATTGATGCCAAGTAGGAAACAGAGAGCTTTATACAATCAAGACATCTACAGTCTCAGAGTGAATGCTTTGGTGAAGTACTAGATACGAGTGGTGTGATGTATTTGGAGACATGACGATAACTTTTCATGACCAACAGTATCTTTAGCTCCCTTTTAGTGGGATCATCAAAATATTCCAAAACAGTGAGCACAATCCAAGAAGTCATCTCTTCTGTCTAATCTGATTCAAGAAGGATAATCCCAAACCCAAATTCAGTAATTTGATGCTTTCAAAGAAAATTATCCTGAATTATATCCAGTCATTTTGCAACAAATCCAAAACTGCTTCCACAATATTCTCGTGCCATTCATAGAACACAAGGAAAAGAATGGTGCCAATTAACATGATGAAAAGAAATCCAGACATAAATATACTCATTTTGTGACATAATTTTCCGCTATACCTCTCTCTCAGCTGTTCTTTGTCTCCAGCAAGTAGTATCTCCCTTTACCTTGATGCAATTCATCTCTGTTCACATTTGAGGTGTGGGTCTCTCATCATGTTAATAAATTCGATGATTCAAGCTAAATTCACAGCTGTTATTTTTAACATGTACATGCTTGCATGCCTGCTGCATTTCAAAGCTAAAGGTTTGCAGTCAAACCTTAGTTCAGTAATGTTTTAGTTGGGTCTCACTCGATTGATTGATCCTTTTTCTGGTTGATATCAGCGTGGATGAGGTTGGGCTTGAGCATGGAACCCCTAGGGGGTAGAGTGGGTAAAAACTGCTGCCTTTGACAGCAAACCACAGAGAAAGGAAGCTGCCAGGGAGGTTGTACCACTTTTTCATTGCTGTTTTAGAAGGCTCTTCCAGCTGGTTTTGTCTGTTCTTTGGTCAGGCTAGAAATGGTGGCCTCGAATTGTATCTCTCCTTATTACTTGTTTCTGTGTCAGTGTTTCTTCTCCAATCTTACAGATGCTACAGCAGCATAAAAAGTTCAGCAGCATTGGACAGTATTTAGTATGTGTCTTATTTTACTTAGGCTTTGCATGTATTTATGGAGGCTTTCTAGGAGCATAATTTAGTTAAAGCAGCCTTTTTCTTGCATCATAATTACTAAAAATCGATGTGAGATAGGTTTGTGAATTCTTGTAAAACATTTACCATCTTAGTCTTCTTGAAAGAAGAAATTAATTGTTTCACATTGCTGTGAAATACAAGAATTAAAATTCCCATTGAGTGACTACTGTCTTCTTTGTTTCAGTCACTATTTTGTATAAAGCTGAGAGGGCTTTTTGGTAGCTTTATGGTAGCCATAACATAGTTAATGGACTTACAATAGTATTTAGAAGTATTTTTGTATTTCAACTTTAATATATTTACTATTTAAAAGAAAGGAATGTGTACTAACAGCTTTTCAGGCAGGTGAAACCTCAGGTGGCAGTGACCCAGCTCCTGTCACTGCACTGGGCAGCCAGCTGGCATATGTGCTCCATCCAGGGACATTGTGACAGAGCCTCCAAGCAGGGCTGTGAAAGAACAGGCTTCTGGAGACCTTCACAATATTTGTGTAGCTATGTAGCAGGGTGCAGTGTTTTATGTTGTAAGAGCAAAAATGATAAAGAAAAGCATGGCTATGCAATGGTGTCTTCTATACGCTGTCTGTAAAAGAGGAAGAGGAAATGTGGAAAATTGTTTTCCTTTATGTGAAGTCATGAATGTGGTATATCCATGGGATTGAAGCTCAGTAAAAATATTACCACTAGTAATAACACATATTCTTTCCTTACTGCCAAGTGCAGGCAGTTAAATGAATTAGGCTGGCAAACTCTGATCTCTAAAATATGAAAATATGCTTTTCCTGTCTAATGTTTCTGAAGGTCTGAATAATCACTGATTAAAGGCCCTGCTGAAAGTATGATAGTAAGTAGCATAAATAATATAATCAGGTTAATGCAGTCACTGCTAAAGTACTGCTTTAGGGATGAAATAAACCTGTAAACCTTGTTAGTTCAAAAAAATACCCATGGCTGTTCTAAAAAAGTTAATACATAATACGGAACCTAATCTCTAATGATATCCATAGGTGATGTAAGTGTAGATTAGTAATCTTCAGGTCTAGCTTTGTTTGGATGAATGTGAACTGGAACTTCATAAGGACTAAAGACAGAAACACTATACAGATTATAATTTCAATGTATTTGACTCTGTTATTATTTATTAATAGTGCATTTTTATGAGTTAAATTTAGTATTTTAAATATTTATATGCATAGACCAACACAGACATTAAAGATCACCTTTTGAATTTATAATCAAAAACAATAAAAACTTGCACTCAGTTGACTTTTGCAACCATAGTTGTGCTTCCTTGAATGAAAAAGCACAAATTTAAAAGCCTGTAATTCGAATGAACAGGAGAAACTTGTCTTTTAAAAGCCTTTTCAAACTTTGCAATATCACAGGACAAAAGCAGTAGGTAAATTAATAACTTGGAAGTCTTTTTGGAGTAGATAGCTGAATGGATTTTCATCTATTTCCACAGGTTTTCAATACGTATTCTAATGAAGACTATGACAGGAGAAATGATGAAGTTGACCCAGTGGCTGCATCAGCTGAGTATGAACTTGAGAAGCGTGTGGAGAAGCTGGAGCTCTTCCCAGTTGAACTAGAAAAAGGTATGGTGTCTGTCTGCCATTTCCACTTCCTGGGACACTGACCTACAAGTTCGAGGAAGTCTACACATGCTTACAGAGCCTATCTTGAATTTCCACGAATCTGTTGTAGTCACCTTGACTTTTTGGATTTCAGGAATTGTTGTGAGGAATTAAAGAAGCAGCCCAGAGACAGGCAGATTTTACCTTCTTAAGAGAATTGTTTTGTGACTTTCCATTAGCATGATTTCACACGGTGTTTGGTGTGATATGTTCATTCTTCACTAGAGGAGTAAAAATCTTGAATGTTGTTCTAAGCTCCTCACAAGGCTTCAGATAATATCTTTTGTGTGTAATTAAAATGGTAGTTGAATGGGTTTTTTAAAAGGAAGCAAAATAATATTAGTGTTATTGACACAGAAAGCCAGGAGGAACCAAAGCATAAATTGTTACCCACCAAATAACTGTACAGATCAAATGTAAGAAGTTTCTGCTTTCTCTTGCCTTTTTCACAGATGAAGATGGACTTGGCATAAGCATTATCGGAATGGGAGTTGGAGCCGATGCAGGCCTTGAAAAACTGGGAATATTTGTCAAAACAGTAACAGAAGGTGGGACAGCAGAAAGAGACGGCAGGTAAACTAGACTTTGTATTTGGAAATCTTCTCAGCAATATTTACTATAAATTATGATTTTCATAGGAAATAGTTGTTTGCTTAATGTATGTCATGGTAATCCAAGCTGTAAAGTTCGGAGACTCCACTGATGAGGTCCAAATACCTGATGTGGTTATGAGAAGACACTAAATTGGTACCGTGAGTTTAAACTGCTTAAGAAGAAAAAATTTGCCAAAGGTATGTGTTTGTGACTACTGAGAACGCAGATGCTTTAGCATGAGTAAAGCTAGTGATTCCAAACTCTATGTCACTTTTTAAGGTAGTTTAGATTCTAAAGGTGTTGAGCTCCCACCTGCTGTATTGGCTTCAAGCCAGCTTCAGATAGGCAATACTTAGGAAAAAGAATTCTGTTCAGTGTTTGATTTGATCTCTCTACGTTTTATGTCCTTAGAAAAAGATCTTGACAGGCTGGATCGATGGGCTGAGGACAACTGCATGAGGTTCTATAAGGCAAAGTGCCAGGTCCTGCACTTGTGTCACAACAACCCCAGACAGTGCTACAGGCTGGGGGAGGAGCAGCTTGAGAGCTGCTCACCTCTCAAGGAAAAGGGCTTGGGGTGCTGGTTGACAGGCAGCTGGATATCAGCCAGCGTGTGCCCAGGTAGCCAAGAAAGCCAAAGACATCCTGTCCTGTACCAGCAATAGTGTGTCCAGCAGGACCAGGCCAGTGATTGCCCCGCTGTGCTCAGCACTGGTGAGGCCACGCCTCAAGTGCTGTGTCCTGTTCTGGGCCTTTCACTACAGGAAAGACACTGGGGTGCTGGAGTGTGTCCAGAGAAGGGAAACAAAGCTGGTGAAGGGTCTGGAGCACAAGTCTTATGAGGAGCAGCTGAAGGAGCTGCGGGTGTTTAACCTGGAGAAAAGGAGGCTGAGGGAAGACCGTATCACTCTCAACAACCACCTGAAAGGCAGTTGTAGCCAGGTGGGGATCAGTCTCTTCTGACATGTTGTAAGTGAAAGGATGAGACAAAACGGCCTTAAGTTTTGTCAGGTGAGGTTCAGATTAAATATTAGAACTTTTTTTCACTGAAAGAGTGAAAGGCATGGGAAAAAGTTTCCCAGAAAGGTGGTGGAGTCACTGTCTCTGAAAGTGTTGAAGAGGCATCTGGATGTGGTACTTGGGATGTGGTTTAGGAGTCATTGAGCTGCTATGTTGATGGCTGAACTGGATGATCTTGAAGATGTTTTCCAACCTTGATGATTCTGTGATTAGGGAGATTATTAGTGAATCTGAATGTTTAAACTTTTACTAAATACACTCCTTTGAAGTTCACTAACACAGACTGTTAGTTTATATTTCTTACTTCGAGTAGTCTTCTGTTCCAGAGTTCAGTTTTCACACCTACAGCATTAAAAGTACATTAATTAATTGGAGTAGGAAGCTTTTTTGTACCATAAATCTTATTCACTAAAGGAGTGGATTGGTGTGTGTAGTCTTATACAATGCTCGTATAAAACCTGCTTGCTTCTAGAATTGCTTATTTGGTATGTGCAGGCTAAATAACTCCTTTTGAACATCAAATATTTCCTATCATATGGGACACAGTTATCTGTGTATTGTACAACACTGGCCAATCTGTGTATTGTACAATACCTGCCACAATCAAGCCAACCTCTTCTCATTAGGAGATAGAAAAATACTTTATTATGTAATCATTTAATAATGAAAAATATTCTTAAGTATCTTCCAACCCATGCAATTTGTCGTTTTGTCCTAGTGCATAACTATGTAAATTTTCATGCCAATAAAATATTACTTCTCTGATATGTAAGCAATTAAATCAACTTATATGCATCCTCCTTTTCTGATTTTAACCATTAATGTGTTGTTATGTTAGTTAGAAACAATATGAAAATATCATTTATAAATAAGAGTAGGAAAAAACTTTAAGACATTGATGCTGTTTTCTAAAAAATACATGGCAATTCCTTGTTGATGAACACCTCTAACTTTTCAGCCAGGCAAAAGGTTGTTCTCCTGTGGAAACCCCCCAAAATTTTAAACAGAAGACTCTGGAAGGCAGGTGGTTGCAAAGTTTAATAACATTGCTCTGAAACTACTGAAGTATATAATCTTCTAGGTTGAGCTTGGAGGTATCTTTACAGATCTTGGCAATAAGATACCAAGTTGAAGGCCAAGTACTGATTTATCATAGGCTTAAAAATTATGAAGGCAAATTAAGAAGCTGACACCTCAAGATGTCATGACTTTATCCATTATTTTAAATTTAACTGAATGTTTTTCTGAAGGGTATACTTGACCTCAGCCAGAAGGCATTAAGCTCACGACTGGTATTATCTGTGAAATTCTCTGGCTGAAAATCAGTTACTCACTGCTGCTCTGTTATGATCTGTAATTTCTTTTCCTCTCATTATTCACATGTTTGAGTGGGCTACAGAAGTTAATGTTCCATCACAAGTCTCTTCTTTCATTTCCCTAGATGGCATCTGAAAGGAGCTTGTCAGCTGAGAAAAAATAACATCAGTCTTTGAGAAAAAAAATATCATTTTTTGACCATTCTAGTATTTGTGTTGGTTTTCAACCGGCAGAATGTTCAGTCAGCTGAGAAATAGGACTCTGATTTTCTCTTTGAGAGCCTGACTGATCATTCACTTGGGAAAGGGATATATAATCCTCTCTATCAAGACCAGATAATTCTGCACAATAAAGTGCATCAACTGTAAAGAGTCCTGTTAACTTCAGCTTTATGAAAAGCCTAGTTAATTATTAACACTGATAGCAAAACAAAGTCACTTACCACAAAATAAAACTATTTCAGCAGTTGCATCAGATACTGTGAATAATTGCATAGCAATCTGCAACCAGATTCCTTTGAAGCTACAGTTTAAAACATTACAGTATCTGTAGGATAGCTTCTATATTTTATTGAAAGACCCATAAAATTGTGGTATAAAGTACTCATCTCCCATGGAAATACAAAATCTGTGCAAAGGGGCTTCTCAGTGATTTAACACCACTGGCTTGATTCATGTTGCTGCAGAAAAACAGGTAGCATTTAGTTGTCATATTTAGAGGTTTTGTGTGCCAGTACTTAACCAAGGAGGGTGCTTCAAAATGAATCCAAGGGCAAGCATGTTGGTAAGTATTAGGAGAGGTTATTAATAGTGTGAAAAATATTAAATCAGCCATTAGACTGAATATGAAAAATAAAATCTTTTCCTGGATCAATCAATCCAGAGCGACTTCTTTCCAGTTATTGTGGTAATGAGCCATTTACTTTTTAAAGTATTTTGATAACACTGGGAGAAACATCTTTGAAACATTACATACTTTTTAACTTGAACTCTAGAAGTTGTCTCTGCACAAGTTAAATTTTTCAGTTCGTCATACAGAGCAATTGTGCAAATAATTTTTTCAACTTTAGTTGGTTCACTTCTGTAGGTGCTACTTCATTGTAATCTGCAGGCAGAGTTTAAAGTCATGAGCATTAGAAAATAATTGTCAGAAGAATTGCCAATTTTATTAATGATAAAAGCAGTAAAATGTCTATAATTCAGGCTTTGGCAACCTAAGCCTAATTTTTCATTTGTGTTTGAAATTAGATTTGAGAGACAGAGGAGGCCTGAAGCTCCTGTTGGAGTGGGCTCTAACAGGAAGGCTGCCCTGTGTTTGTTGATATGTATGTCTGTTTATGTATAATTAAAATATATGTGTATATATATGTAAAGGAGAACAGTGGTCATAAAAATAATATTTGGAAGTTAATTTAGGAGCTATACAACCAAGAAAGAAGGAGATAGAAAATAAGCCTAGAGGACAAATAGAATTAGACTGAATCAAGATAGAGCCGCTTACGAAGTTGCAGGCAATGGTTCTCTAAGATAATGTTTCATGACCTGCAATACTGTACCTGTGTATCTGTATGAACACTGCTAGTCCACTGCACAGTGATGTACAGTGTTGTGGCTAAGTTGTCATCTCAAAGGAATCTGTTCTTCCACCATTTTCAGCCAAGAGGGTGACAGTTTCCCACTCAGTGGGCACCAACTTCTTAAAAGTTCTTTTCTAGGAACCTCTGTGGCCATCTGACGGCTCCCTGTGTTTGCTTAAAAAAAAAAAAAAAAAAAAGTCAAAATTAAATATTAATATGATTGCTGTATTTCTTGAATGTTTCAGTGAAAATTGAAAATAAAATTCTGATAATAAAATGGCTGGTATGATTTTCAAAATAGGAGTTTATAGGCTGCCTTTTTCAAGGGAGATCCTGCCTAGAGCACAGTGACATTCTGTGGTGTGAGGCTGCCAAAGAATAAATACTGTATTTCTTACTCATCACTGGAATCCAAAGAACAGAAGATATTGCTTGAATACATGTAAAACTGCAAAGCATTTCCTCAAACTTGACAGAGAAATTAGTGCTCCAAGTCATACTTCAACATTCTGTTCTTTCAAAAGAAGTCTTATCACTAGTATATCCTAAGATGTTAAATACATTAATTTAGGTATTTTCATACAATTTAAATAGGATTTTTTTGTAGATGTTTCTTGGGTTTTTTTGTAAACTGTGTAGTTTGGATCAATAGAATTCATGTAAGTACTTGAAAAATGCTTCCTTTTACTAGTTCTGGATGTGTTTGTTTGGTTTTTATTTTGAAACTATTAGAGATCGTTCATTTCTAAAGAGTAGTATAGCAGTCATCTTCCAGGGATTTGTGATCCAGATGAGCCCAGTGCCTGCTGGACTTTGTAGCAGTGATTTTGTAGTAGGGATTTTGTAGCCGTGCTTGCTTTAGATAAAAGCAGCATGGCTTTCATTCTGTCTTAACTTTTTCTGCATTAAAAAATATATCAGCTGTAAATTGGTGTTTGGTTTCAAAAAGAGAGTCCTCATTAAAACAGTCCAAGGTCTTATGATTGTGTGCATCAAGATCACGCTTATACTGGGAGTTAATCTTTTTGGAACAAGTTAGATGAAATATCTTAAGAGAGTATGTCACAATTGGGTCTGATACATAAGTTCTTTTCTCCACAGATGAGCAGGTTGTTTCAGTTAAATACTACATTTTTTTTCCATTAGCATGAAATGCCAGAGCTATGTCTTATGCTGTTTTTCAAGATTGGCTTAGGAAAGAATGATATAAGAGCTGTTCAAGTATCTCATTTAATTTAATTCATATGACAAATTCAAGGGTTTGTGTTCCTGTATTTCTGTACAAGGAAAGGGACTTGATAATTAATTGATGATATTAAATGTTATGGTAACTTTGAAGTTGGATTTATGAGATGTCTGTGTGCAAGGAATGATTTCTTTTTCATATTTACCTCAATCATTTTATGACTGAGCTTTTGTTTAAAGTCACACTAGAAAGATCTCTCTATGCTAAGTTTTGCTGAAAATTCACAATAAGTCATACAATTATTTATGCATTTGTGTTTTTCCCCTGAAAGGATCCAAGTGAATGACCAAATTGTGGAAGTTGATGGCATCAGTCTGGTTGGTGTTACACAAAATTTTGCTGCAACTGTTCTTAGAAACACCAAAGAGAAAGTCAGGTGAGTATTTTAGAAGGAAAAAAGAAATTGTAATTGTATACTTAACTGTAATTTAATACTTAAGATTACCTGGCTTCCTTCACAGGACTTTCAGTATGTCCAGGAAGAGTCAGGGGGTTTTGGCCTCTTTGTGTCTTCTCTCCTTTGATCCCTAGAGAAGGATCAAATATAGTATTATAGTTTTGTTTTGGCTTAGATTTTTACCGTATGACCACCAAGGCAAGCTGAAATTGCAGGTAGATGATGACTATGCTCTCGATCACAAGTCTAGATGTCCATGGACTTCAAGGTGTTTGTATTAGTTGGAATGATGAAGGTGATGGGTGTTGGTCAGATGGAAACTGCTGCCACTGGTCACCTCGTGCTCCTCCCGTGGGGACGCTGGCCACATTCATGCTCCAGGGCTGGAGCAGGAGGAGATGGGCACTCTGGTGCCTCAGATGCCACCTCAGCACAGAGGAGAGGAGAGGAGAGTATTGGATGCAGTAGTGGTAACAGCTACCAAAGTGAGGAAAGTGACATCCCAGTGTTAATTAATTGAGCTCCCAGCACCGTCTGTGGGTTTCTCTCTGCTCCTGTACTGTGGTTAATTGAAAAGTGTCCCTTTAAAAATTGATAAAATAATGAACAGACTAGAAAATATAACATATACTGCAAGTAAGCTTTTGAACTAATATAAGTGCAAAGCTGTAAAATGTCATTAATAAGAACATTGTTTCCCTAGAAATGAACTGGTTTGCCATTTAAAACCCTGTGCAGTCACAGAGTTTTTCAATAGCTTGTTAATTTCAGTAAAGATTCAGCTCTACAAAATAAATCCAAAAATGTCTTCGGCATATTGTAAAAGCAGCAGCCATTCTGTAGTCACTGTTTGGTTCTCTTTCAAAATGTTTTCCAGGGAATGCAACTGAATTCTTTAATTAATGAGTTCAGAGCTGACTTCTTTTGAACCATGACTAAACTATAGGTGGTAATATATGCAGACCCCCTCAGATGGTGATGCTATATGTTGGCAGGCACATTTCCACTATAATTCCATAGCTGATCCTGCATAACATTGAGAAATAATGCTGAGATGTGGATTCTGCAAAGAATCTTGGGGGTGGTTGATCAATCTTTTATTTGAAAGAGGTTATTTAGAGAAAAAAGATTATTAGAAACTGTAGTGTAGTTACAGATGAGTGTATTTTTGTGTAACATTTACAGTTGAAGTTACACCATTACTATTTCTGCAAAGACTCACACATGCTGTGAGTGTTCCTACTGACTTAACTATGAAAATTAGTATATACTTCATTAGGTTTTCTGCAGTTGGGACCTTCAAACATAAAATCCATATGGTAGAGAATAATGTGTTCCTGTGTACACAAAGCAAATGTTATGTATATTTTGTGTTTGATGTTCTAGTTCAAAAGGGAAGGAAAAAGGAAAGCACTCACATAAAACATATGTATTGTATGCATTTATAATCAGCTTAGTTTGTGTAATTATTACTGCATAAGTTATAGAATAGAATACTTGCTTCCATGGGAGAGTAATGGAGGAAGGAAGAAACATAAAACAATTTTCACACGGAACTCCTACAGTCTTTTCTCAGGAAATAAATTACAGTGAGACTGGTTGCAATTTAGACGCTTGACACAAAATAGGGGACTGAAAAAAGTATTTCTTTATTGTTGTTGAGCTCAAATTGTCAAGTGTACTGTGTATCCTGTGCACTGGGATCATTGGCTTCTGACAGGCAACATTTATCAAAGAAAGATATTTGAGTTTCTACATTTTTCCTTGTAAGATTAAGATACTGACATTTCATGGGAAATCCCCATGTGTATTAGTGTCAAAACTAGACAAAAAAAAACCCCATAAAATAATACTCAGTTAATAATGAATTTTAAATACTGTATGAGTTTCAATATAAAGTAATACTAAAATATTAGTAATTTATACATAAAGAGCATACCCTGTGGTTAGCAGTATCTTACTAATGTGTATTTCTAATAGAGGAAAGAAGTGGGTAGAATTTGGTTCAACTTCCTCAATTTTTTGTTTCATTTTAAACTTAATGGAAAAAAATGCTCGGAAAGACTACCTTCTGCATTATGCAAGCCAGCTGAGAAATGCATGATTTTTCTCTGGTTTGTGGTAGGCTGGGAGTGAGACTTGACAAGGTGGCCAAGCCTTGTGTGGCACAGGCTCCTGCTTAGTTTCTGGTCCAGTCCTGGACAGTTTTGTTGCGTGATGCTCTACATTGGTTTTAGTTACACAAAATGAAAAATGGTTCCAGAAAGCTGTTTTTTGGAGATAGATATTTCAGGATGCTTGACGTTTTGGCTTCAATACAGGTTTAAACATTTGCTTGTAAAGAAAGTGAGAGCTAATATTGATGAATTTAGATATGAAAGAAAATGAGGTATTTTTAACTTCCTGTTTTTCTTTTGACATGTGACAAAAGTGCCCTGCCTGCTGCTTGTTTTGTGGAGAGAACAGTTGGTTTCTGGCAGATCCTCTTTCCTGCTGTGTTAGAGCTAGGATGGAGAGTCCCTCATCTCCATCCTCTTTGGCAGACAGTGACAACCCCTGCACTTGATCTGCTCCAGAACATTAGGGACAACGTGGGAGGGTCAGCTGGGGCAAAATCCCTTTCTTGCCCCCAGCTGTCAGCTCCTGCCTGTTGTCAGTGCAGGGAGCAGTGCTCCTGCCCTTTGAGTGCACCATTCCCGTGGCAGCTGCCATTAATGATCCGTGTCACTGCAGGAGGCAGGAGCAGTGGAAGAGGTTGCTGCTGTATAACCCCCTCTTGCCGCTCTTGCGGGGGATGTCCCAGCTGAGCTGCCGGTGCGTGGGCAGTGTACAAGCACACCTCACCTGATCCAAGGCAAGGCAGCTTCACGAATCCTTCCTTCACAGGAGGAATCATGTTCACACTTACTCGCATATCTGCTGTTCAATAGTGTCGGCTTGATGTAGTTTGCAGAACTGCTTTAATAAGCATAGTTATCTTTGTGATCACAGCATACAAAATCTGTGTCTTTCTTCCACCTGGTGTCCTGTACACACAGTGATTTGAGTGCCTTTCACTGGCATTACTTTGTATTTGTATACCACAGCATTACATATCTGAAGTCTTTTTGTCCTTAATCTAGTCAAAGTGCATGCTGGTTTTTATAGCAGGGTTTATTATGTGAGATCAGTTGTAAAGAAAGGACATTCATGAATGGAATGACATTAAAGCCACTTCTTAATTCTTTACAATAAATGCAGTCAATACCTCTTCAGAGAGCTTGCATTAATACCAATACTTAGTGATTTATTTTTCTCCTTTGAGCCTCCTGAATGCTTTGAATGATACTGACAGTAGAAGTCGTTGACCTAGAATAGATTTTTGCAATTTTTCTACCAGAAAGAATGTATCCAGACTGTCTGTAGCTAACACAGTAAAGAATTTGTGAAAATGAGGACATGGCTTTTACCTTTTGAAATGTTCTAGGTGAGGCTGAGAGGAGGTGAAAGAAGAACGAAAGTAAGCATCTACGATTATTTTATCCATTGTTCGCAGTACTGGATTATCCAGCAGAGTCATCATACCATAATGGAAGACCATTGGCTCGACCAGTTTGACTTCTCCAGTGATAATAAATTAAATTATTCTTTCTTATAATGTTTTCTAGAAAGATAATCAGTACCCACCAGATGTACTCTGGTAGGCTGCGAGGCAAAGGAAAGAGATAGAATTCTTTCATAATCCCAGCTGGCAATCAGCTTCTGTTTTTCAGGATGAGAATTAGTGTCCTCGTGACTCTAATCAGGCAAATACAACTATGAGTGCTATTTCAACTGATGTAAATATCAAGTCTTCTTTATAATTCTGCATAACTAGTTTACTTATATCTCATATTAGTGGCTTTCAGAATTTGATTATATACAGAAGGGATTTGAAATGTGTGTTGTTTTCAATATTGTTGAGTGTTGCCCCTGCTCTGAGATTAATGGCTCAGAGGGCAGTGCCACACTAATACCACTAATTGTTCTGTGCTTTTTTTGACCCCATTTAGGATGTAATCCATCAGCTTGAAGTTTGCGAGTGGTGGCTGCAGTCATAAAAGATAGGATAAGGAGACAGCTTGACAGTGGGAGTCCTATTCTGTCATGGAGTTTCTCCTGTGTTATTTTGCTTGCAGTCTCCCATGGACTGTGGTGTTGAGTATCAGAACTATCCTTTGAAATTGCTTGAGTGATGTTAAGCCTTTGTGACCTCACTTTCTTCCTTCATCATAATAGAGGGGTTCTGGGAGACCCTACGGTCTCCACCAGAGAAAGCTCACTCGAAGACCTGTATGCCTCCAGGGAATTTTTTTTTTCTTGAACATTCTCATGAGAGAAAAATCTAGTTCTTTCATAGAGAAAAATTTATCCTTTTATAATACTTGCTGGATTCAAAGATTTGTTCTCGCACAGCTCTGGGAAAGGCAGGGTCCCAGGAAAGGAGGACATGGTTCTGGGAAGACTTACTGCATTGATAAGTAGAAAGGGTCTTGCATGAGAGAATCATCAGAAAATCCCAGTCCTTCATATGCTGCTTGTATGCTTTTAGCATTATTACTTTCCTCTGAAAGGTTTCTTTGAGGGACATTAACCAAATTCAGTGTTTTACTGGAGACGCAAATTTTAAATTCTGTGTCCTCCTTCCGTATCCTGTTGTATGAATGTGACTAAACATTTTCTCAGCTTTCCAAACTGTTGCTAGGCACTGAGCGGATGCTCTCATGATGCTTTCTGAGTCAGTTCTTGGCTTTCTTTGGGGAACCACAGAGAACCTATGCAAAACCTGCTTGGTTTATCATGACTTGTACCACCATGAAAGTTATTAATTGTATTAATTCTAACCTGCCAATGAGTTTACCTGCTTTTGTTTATTTACATTCTGCTGAAATGCATCAAAATCCTTCCATCTTAAATAATTGGTTAGCCAGTTTTGCCGTGTCTAATTAATCTTCTAGATCATTAAAGAATATGTTCTAACAACAGCAGTGTAACTATCCAGCCCTCTGGCTTTTCAGCATTAACTACTCTCTGTTCTAATAAAGAATAATTTATTGCCATTTTTTGGTTTTTTCTTATCAGGACAGTTTTAATTCAAAGTAAGGTTCTGTTTCAACTCCCAATTAATTCACAACCTAATTTTTTTAACCCTTACTAAACTGAAAATGCAATCTCTCAGACAATTTTTTACTATATAGCTCTTATACAAGGAGCAATTAAAGGGCGAAAAGTAAAAATAATTGATTGTTCATTAACATCAACTTGAAACGTCATTTATTCCTTTCTCAGCGAATTCTTCACCCCATCTTGAGCTGAATTTTTTTCTGAAAAATACACTGTGTCTGAAAATAGTATTTGCATGCCTGCTGTTAGTTTGGTTTGCCACCACAGCATCTGGAAAGGTAATTTCTACAGTCATGTCTTTGCAGGAACTAGGACAGTGTAGGGGACAGATGAAGTCCACCTTAGGACCTAACCAGCAGCAGTATGCCCCATGGGAATGGTGTTTGTTGACAGTAACACTGAACAGTGTGGCTTTGTTGTGACTCCTTTGTCTAGGTAATCTTCTCTTCTCCCAGTGCGCACACCTGTGCAGATTTTCTTTTGCTCCTTCTAACTTTGCCTGCTTGTGCTCTTACCCTATGAAACAGCTGAGTCCTTTAAAATATGCAGGCATTCTTCATAGTGCAGATCTACATTGT
Source organism: Platysteira castanea (assembly GCA_013397175.1). Classification (NCBI taxonomy): domain Eukaryota; kingdom Metazoa; phylum Chordata; class Aves; order Passeriformes; genus Platysteira; species Platysteira castanea. Next base: position 788,238 of record VYXC01008621.1, on the reverse strand, counting down.
GGTAGAGGCAGGAGTGCTAATTACTGGGTAATGAGACAGGACCCAAACCAAAAGATACCACACTCCATGTCTGCTTCAGAGAGCTGGGTTATGTTATCTGTTTTCTGGCTGGAGGTTGTGGTTTTGTTCTTCCTTTCCTTGTCCATTTCTTTTTCCTTGAATCCAAGTGCTGAGCTGAGGAGATAAAAAGAGGAGGAAAGAAAAGCCCTTTGGTCTGCAATACTGGTTGCTGAGCTGGGACTTCATGCTGGGTTGCTTCAGAAGCCGTGTGTGCTTGTTGCACTTCCTGCTTCTTTGATAAACCTGAATTATGGATCCCGCAGTTACTAAATGTGTGGTGCTGTGTGCCAAAGTAGTGTAAATTTCTCCTGTTTAATCGACTGTAGTTACATTAAAGATTCCATCATATTCCATAATTCCATAAGCTGTTTTCTTTTTGGTTTCTGTAAAGAATTCCTAGTTTCTGCAGAGCACTGGTAATCGTTCTGTAAGACTACCAGGAGTAGTGTGCTGAACATGAAAAATTACTCAAGAGTACTCCGACCCCTTAGCAGGGGTGAGATAAGACTGCATTCATCACTGCTTAGCTGGTTTATATTCCTTGGCTGTGCCTGTGTAGTAGACAAGCTGTGTCTTGGACTGTTCTTTGTGCTGAGGCCAGCTGGCACCAGAGTGGTCAGTGCTCCTACCCTTAAAGAGTTGTACCTTTCTGAGCAGGGTGGCCATATCCGAATTGTCCATTAGAAATATCCAAGCTGACTCCTAGCCTTTGCTAACTCCTGGACTGTGTCTGAGTATTCTTCAGCAGAGTATTAGTTAACTCGGGGTCAAACTGTTTCAAAGACTGTTTCAGTAATGTAATACAATTTTAATATGATGATCAGTTACTAGTACTGGAAGCATTCCCTGGCACTGTGTAATTTGCTGGCATAAACGTAGCCCCTGTGTTCTGAGTTCTTGGTAATTTGAATTTTATGGCAAATTTTTTCTTGAAATATTTGCATATTTGGACAGGAAATTATATGTTTGAGTGTGGAATATATAAAGAAATCTTCATTTAAATATTTTTTCTGAATTATAAACTATTTTTCTAGGTATTGGAGCGTGGCTTTTAAAATTAAGTGTAACATGAATGAGTAAGATTCAGAGGGACTGGATTTCATTAGGAGCAGCTTTTCTTTTCTTTTCCTGGAAAAAGGAACAACTTGACAGGTTTTGAATCCCTTCATCCTCAACTTGATTGGATCCAAACATAAACTTCTAACCCTGCAACTGAAATATCATAATATATGTTTATTTAGCTAATTTTTTACTCCTTCATCCAAGATACTATTTTGTGGAAGCTCCCACACAGTTTTGGTGCACCTTGATTAATGGGATACAACATTGTGACAGCTGGGCAGAAATACCTGCTGTTCATCCTTGCAGGATAACTCACCAAACTACACGGATGGTGCTGTAGGAGCATTTAGCTGGACTGTGCTGTGAGGATGGTCTATCTTGCCTAGAATCTGGATCATGTCATCATCCAGATTAAGGACATGGTCTGAACTCAGAAGCTTGTGACCTATCTGTATTTTCTTCCTGGATTTCTTCCCTATGGATGCCAGCAAGGGTGAGAGTGAGGGAAGACAGATCTCACCTCAAAAAGCAATCTGTTTTTCTTAGAAACACTTGTACCTTCAGAACAGAGGTGACTGCATTCAGATATGTTAAAGCATAGATTTACAAATGTGTTTCTTTTAACCGGCCATTCCCATAAGAATCATGTGGTGCCATAACAAATGCTTATTAAATTATCACCCTGTATTCAAGGAATGCTTTTAAGCAAGGATTGTGTTGGAATACTGTCAGACTGTCTGGAAAGAGATGGAGTTGATTCTTAATGTGTACTCTCAGAGGAGCAGAGCAATGTAAGGACCAGAATCTGGAGAGGTGCCAAAACACTGAATCCCTTGGCTAATTTTGAAGTACTCTTGAGTAAAGCTAATGTGTCAGTGAGGCCCTAGACTAAAATTGATTTCTGGGGGAATAATTAATCTAAGTGCATTAATATTATTGTGTGGGGTTTTTACGTGACTTCCTAATTGTCTGACTCAATATCAATTTCATGTTGATAGTAGCATAGTTTATTAGGGATTTGTATCTGATATGCTCTGAGGCTTTTCTGGTGCTTAATCTGTCACTTTGCTGCTCTTCAACCAGCACCATTGATACCTTTGTTTGCCCAGAAGGCCAGCCACGTGCTGGGTCAGCATCAAAGGAGGGGTGAGGGAGGTGATTCTGCCACTCTTCGCTGCTGTTATGAGACCTCACCTGCAGTGCTGCATCCAGCTCTGTGGTCCTCACACAAGAAAGACATGGACCTGTTGCTGTGGGTCCAGAGGAGGCCATGAAGTTGATCAGAGGGCTGGAGCACCTCTCCTGAAGACAGGTTGAGAGCTGGAATTGTTCAGCCTGGAGAAGCAAAGACTCTGAGAAGACTTTGTAGTACCTTCCAGTACTGAAAGGGAGCTTATAAAACAGTGGTAGAGTGACTTTTTACACAGACAGTGACACGACAAGGGGGAATAGTTTTAAACTAAAAGAGAAGAGATTTGCATTAAATATTGGGAAGTTCTTTACGCACAGGGTAGTGAGGCACTGCCACAGGTTTCTCAGAAGATTTGTGGATGCCTCATTCTTGGAACTGTTCAAGGCCTGGTTGAATAGGGCCTTGAGCAGCCTGATTTAGGGGAAGGTGTCCCTGCTTTTGGCATGGTCCCTTCCAACCTGGAGTGGTAAGCTGGAGTCCTGCTGTTTGTCTTTAAATTCAGGGTACTTTACTTCATCCTGGTCTGGGGACAAGGATGGAGACTGCAGAACTTCTGCACAACAGTTCATCTTACTGACAACTCTTATCTCCAAGGTCCTTGGAGGCTCTTCCCCAAAGTCTCCTTATCTGTACTGGCTTTACATAGCCAGCATCCTGCACTAGATTGCAGTGGTCCCGCGCTTCTGCCACTACAGGCAATATCCCCGGCTAGCTCTGGTGCGGGACACGCCGTAGGACAGGCCCACCCTTGCCCGACGAGCCGAAGGGTGCAGGCAGGTCCGGAGCCGGCAGGGCTCCAAAGCGTCGAGTAGGAAGCACAGCGAGGCTCCAAGGCAAAGGGGAGAGGGAGAGTCCAGCCACACCGTTAATGGTCAGGAAGAACGCNGGGGATGGCTGAGGGGAGGAGAGGGGAAAACCATTTTTATTTGGGGGGGGGGTAGGGATAAACCAAACAATGACGAGCAAATTTAACATAACAGAGTGTAAGAAAACGCACCCCAACACTAGATATTACACATATTGCCTTCTTAGATGTTTCTTATGTGAGCTTAAATAAATTCACTCAGTCACTGCCAGTTTCATTCACTGATGATGGTCACTTCATTATGTTACTTTGGGTGGTGATCTCCAAGCAGAGTTCATCACTTGTTTGTTAGTTTTGGGTCACTTATCTCCAGGCAAACTCCAGGCAAGCCTTTTTTATTTCCCTCTACCAGTCCCCTTGGTTCCAGCTAGTAGCTTTAAAGATTGCTGTGCACATGCCTGTCTCTGGTGCAAGGGCAGGCTGGGTGGATTTACTGACATAAGTTTGCGCGTGAGGTAGATAAGCTAACGCAGGGCTGCAATCACCAGATCTTCAACAGCCAGAAATGGGCTGACAGAAGCCTTATGAGGCAAGGGCTGAGCAAGTCTGGCATCTGGAGCAGCATTGCTGTGCAATGCTGAGAGCTAGAGAGCAGATGTGCAGGCAGCATCCTGGGAAGAGGTGGAAAGGATATCTTCAGTCTAAAGAAAAGACTGGGATGTCTGGAATCTTTCTGCTGTCTCAACTACTGTCCAGGAGGTAGAATGGGTAAACCTGGATTTTTTGTACTCTCAGTACAAAGGGACAAAATAACAGGCAATGAGCAGAGAAGTTGCAGCAAGGTTAATTCTGATCAAGGCCGTGACAAAGTGGCCATCTTTTGAAGTCAGGGGCTTGAGTTGGACCAGTTTCCTTCCAACTGAAATTATTCAGGGATACAAAGAGTGTTTATGAGTTTCAGATCATTTCATATCAGAAAGTGTAATGGAAGCTCATAGGCTGTGAATTCCTTATGTGCAGTCAGTGACTTCTGCATTTGAGACTGCTGTTTGGGAGAGGTTGATCTTGTTCATTAAAACCACACAAATTCCAGCTTGTGCTGCTGTGACTAAATAAAACTGCTTCCTCAACAGGGTTCACACCCCTTTAAGCACTTTGGATTAATTATGTGGCTGTTAATCTAATGGAAGCAGCCGGAGTAGGTAATTGAAGTCATCTTGAAATAAATTAGATAAATGGTAGCAGAAGCAGCTTCAGACTTTAAAGCTCAGAAGAAAACCATTTTTGAAAATCATAGAATGGTTTGAGTTAGAAGGGACCTTAAAGATCATCTAGTTCCAATCCCTCTGCTGTGGTCAGGGACTCCTTCCACTAGAGCACATTACTCAAAGCCCCATCCAGCCTGGACTTGAACGGTTCCAGGGATGAGGCATCTGACTGTAAAACTCCCTGAATGAATTTTACTGTACATTTTTATGGGCCAAACTGTATTTTAGGAATGGTTAGAAGAAAAGATTTTCAATCCTGTTACAGCAACCCCCCCCATTCTGTCTTAGAATGTGTTTGCTGTATTCTTACTTGATTTTTGTTGAATTTAAGGAAACTTAATGTATACATGCTAGTGTATTTTTAACTGAGGACCTAATGGCTGAAGTATTTTCAGGAGAAATCATTAACTCATTTCACTAAAAGTCTGTGCTGCAGAACTTCAGTTTTGCATCACAGATTTGGTGCCTTCGCAATTTTTTTTAGTACCAAAGCTATTTTCAAAGTGGAAATATTTTTTAATTTAAATCAATTTTTATAATAATGTTTCTGATTCCCCTAGATGATAAAAAAAATCAATAAGTTATTTCAAGAAACACAGGTCTGCAGATCCTCATTTAATAAAAGCTGGAAATATGCAGAAGGCTAAGTATTAGGTGTGCTGTAAAATATTTAAATCATGGATTGCAGGAGATGTAGGAGTTGCTGCCAATTTCAGTATAATGCTTTTCTTAACCACCACTACTGTAATTAATTTTCAATTTCTCAAGATACGTCATTCCTTTAGATATTCTAAAATGCAAGATAGAGTCAAATGTTAATTATATTTCTACCTCCATCCCTGTTCATTTTAATCACAACCACAAAGAATATTTCACAGCTGGTAATTCAACTAAATTGTGTGTAAATTTTGAGTATCAAGGGCAGTTCATGCCCTGCCTATCTCCTCCTCCTTCCTTCTTTTTTGCAGACTTCAGAAAAAATCAGTAATGACCTGAGATTTAGTACAGTGATGGCTGTATCACAGATTTGCTGGGGTTTATTTTGCATTTTCTGGCTTTAATAATTAAGGGGGATACTATTATGATGTGGTTTAAAGGCCATGAAATGCTCATTTGTCTCATATCTAAAAACATAACTAGCTTCTCAAATATATTATTGCAGACAGAATTTATAGTTCTTTCTAGCCCTTGAGACTAATTATTGAAGTCTGAAATGCATGGGCTTAATTTTGTTGAGCCAAAGTGATTCGAATTACATAATTAGCCACTTTGTTGAAGTGTGCATATTATGGTTCAGTGACTAATTTTTTGGTCAGTGAATCACAGCCTTATGTCTCTTTCTCATATTTAAACACTTCAGATGATGATAGTTCTCATATTTAAAGCCATTCTGTGAATAAATATCTAATTCATGCTTAGAGTTGTAATAACTGGCCCTGCTTTATGGTTTTCTAAGTTATTTTTATTCACCTCTCTCTTTAAATTGTAACTTTAGAATTTATGCTTTATCTCAGTTACAAGTTAAGTATAATTATATGTATGGTATTCTTAAGATCATGGAATGCAACATGACAAAAAGTTTGGGTTAGTTTGTAAAAGCTGTAATTGCTGAGAACATAGTATTCAATTCTACACATTTACAATTCTTTGTCTAGAACTGACATCAATTGTAGATTGAATGCTTCTAGAAAAATTATTTTCAGACAGTTTGGGTATGTCTAACTCTAAAGCAATAAACTGTAGGAAGTTAGAACATTACTTATGTATTTCTACTTTGGGAAACATTTGCTTTAAACTTTGTCATTGCCTGGAGGCTTTTATTCATATATCATCTAACAGCTTCAGGTATCGCTGAGTAACTTCATTTTGACATGTGATTCAAGCCTTGAAAATCATATCACTGTAAACTATAAGTGGCTTTGGCATGAGAAGAAAAATCCAATTAATAAGGTTTCATATTTTTAAATCCTACTTAATCTTGTTTGTATGAAAATATTGCTGCATTACAGTCTAATGTGTCAAAACCCACTTCTAAATTATCAGGAATTAGCAGACTTCACATACATTAGATGTTGTCTATTCTAAGTTTTCAGGGTACAAAAATGATTGCATGAAGTATTTTGAGTCTTGTATTTTCCAAGGGAGGTGAATTACCAGGCACAGGGCCAGAGGGAATACAATATTTGCATCACTTTGTGTGGTTTCATAACTTTACACACTGAGGATCACCCTCACGTGTTTACAAATGTGATGCTCTCTCTACTATGTGTAAGTAATATACTCATGCATAATTTTGCTTAAAATGTTTATTTAAAATAGAAGGGGTGTTTTCTATATTTACTTCTAATTTGTTTTTACATTAGAGGAGAAAAACACACAAAAAATATGGATTAAATCCTTTTTTACTTCATTTAGTAATTTTGAAAGTTCATTGTTCCTCCCAACTGAGTCTGAAAACATGACTGGTTTAGTCTTTGTAATACTTGGCTCTAAAATCAGAATTTAAAGAAAATGGGATCTGTCTCTGAGTCAGTATGCAGAACAGATGAAGTGTAGGGGCCATGAAGAAACATTCTTTCAGCCCAAGGTCTTTATCTCACTAAGAACTAATGTCATATTTCGTAATAGTGGGATATGAGTGCCAGACTGGGATCTGTTTTGATCAGGATTAAAATGCTGATGTTATTGATTTTGTTCTAGTTCGTGCTGTATTTGCTATTGATGCTTTTAAGCTAAGACACTTTCTCACAAATTATTTTCAGAGCACCTTGTGTCTTTATTTCAAATGGAGTTGCTCATTCTCACCTTTCTTATGCTTTTGGAAGTAATTAGTCACTTGCATATTTTGACGATGTTGAAATAATCTCCAATTGCAGTCCTTTCTGTAGTGCCTGACTTCATAGAATTGGAAAAATTATTTGGCATAGGAAATGGACCCAGGGTCAGCCACTGATGGGAAGTTGGCTTACACATGGATGACAAATTCCAAGGGATTTTAACAGTGATAGGCAGTACTAATGAAAAGAATTTTCATACATGAGATGTAAGGCACATTTCTGCCTCTCATTCAAATAATAGATTAAATTCATCATTTGAGCCAAATGTTGTGGAAACAAATAATTTACTCTATGCACTATCTCAGTGTCATCTTATTGTGCTTTTCAGCTCTACATAATACTTCTTTCATCTGTAATTACCTAATTGTCTTTCTAGCCTTCTAAGGAAATAATTCTTCAGCTTGACATCTTTAAATTGTGCTTTTGTTCAGTAATTCACAGTGTGTTGGTACTGGGTGTTTATGATTAGTTCTGTAGATAGCAACATATGTAATTATGGTTATGCCACTGTGCTGAAAAAAAAGTGTTACAATCCAAACCAGTTCTGAGTTCTAGTTGCTGAAAGCAAGATTGAGAAGCATTCTTGTAAGTCTCAACCAAGAAAGAGGCATTTCCCTTGTCTTTTGTTAAGCCAAGGAAGTGTGTGCCCAGTGTTCCGCAGTAGCTAACAGTGGAGAGAACGTTCCTTAGCAACAGAAGTTCATGAAATAAAAGAAAGATTTGAATGCAGCTTAAAATTAAGGAAATAGCATCCGTCAGATTTTAAAATGTGGCAATAGATTCTGTTTTACAGACCAGAGGAAGACAAATGTAAAAGCTCAGAAATAGAAGATAACTTCTAAGTCAGGGTGGGAAGGAGTTACTCCGATGCATGTTCCTTTCACTATAAGCTGCCGTAAGTGCGCCTGTGCTGTTACTGTGCATCCATAACAGTCTGGTCTTCTGTAGCCTTCTGGAAAATACACAGCTCTAGAGGGAATGGAAGTGTATACTTTACTGAAACTTGGAGTGAAGGCTTGTAATGGTCACTTCTATTTCCCCCCCCTTCTTGGTCTGATCACTTCTGCACACAGTGCCGTTGTGACAAATCTCATCCACAGAATGCATTTGAAACAATCACAACTACACATCTTTGGAGAAAAAGGCGACCCTCTGTACTAGAAATGGCTAAAACCCTAGAACTTTAGTAAACAGTAGGAGTAATATTTTTTCACTAATGTTTTGTATAGGTTTGTAATTGGACGAGAAAAACCGGGACAAGTGAGTGAGGTTGCGCAGCTGATTAGCCAAACTCTAGAACAAGAACGCCGCCAGAGAGAGCTGCTGGAGCAGCATTATGCGCAGTATGATGCAGATGATGATGAGGTAACAGACTGTCCAGTGTTTCACTATTTGGTGTTTTTTTAATGTTCTGTTTTCTATTCCTAATTCCTTCTTTTTACGTATCACTCAGAGGTCAACTTCTGGACCTTTCCATTATCTTTGCTGGTGATTTTTACAGATTTTGATGATGAATCTTACTTGAAGAGCAAATTTATAGAAAAACTTTTCATCATGGATTTAAAGTATTTGTTTTGTTCCAGAAGAGCAAATACCGAGTTGGTTGATGCTCCTGTAAGCATTGCTCTTCCTTGAAAGCATATACCTTTTTGAAATAAGGGAATAAAGTCTGTTTGGTTGTGCACTGAAATGGTAAAGGTTTGTGAAAACTGATGAAAGTTGCTTTCTGACTTTGAGAAGGGTTGAGGAAGTTGGGTTTTTTCCTAGAAGAATTGATGTTCTTCTTGAGTCAGAATGTTTTCTGAAAGTTCTCCTTCCACACACTGTGATTTTGTTTCTGTGTGAACAGATACTGCACAGGATAGAGAATTAGCCCACCTTGTCTGAAGTGTATATTCATGTTTACATTTAGTGCCTGATGTCCCAATACAAATGTTTTGAATCCAATAATTCTGTGCAGTAAAATTTCCATAATTTCTCTCCATTCTCATAAAATTCCTAGTATGCCCACATACCAAGATACTTGGAAAGATTATTTTGAGAGCTTTTTCAGAGGGTGCTACTGTCTGTATTACTTCCTAAATTAGCTGCTGGGTTTTGTAACAAACTGCTTCCATATAGCACAAGCATACTGCCATCATTTCGCATCATCTTGAGTAATGTTATCTGAAATGCTAGACTCCATGTATTAGTGTGTTTTCATCCTGGACCAGTTTTATTTTATTTATATAAAGGAACAGTAGGTAAGGGGAGATAGAGAATTCATGATATGCATTTATTTCAGATTAGTTTCTCTTTTTAGAAAAAAAATAATCTTGACATAAAATGAGGATACACTCAGATTTTGAAACAAGCTGTTAAAACAGCAATATGTCGGAACAGTCAGAAGTGTCCCAATAGACTACGTAAAAATTCTGTCTAGCCCCAGTAATGCATTCACTTACTTTAATTTCTACTGATACTAGGAATAAAAATATTTCAGTATGTCTTCGAATTAATCCTGTCACAGGGGCGGGATAACTCGTATAACTCATATAAATAAGAGCTGTAAATACATGCATATGTATGTGTGCCTGTGCGAGACCATGAAGGATAGAAAAATCCATATCTTCTGTGTTCCCTCCTCAAACTACGGAAACATGCAAGTCTTCTAACTTCTGTTTAGTCTAGAATTAAATTCAAGAGAAGTTTCTTGAAGGAACTCCATTACAATCTCTTCAAAAACAAAATGGAACAACTAGCCTTTGGGAAAAAAACTTCTCACAATTCATCACAGTGTGCTGTAGAGTCTTCGGGGTTTGAAGACTTTCAGTACCATCTTCTGGTGAACATAGTCTGAGAGCTTTCATGTAGGCAAGAGGGGTGTGTCCTAAATGCCCAATCATCAAATCTTTCTCGCTGTATACTTGCATGTAGAGGGATGTGTGGCTGAGGGTAGACCTGTGTGAGTGATTGATGCATTACACCTTTTATCTATGGGACACATCCACCTGCAAAAAAATCTCAAATGTTTGTGTTTCTTACCTTCATGCACTACACAGGTGGCATTAATCAAGAACTGACAATAAAGGAAATGTTGTTAAGCCCATATTGATCAATACTGCTCCTGGTAGTACTTCAGCCTTCAGTAGGGATTGTTGCTGTGAAGGTGCTGACAGTGACACTGCCATATACTGATGACCATGCAAGTGTTTCTCAGTACAGTACTCAAAGAGGACAGACATGAGTAGGTATGAGTAGGTATCAGGTAATTTTGTGATGTGTCTTGTTCTTGCAATGTGGTAGTTACAAACTTCAGTCCTGTTCACTGCATAAATTTTTCACAAAAAATAATAAATCCACAAAGTGTTTTCTGTTGGTAGTGCCTTTGGATCGTAGAGAGAAAATAAAATTGGTCGAGTTTTTCCCAGATTTTTCCCTAATTAAGAGCGTTAAAGGTATCTTTTCTTATTCTAGCACTACACTGAGGATGATGACCATCTGTGTGATTATGACATATGATTTTTGGCAATGGCCTTTGCAGTGCAAAGAAGACTTTTGTGTTGCATATGAGGAAAGGAGGAAGAAAGGAAAAGACATCTACCAGGGGAGATCCAGATGATCTCATCAATTATCTCTTTTGGAAGGAGAAGGAATTAGGCCTGAGAAAAAAAGCACTTCTTAAAAACTACATTGGGATCATTGAAGGTCATACCCATTTCCTATTTGATGCCATATATATATTTGGGGCATGGGTGGTAAACATTTTCTGAATAAATGCTGGGGTTTATTTACTAAAGTATACAATGTAACATGTTCCCTTTCTTAATTAAGAGACTTATCAGAAACAGATTTTATTGGATACCTGCAGTAATCCTGAATATTACTATTTTTTTGGTCCCCTGACAATGCCATCCAAGTTTATGCACATAAGTTGCACAATTCCCAGACAACTGACACAATGTAAACTGTGATCTAGTGCACATTAGCCACAGTTCAAAGACATTTTTGGTGGCCACAAACACTTCTGCTCCATTTACTGTCAAATACAAGCATTACTACTTTGAGCTTACCTTGCTCTGTGTCACAAGTCTGGCTGGGTTTATGTTACTACGTGCCAGACACCACCGCCAGCCCTGCATTCTTTGGCTCTGGTAAGCAGGGCACCTTTTGGGCAAGAAAATTTCAGTTTGCACTGGCTGAATGAATAACTACAAGTGTACAAAAACTACTCCTACCCTTTTGAGTCTGTTTTATCAAAGTAATAATGACTCTGACTGCATGGAGTTCAGGAATATTTGGATTGCCAGTGTAAGGATTTTTGCATTGAGGCAGCACGGAATTGTACAGGAGTTTCTCAGTCTCGGAGCTGTCAAGCCATCCTATTCATTTTCCTACACCTTTTAAAATATGGTAACATGGATCTCCAGGTACAGTGCTGCATAAATAAACAAGAAAATGATCTTGAGACTTCCAAATTCTGAGGCTCAGAGACTTTACCACAAGGACAGCAATAACATTTTAAGTTTTCCAGAGCAGGAAATCAGTGATCTGTGTTTGAGTCCTGGAGTCACGGTGCATGATTTGTGTTTGTTAGAGCTGGTCAAATCACAGGAAGAGAATGTGTGCCAGGCATGTACAAGTTCTGGTGTTTTATCTTGCTGTGCCATCAGCTGGCTGGATTTCCTCTGTTTTGGAACTTCTGACAGTCTTCATAGCCCAAGGAGTATGTAGGTACTTTAGAAGGATCGAAATTCTTTAAAAAAGCAGAATCTTGAGACAGTTTTGATTTCTGACAGGAAGTGGGCAGTGGACTTGAGTTAGATACTGAACTTAGAGATGCAATGTTAGCGTCCTACCTTCTCATTCCATTGCCTTGAAGGAATGTTGCCTGACAGCTGTTTGTTGGGGAAAATTCACACTAAGACACACAATGCTTCTAAAACATGTATCATTTACTGTATAAATAATACTGAAAACTCATCATTTACTATATAAATGCCCTGCATCCCTGCATTTTAGAACCTGCTGTTACCTTGGGCTGCAGGTCGTCACACGGTTGCAGGATGCTTTCAGATGCTCCTTCATTTAAGTTTTTGCATGGAAACACAAAGCCCTTGTGCAGAACTGAACACTAAAAGAAAATGGTTGTTCACAGTGGAGTCCATGCAAAGACTACCAGGATAAGTGTGCACCAGCCCATAATTTGTTGTTAAGCTCCCACAAGCCAAGCACTTAAGCCAGTAGAATCAGCTGTTTCTCAAGTGTTACGTACAATAGGCAGCTCTGGCTTTTCCTTGCGAGTCTGTGCTAATCCCAGTAAAGCTGGGAGAGTATGTTGCCTCTAGGTAACCTGCTCTAGAGTTTGTTCATCACCAGTTTGCCTAGCTTCCTAAAGTCCCACATCCGTTCAATTTGTAGCATCCTGTGAGAAAATAAAGTGAAAAGGCTTTGGAGTAGGCACTGTCTTTGTATTTCCTACTTAGTGTGCTAAGTATGACCTGAATCTGTATCCTTGACTGAAACCTCTTGAATTCCCTGTGTTAACATAGTGTTCTGTGCACGAGTCAAATTCTGACATTTCTTGGAATTTTGATTTGAACTTGGTATTATCTTCTTCATGTTCTACAGCGAATGACAAAAGTCACATAAAGCAGATGACCTGTTCCCCAGAAAGCTGCATGGGATGATGCAAAATGTGAAATGAATAATGCATTGCAGGATTCTGTTCACTCTTTGGCCGCAGACAAGTAGTTTAATGCAAGTGATGTTTTAATCTACTTTAGTATCACTAATAGTCATATGAATGTTTTTTTCATTTTGAATTCTCATTCATCAGGACATGCTGAAAACAAAGCAACGTTAGAACCATTGAAGAAAATCTTGACACACACACAAAAAGAAATCTGGCAATGTACTTGAATGTCTAACACCCAAAGAGTGGATTTGCTAAACCAAAGCTTTCAGAGAGTACATTTTTTCCAACATCATTAAAAATGATGCACTCCTGTAAAAGCAATGATTAATACTATACCATTATGTTTTTTCTTCATTCTTTTGAAAGAATTAAGTATAAGCCATCAAAGATTCGACTAAATGAAGAGATGAACTTATTTGAAGAACTTATTTTTATAGTTCTTCAAATGATGTTCCCTGATTGTGGGAGAGTTTCAGCAGGAACAAAAGGTGTAGCTTGATGCAGCCTTTGTTATGGTGATTTGGGGAAGGTCTGTCTGCATCATCCCAGCTGGTGCTGCAGCTCCTTATTTCTACTTGGGAGTGTTAGGCACGTTTCAGAAATTTAGAGTTAAGGCAGCTAAACAATGCAAGTAACACATTTTCCCTTTAGAAGTGTAAAATTGCAGTTCATGTTGGTAATTTCATGCTATTAGCTGTGATAGCATATAGCAAAAATGGAATGGCTAATAGCGAAAGCCATTGCTTTGGATGGGACAAGCTGAAGTCCTAGGTGCTACTGAAAGGAGAAGCAGGGCTTTTACATGGATGAATTCTGCTCACCAACACAAAATGAAGAGCCTGAGATTTCCCTTCAAGAGCATGTAAGTTTTCATTGACTGTGGAGTAAAAAATATTATTGTTGTTGTCAGCTAAGAAACCAAAATGTATTGCAGGGAACCTCAGGGAGTTAGAGTAGCAGCTCTTACCTTACGGGGCTTTGTTATTTGAAGTAATACAACTTTTTTCTGTGCCTTGCTACTCCTTGTAGAATAGTGAATTTCACATTCTAGCTAACTGGCACAGTGTCTGAACAAACTTCTGGTAGTTTCATGTCAAACAAAAGTCAGCAGAGATAATTTTTTCAGGGAAGGTATGTTTCATGTAGTTTATGATGTATATTTCCTTAATTTACACATTGGTTCTTTTGAACATGTAATTTGTTTTTCATGTGACTGTAAGATGAAATCCTTTTCTTTCGAAGACGAAAGCAAGAGTCCCATTTATTTCCATGTTCTGTAATGGGTTCTTGTCGTCCTGGTGTCTTGTTTACTTGAGCTGTGCTTAGCTTTGACAGCTACTTTTTTCATTAATTGAAGCAAAAATGACTGTGCTCATTGACACTCATTATGTACAATTTGAAGCAAGATTTTCCTTTGTGTTCATTTTTAGCTGCCTGATATTTCTCTTCAAACACTCTGGCTCCTGAGGCCTGTAGAATATTGTCTGCTCTTGAATTTTTCCCCGATAATTTAGTCCTTCGTGTGTGTTCATTTTTCTTTTTGTATTCGGTACTTAGTTTAAGTCTTTGGAGAAATCAGTTTTAACTAAATTCATCTGTTTTATTCCTTTGCCAAAATTGTTAAATGTAATTGGGATTTTGCATTAATATATTCCTTTAAAATGCACATGTAGCCGAGCCAGATCTGTTTTGTTTTACATAAGCGGGGCATGAGTTTACTGGTTAACGATCCCGTTTCTGCCTCCTCTTTGCATGCTTCAGTTTTCCTTGCCACTGCTGATGGACCTGCCAAGATTTTTTTTAATGTAGAAATTACAGTTGTGTATTACCTTAGAGATGTTTTGGGGATAATGACTGCAAAATGGAAAGTACATGGACCGTTCGTATTTTGTCCGCACAGAAATTAATTTCACTGAAATCTCCCTGTGATTTTGAGAGTTAGTGTTTCTGCTTCTGGTTGCCCTGATGGTGTGCGAAGGTGGTGTTACATGCTCCTGGAAAGAGCCAGGAGAGTTAGCAGCCAAATTTTCCATTTAGACAGGTACTGCACATAGCCTGGGACAATAAAACAAAAACAGAAGTTACTACAAGTGTAGTGTAACAGAACATTTTGTGTGTGTGTATATGAGATCTAGAAATACAGAATGACAATTCCAGGTGTTGTTTTGTTTAGCTGTAATGCTTACATGCCCAAAAACTCCAGTGAGATGGACTATGTGTTCTTTCCTTCTCTTAAATAAAGAAAGAAGAAGCAAAACCAGCTATTAGCTTTTTTTGTAGAAGACTACTGAGATTCTTAGTAGGTATGAAGTATATAAAATAAATGGTTACTGTATATTTCGTTGGAGAACATGTAACTATTTACAGAGGCAGCAATAACTCACCAAAAATGTGCCTCGCTTTACAGTGACTTTTAAAGTATAGATGTGTTGTGCATGTTGGTTACTTACCTTCTTTTTAGTAGTTCTTCTAACATCAGAAAATTTTACTGAACTATTTTATGCTTTCTATGTGTTTCGGCTTCCTTTGCTTTTTAAAACTTCAGTGGTTTTAAAAAAGAAGAATGTAGGTTTTTCATGATCTTTAAAGATTCCTTTTAACCCAAACCATTCTGTGATTCTATGTGCTGCCTGTATGTACCTGGGCACCTAGACTCAGTATCTGCCATGCACTTCTTTTTAGTTGAGAGAGAGTCACATAAGCCTAAACAGCTGGGAAATTGAATTAAGATAGGAAGCTGAGGTTTGAATTGTTGTTCAAACATCTGAGTTCTTACCTCTTGTTTTGAAAAGTCCTTTTGTCAAAAAATTACACTAATAGATAATATTAGCACTATGGGGAATATACTTCTGATAATACTATTATGTTTCTTCATCTCAGGAACTGGAAGCTCATGAAGAAAAACTTTGAACAGTTTTTAAAAAATTTTGGTGGTGTTACAGTATAAATATGACAAAGACTGCATCAGTCCCCCCACCCTTCCTTTTCCATGTATTTATTTAGTCCCGAGCCTTATAAATCCAGATGTGGTCCTGAGGGAAGTGTTTGCTTTATAATGTTTCTGCATAGTCATCTGCACAGCCAGCAGGCTGTTTGTGATCCGTACACGCTGTGCTACAGCTTCCAGAGGGAGCCCTGCAGAAACGAGGTGGTACCATTCACCTTAGGGATGGGGAGAGATGAGCACAGACGTGTGCAAAAGACTGAGAAGGCAATTTGGGGTTCAATATTGCAAGCTTTTTCTTTTCAATAATTATGTTTTTATTTTGTTTGTGAGATACTGATTGCAGCTTACAATTTCTTTTAATTCTGTTTTGTCAGCAAATTGTTTGCATCTCATGCTTCACCACCCCAAGAAACACCCACATTTACTGTTTAAAACTAGCTCAAAGCAGCTCCTTATTCACGGTGAAAATTGAGTAAACTGTGGCTTCAGACTCTGAACTTGTCTCTGACACTTAGTTTCTTTTCCTACTGTTGTCGTTCTGCGTGGGTGTTACTTTTCTGTTGTTAATTTGTTTATAAAGAACAAACCAATGAATTTTCAAATTCAACATGGAATATCACTGGAGAATTACTTCATCCAGATGACTTTACTAATGACTAATCAAGATACTTTTGGTCATATTCTGTGTTTTTTTCTGTTTGGAAAAGATTCCTTGTTAAATCTGAATTGAATTTGGAGAGTACTTCCTGTGGAAAAGAGGTCTCACTTGGAAAAGGATGAAACCATCAAAATACAGAGCCAGTAATGCTTGAGAACTAATTTATTAGTGCTTAAGACACTGCTTTCTCTTCTCTCTTAATGTACTGAAATACTACTCTGAAGTTGTATTTTGTCTGGTAGAATTCATCAGTGCTGGGATTATAGCTAAAGACAAAGATAACCTTTTTTGTATGGAGAATGCTGTGTTTGCACAGTATCTTAATTTCTTTGAATACTCTCTGCATAATAAGAGGATAACTAGAATTTCTTAAATGCTATGAAATTAAGACAGGGGAATATGCTACAGATGAAGAAGATGAAGACATGGGACCTGTCCTCCCAGGAGGTGACATGGCTATTGAAGTATTCGATCTCCCTGAAAATGATGACATGTTCTCCCCCAGTGATGTGGACACCAGCAAACTTGCTCACAAATTCAAAGAAGTAAGTTATATACCAGAAAATACTCCTGAAATACCTCACTGAACCAGATTTGTAGTTATCTCAGTGCTTAATGCTTGGGTTTTTTCTCTTGAAAACTGGAGTGGTTTTTTGCTGTTTGTATGCTTAGTACTTTGAAATGACTCAAAAATTTCTTCTTGAAAGAAGTAGAACTGTTCTTTGGAGACATTTTGGCATCAGCTTTCAGGTGACTGTTGCATTGATGGAGAGTAATTTGTAAATTAGCTTTTCAGTACAGAAGTTATTCTGCCTCAGCGCTTAGTTTGACCAGGTAGACAAAGTGCAGTTAATTCATCACTAACAGATTGCTGCAGTTTGGGGTAGGGTTTTTTTTGGTTTGGGTTGGTTGGTTGGTTTTGTTTTTTGTAAGATTCCAGTAAAAGGTGATTGGGAAAACCAAACAGGAAATGTTAAATTTCACTGAAGAGAGACATGTGAAACTCATCCTACACCATTACACAGCAACTCATCGATGTACAGCCATGTCATGTGTTTGGCCACATGTTTAGAAAGATTCTGTATTGGGGAAGCCATACTTCAAGAGGGTTACCAAAGTCTATGGTTACAGAGTATGGCATCCACCTGAACTAACTGTGGTGTTCATTGTGGTCATTGAATTCATGTAATTTCACATACCAAAGTACTGAGGGGCATTTCTTCTGTATTTTAGGCTGTGCTTTTGATGTGGCTTCTTTTTGAGCTTTCCTGAATTCTGATGCAAATAATGATATGAAACAATGGATGTACCTAAGCTTACAGTAATGGGCTGAGTGATGGCACTAAAGAACTTTTTTTTTAAACGCAAGAAGATGGAAGAGTTGAAAGTAGCCAGAACCTCATAGCAGATTTAAGCAGCAGAACCTGGGCCTAGATGGGAGTTCTAAAATACCAGGACTCTCTTTTTATCCTTCTCCACTTATCCTCTTGCCTTCCCTCCACTCAAAGCAGATGTTTTATCTTGTATAAGTATATTGTTACTACCATCTAGTGAGAGTAATATATGGAAAGAAATCAGTCAATGAGCAACCAGTCTTTACCTTTTCTGCTGATACCCTTCACAGCTGTTGGGTGCCTACTGTTATTCATCACTGTTTCCTGAAAGTTTTTTAATTTACTTAAATTATAATTTTCTCACTCCATATTTTGAGTTTCAGGCTTTTACATGAATTAGCAGAACATTTTACTTCATTTTCTAATACCTTTCATCATACATAGAAATACAGTCGCAAAGCAGTGGGAAGATGCTACCATTGTGCCAGCGAGTGTTCCAAGGCTGTGCAAACCAAAGATGCAGTGATGGGCAAGAAACTCACCTTTGAACAAATTTGCTTGGATACAGTTTCCATAAACTCAGGCTATTGCTATATTTTAGCTTGTCCAGACTGATTTGAAGTTATTTGCGGACCTGTCTTCTGTAATGGCCTTAAAACGCTGTTTTAGAGACCAGATAAGGGTACTTTGGGATCCTTGAATGTAAGTATAGATGAGAGCCTGAGAAGAAAACATGAAATGCCTCAGAGTGGACTCTTTCAGCAGCCCACGCAGTTACTGCTGTTATGAGCACACCACTTTTGTTTCACTGATTGTATTTAAGAGTACACAGCTGCGTTTTGTTGGCTGATGCAGAGTGAGTACATGTATTTTTCTTGGTATTTGCCCTGAATTCTTTCAACACTAGAGGACTTGTTCATGATCACACTGCACAAGCCCACACAGTGTTTTCTGGAATTGTATTTAAAGAGTAACTGTTCTTTCTTGTTCTTACTCCAGAGATTAATGAAAGTATTAGGCAAATGGGTAGGACATAATCTTTAAGCATAATAGTTTGACCTAATTAGTTGAATTCAGTCTTTGCAACAAAAAATGTGTTCCCGTACTCTGAGAGCACTCTTATTTGAAATGCCTTGCTTTTGGAATGAAAGTCAGAAGAGAGATGGGCATTCCTGGGTGAATCACTGTACTTCTGAAAGTCTTGTTTTCCTGGCTGTAAAGCAGGAAAAATAGGACTGCTTTTTCTTACCTGCTTTGAGAGAAATAGCTAGAAACTTTATTTGAGCTGTGATGATTGAAGAGAGACAAGATCTTTAGGGAGAAGGGACATTTATGTAAGAATTCGTTAATTCATATTTTAATGAAATATATGAAAAAGGGATGATTATTATATGCAAAAAATATATCATGATTTCGTAAAAATTGTCATGGAGATGATTAGATTCTATTGTGTACTTTCCTTCCCAGTGTACTCCTTTTAACATTTGCTAGACCTTCATCCCGTTTTACCTTTTGCAGTCTTGATGAATTCAATCCATTTTCTCTCTAAAACTTACCTTTTATAACAATTTTTATTATTTTGAAGAAAATTAATCAGCTTTTCAAGACATATTTGAATAGGAAATGTGCCAAAATTTGCTCAAAATGTCTTTGTTGAAGTGAAGCCTTCACAATTTTATATTGACTTAAAACCAAAAAAAATACAGAATAGTATCTGCCAAGAATTTGTCTGGCATTATATAGGACATGGAATAAAGATTTCTGATCCCCTGTTAGTAAACTTGCTTTAAAAATTTTAGCTGTAGAGTCCAGATTTTCTTGCCAAATAGTTGACCTTGCCTGTTGTTTAGTCTAACCTATGTGTTAGTTTTTCTCATCTATTCTACAAGCATAATTAGTTCTTTTTGTTAAAAAAGTACATATCCAGTTACACATTTTTCTGTTAAGCAGAGAAGTGTCTTTTTTCTTCTGCTTCAGTGGGATCTGCTGTACTGTGTACTGATTCAATGATCTGACTGGGTGCTCAGTATTAATTTTTTTAACTTAATAACAGAGAGCATGAAAATAACTGTTAAAACCATCTGTACCTGAGCAGATTGTCATTTATGCAACAATTTGGAGTTTATGTGTATGTAATAATAAGCTCTTTAAGTGCTCCTTATGGATTTGTGGGGTTTTAGAAGAGATGGGAGTGGACCGTCAGCAGGTAGCCTAAGGCTTTGAGTCTTGGCTTTTCAATTTCAATATTAAGTGTGTAAAGGGGAAAATCTAGCTCAACCATTATTCCCCTGATTTTATCTCATCCCAGAACAGTGTAGCAGAACTAAGCAAAGGGCTGGGCATTTTATAAACACCATGATGTTTTGAGATGATTCTTTCATAATTTTTCACTATTAACAGGGATGCAATGATGAGAGAAAACAGTTCTCAATCTCTGAAAATTGCAGATCAGAGGCTGGAATGACTGAGCTCAAATATTGCAAGTAACTTCTTGCAAATGCTAATTAAAGTATCTCCATTAAAGTATCTCCTTTGTTTCCTCTAAAATGTATAATACTATAAAAAGGTGTATGTCCATCTCAGCTTCCTGGCCTACTGGGTGCAGTAGCTTCACTGGCAACTTCTTGCCATTAACACCAGCTCCGAGGCTGCCAAGTGCCCTGTGCCCAGCTGCACTGGCAGCTCTCCATGCTGGGCCAGTAGCCCTGCTCCCCCGTGGCACTTCCTCGGGAGTCCTGTGATCCACGGGTTACCTGTGTTTCTGCAAGCTGCTGTAGTCAGTGCCTGCTTTCACTTGAAACGAAATCTTATATCTGCTCTCACTGAGCACATGAAGAGTTGTAACACTTTTCAGTGCAAAGTCAAAAAGTAGGCATAAGTAACAGATGATGGTGAGCACTAGAAGTTCTTACAGTCTTCTCTGGAGACTGTGACCAAGAAATGAGTGTTGAAAAGAGTATTCCTAAATGGAACTGGTGAATTGGTACATCCTTTATTCTTTCCAGCATAAATTGAGGAATTCTCCACCTTAAAGGACTAGGTTTATTCAGGATATTAATTAAGGCTGATTTGCAAACCAAACTGTATCTGAGAGTGTGCATTTCCTACGTCACAAGAAGAGCATTCAAGGGACTTCATGAAAAGGGAATTTCTAAATTAGCTTAGCATTTTTCAGATACTTGTACTGGTCAGCTCAGTGATACCTCCTGTTACTTTAAAAATTATTCCTCTCTTCCGGAAGAACTTCTCCTTTGATTAATTTGCACATTTTCTTACTAACAGCTGAGTCTTCAAGAATGTAGCCATTGCTTCACCAGAGATGTTAGTTTTTGGTTCAGTACAACAATCTCACATACTCTATTAGCTCAACATAAACTATTCCCAAAAGCTCATGTTAGTCTTGCAAGAGAAGTAACCTGCATGTAAAACATGCTTTTCTGTAACTATTCCTTCTATTCATAAATAATGGATGATGGCCTTGTCTCCACTGCAGTGCTAGCTCAGGCTGTAATTCAGTTTTTGCCCTTGCTCTCAGCTCCATACTCAGCATACAGGAGTCACTGATTCAGTGTAAGGTTTTGGAGTTGTTAGAAGTTTGTCTGTGCTGCCTGCTTTAAATAGCACAGCAGCAGGGATTGGGGTGCAGGCCGGAGTTGGGTGCATGTCTGTGATCATTTCCATTTGGACTGGGGTTATGCTGTTGAAGCTGTGGTTCAGTTCATGCCTCAGAGCATTCGTGGAGCCTGTGAACAGCAGACCTTTGCAGTAAAACGAATGGTGTTTCAGGATGTTGCCTAATAAATACACTCAAAGTAGTGACTGTTGACAGGATCAGACTAATACAGGTTAGTACAGAAGAAATCTCACAACAAGTGTGCAGGTGGGTGCCAGGTCCTCCACACCAACCCCTTCCCTGTACAGATGCCCTGTTGTTGTGGCTGCTTGGTGATGTAACTACAACCTTTAGCACAGTGCCTGGGCTGTTAATCTGCTTGCAATTGCTTTGTGTGCTTGACTGCTGTTGCTGTTATTTACAGTTTCCCTGTATAACTATTCTTGATTGAGATTAGCTGTCTTGAGCAGAGTAACTCCAGCTAATAGTGAAGGATAGCATCAGTTTACCTTTCTTCTTGCATGAAATAAATGTGTGGAATCTTCCCTCAAGGTTTTCCTGACTTCTTGAGTTGTTAAATCACTTATTTCCATATTTGCTTTTTTGTAATGTGCCTGCTTTAATCAGTGCAGTGGGACTTTCAGCACTGGGACATATTTCACATTCACATCAGAGGAGAGCAAAGCCCAGCAGGGTAACATCTATTTTTTTTTAAACATAAGACATTTGGTTTTGCTAAACAGATTGGATGTTCTGATTTGAAATTATGAGTGGTTAGACGGCATCCTATCTTTAATTAGGTTGCACAGACTGAGTCATTTTGCAAGCTAGACATTTTAATTTACAATCTACTGCACTGCAGCACTCTTCGGGGCCTTCTGCTATGTAATAAGCTATTCAACTTGCAGCACAGGCTTTAAAAATACCGGAGTACTCTCTATGACTTCACTTGTTTATTTTATATTTCAATTCTAGTTGCAAATCAAACATGCAGTTACAGAAGCTGAAATTCAGAAGCTGAAGACAAAGGTAAGAATCAATATATGGTTAATACATGATGGTTTTTTTATTCATGCAAAATCACATCTGAAGACATGTATCTTTATGTGGGTGGAGAAGTCAACATTCTTATTAAAGGCTGATTAAGAAGCACTGTGGCTCAGATAAATCTTGTCTTGGTGTATATTCTTTATTCCAAGTTTCAAGTAAAAATCTTAAGTGCTGCTATTAAAGGAAACTGCCAACTTTTGTAGCTTCAATTAAACATATGTTTTAAGGAGAGCTGTAATGACTAAATGGCATCTTTCTAGTTTTAAAATTCTGATGCATTTTTTCAGGCTTTAAAATTGTATTTGGATTGAATATTCAAGTTGAAGTTAGTAGGTTTTTTATTTACTGGTGATGTTAAACTATCCCTATGCTACTTTCCTTTATCAACATCTTTTAAAAACCTGATTTGTTTAAGGTATTTAATAGAAATTATTTTTATATACAGAAGAAAATGTGTTGTTTCATATTGTTGCAATCCTCTTTAAAAGATACTCTAGGAAGGAAAAATATGACCAGTTTAAAAGCAAACATTATCTCACAATCAGCTGCTAGTTAATAAATTAAATTTGCTATAGCAATAAAAATTAATTGGGTTTTTTTGTACTAGGGTAACCTTTATCACAGCCCAACTGATTATTCAGTTGTTCAGTAATACTTGGTTTTATAATGACATCCTTCTCTTTGAGTCTGAGTACATTATAAAGGAAAAAAAAAGAAAAACTGTACTTCAGAAAAAGATTTTAGATTATTATTTCTTTCCAACAGCATTTGCACTCACTGTATTTTGCATAGTGTTTATCAAATCTGCATAAATTACTGTTAAATTCAAAGTGCAACTATTTTCTGTAAGGACAATTTTTTGTTGTCCTGTCTCAGTCCAGAAAGTCAAAAATCTTTTCTTCCTCTGCTTTCCAGTTCCAATCTAGCAATTGGAACCACACAATCGATCCCTTGGGATTGTGCCAAGGCCCATTGACTTGATGACATCAGTGTGTGGGTGTAAACATTCATCTGTGCAAATCCATCTGCAAAATTAGGGTTAATGTGTCTTTTAGTGTTGGACCTTTTTACCTTGTCTTTTCAATAGAGCTGAAGAAAATGTGACTAGTTTAGATATATTACTAATAAAACTGCAAACAAGTTAATTTTTTTGGTGTGTATCAGCAATGATGCTAGCAGAACTGCCTAGAGCAAATTAAAAAGTCCTGATAAATAAACAGAGATGTTAAGGCTTTTTTTGTTCACTAAATTGTAGGAGCTAAATTACACAAGATGCTGTATAACCCTACCCTTATCCAGCACCAAACACTGAAACCTGCAGGTAGCTTCAGTTAGGAAATGACAACCCTAACACACACAAAAAAAATCTGGAAATCAAATTCCCCCTTCCCAAAATAAGAAATGTCATCATTTTTCTGAAAGTGTGTGAATGCTTTATAGCACCTGAGTCACATGCATAAAGCAAAATACATCCCATCTGCTGGCTGATTAACCCTGCAGTTTGCCTGAGTACTCCACTATTGACATTTTCAAATGTCAGTCAGTCAAATACGTTACTATAACCCAGAGAAGCATAGAGGCTGCACTGGCACACTGAGCAAAAACTCTGCTTGGTTTTATGAGGAAGAGTAATACATGTGTCAGCCTGTTTTCTTTGTCCTGGAACACTCTGCCCACTGCTAGCATATTACTATTGTAGTTACTAATTCACTGATTCTCACTGTTCGCGTAGTTTGAATTAATCCTAAACTATAGACTGCACTTTGCAGCTTTTTATGGACTGCATCTCCACTCCTTTGTTCAGCTGCAGGCTGCTGAGAATGAGAAGGTGAGGTGGGAATTGGAGAAGACCCAACTCCAGCAGAACATTGAGGAGAATAAGGAAAGGATGATGAAATTAGAGAGTTATTGGATTGAGGCACAAACCCTGTGTCACACAGTGAATGAGCACCTCAAGGAGACGCAAAGCCAGTATCAGGCTCTGGAGAAGAAATATAACAAGGCAAAGAAATTAATCAAGGATTTTCAGCAAAAGTAAGCAGCTACACCAGGCTCAGCAAATGACTTAGTGGCCAGATAGAAAACATGTATATGATATATTTTGAAATATGAAACCCACTGTTAAACACCTGTAAGGTAAACACCATTTTCCACTTTTTTATTTATGAAAAGCATGGACTCTTTATTATGGAAAAATGCTAGTATTCAAGCTGTAGTCATACTGTACCTAAATAAAGACTTAGTCTGTAATATTCCAGGTTGGTATGTTTCAGAATTAGGAGATAGTTCAATGTAATTGCAAAAAACTAAGAGTAATCATAGTAAAGCATTTGATTAGCAAGTTTGCAGCAATATATACGGGTATTGTGTCAGCTGGATTCATTCCTGCTGTGTACTAATGTAACATCAAAAATAATATTGTTTTGTTACAGTTTACATTTTATTCTTCTTCTTCTTGTAGATGCCAAGAATGTTTGAGCTGATTTGAGCTAACTGATGATTACCTGGCCCCTCTGTTTCATGTGGTCCCCTCTCCCTGGTGGCTAGCAAGAATAATATCTTACATTTCTGTAACAGCTTCCATTCCCCAAATTACTTTTTTTTTTGGTAGCAGCTTTTTTCATTTTCTGCTGAAATATGCTTATTTAAAGAAGAAAACTCAAAGACATACAGCAGTGTCAAGTGATAATTGGGATTGCAGAAATTAATATCCTGTCCCATTGAAAAGGGGATTAGATTGTCAAAATATCATTACCCATCCTAGAATTTCATGACTGTTCCAGAACTAGTTTGCATCTTGTGTGCTTTCTATCACGAATTCCTTTGATATTCATAAATATTCATGAAAATAAAAAGGGATAGGGAAAGTCACTAGAATGAGTTTGGATCGCTTTCTGTTGATATTCTGCTTTATATTAGTAAAAGATCTAGTCAGTTGTTTTTAAATACCTCAGACTCCTAAACTGACCTAACAGATTTCCTTAAAAAAATTTGATTTGTACCTGCAAACTTAGAGGATGTCCTTTTTGTGAAGGAGCACAGTCTTATTCAGGTGAAACAGGGACTTTGCTCCATTTCCTACAACAGAGAACAGCATAAACTAAGCTACATCATTTTTGTTGTAAACACAGATTAGGAAAAGAAACTGGTTTAACTGTTTTGATTATCAGTAAGAACTGAGATTTTTTTTTCCAGATAAGTTGCTGTTGCCATTTTTATATCATCACCTAGCATATTCACTTAGACTGCTTAGGGTTTTGTCCTGATTGCAGTTTTGTAGTTCTTATTAAGTAAGTGATAATTTATTTGCTAAGGACGGATTTTTCTGATGAGTAGCAAAACATTTTGGTTTTTGTTTCAATCTGATTGCTTTGATGACAGCAAATACATATTTTTTTTTTTTCCCTAAGAGAACTTGACTTCATCAAACGCCAGGAAACTGAACGAAAGAAAATAGAAGATTTGGAGAAAGCACATCTTGTAGAGGTTCAAGGCTTACAAGCTCGTGTGAGTAGCATTTACTCTTATATTTGAAGAATGAGACAATTCTGTCTGATATTCTGGAAAAATAACATCTCTAATGGGGAGGGTGTATTGGGGTGAATATTATTGGTAATACTGTTTTGTATTTCTTTCAGATACAAGACTTGGAAGCAGAAGTTTTCAGGCTAATGAAGCAAAATGGAAGCCAGGTTAACAATAACAACAACATTTTTGAAAGGCAAACGTCTTTTGGAGAAGTTTCTAGAGGAGATCCAGTGGAAAATCTAGATACTAAGCAAGTGACCTGCCTGGATGGCTTAAATCAAGGTTTGTTTGAACCAAACCATAACTCCTGTGAATCATAGAATCATAGAATGGTTTGGGTTGGAAGTACTTTAAAGATCATCTAGTCCCAACCCCCCTGCCATGGCCAGGGACACCTCCCACTGGGTTGCTTAAAGCCTTATCCAATCTGGTTTAGAACACTGCGAAGCATGGGACATCCACAGTCTCCCTTGGACAACCTGCTTCACTATCTCACCACCCTCACAGTAAAGAATTCCTTCCATATATCTAACTGTAGTGGGTTTGTTCACATCTTTTACCTTCTGTGAGATAAGAATTAGGAGAAATGCAAAGCAGGCTCCAAACTTTTAAGAATATCAAGAAGTTTTATTAACAGAACTAAAAGAAGAAAAGGAATAATAAAGGTCAGAATAAACCTTCAGAACACTTCTCCTCCCCCACCCTGCTTCCTCCTCCCACTTACAACATAAAGACACAAAACTTGGGATTTTTCAGTCAGTTTACCACTTCTATAATAGTCTTTCATCAGTTCACTTAGGGAGAGGAGTCTCTCTTGCTATGCCATGGGGACATCTCCACAAGAAACAGTTTTCTCATGGCTTCAATGTCACAACAAACAGCCGCCCGCGGTGGTTCTCTGCTCGATGTGAAAGTCCTTTCCCTCGACTTACAGCTTTCCCCACAACTGTTTTCGAGGGCTCAATCTTAGCTAATGGGTACTATTTTAAGGATGAGCTGTTCAAAAGCAAAGGTTCTCTTCATCTATTTCTAGGATCATCTTCATCTCTAGGAACAGTGGTCTTCTTCCCTGGGAGCAAGGGTCTTCATTTCATCACTATCTCTCTCTGTTCAGGCTTCTCATTGGACCACAGCTACTTCAACATTTGCTTGTTTCAGCATAAGTACCTTGCTTGTGGTTACAGTTTGAACGCTCTACCCCCCATGCTTATCACGAAACTGCAAGGGGTATTCTGATGTATCATAGTCCATGACCATAGCTTTACAAAGTAATTTCAGCCTAAAGCACCTCCTCTATCTCCTCTCTCTGGGCTTCAGCTCTTCCTTCTTCACTGACTTTGGTGTCTCTATCATGATGTCTTTTCCATGTGCTTTCACCTTTCCCTTTCTTCTGACCTGGGAGGGGACTGATGTCTGCAGGCTTCATCTGTTCTGGAGAACTTACAGCGCTGAAGAGGTTAATTCTACCCGTGCCTTGCAGCTGGAACTTACCTCTTGCTGGTGGTCACATGATCTCTGCCGGGCAGCAGCTGGAGCTCATCTTGGTGTAAAGTTTCATTTCGGCAGCCCCACCGGAGCGGGGGGCCAGCCCACACGAAGCAGAAGTGGCTAAAATCCTGCCAAGCCGCGCTGGGAGGAGCCGGCCTGCACGGAGCCGCGGGCCGTGGCCTGGCCCCCGCCGGGCCAAGCAGGGCAGGGCCCAGCCTGGCCCACTGGCCGCCTGGGCACCGCAGTCACTTGTCCAAAGGCCAGAAGCAAGAGAGAGCTTCCTGGGCTTGTTCATACTTAAATGTGTTTTTACAGAGGTGTGTTCAGCTTCTTAAGTGGCTCAACAGAGTTGTCACTATTCAAACTAGCCAATAGATTGGGTTTATTGGGTCTGCGGGAAGTTAGAACAGCCCCTTGCAAAAACATCACTTCCGTAGCTGGTGGATTTGTCCTTAACTAAAAACCAAGCTGTGCTAACCCACGACACTAACCTAAATGTCCCCTGTTTCAGTTTGAACCATTACTCCCTGTCCTGTCACTGCTGTTCCTGACAGAGTCCCTCTCTGGCTTCCCTGTAGGGCCCCTTCATGTACTGGAAGGTGCTGTGAGGTCTCTGCACACCCTTCTCTTCTCCAGGCTGAAAGCCCCAACTTTCTCAGCCTATCTTTATAGGGGAGGTGCTCCAGTCCCCTTATCAACTTTGTGGTCTTCCTCTGGACTTGATCCAACAGTCCCATGTCCTTCTTAGGCTGAGAGTCGCAGAGCTGGATGCAGCACTCCAGGTGGGGTCTCAGAAGAGCAGAGGGGCAGAATCACCTCCTTTGACCTGCTGGCCACCCTGCTTTTGATGCAGCTCAGGATTCCTATAAACTATAATATTACTTATTTCTCTGTTGAAAAAAAAGCAATACATTATGAAATAAATTAATTTCTAACAAGCACAGAGGTGTTTTATTAAAATTGATATTTTAGCAGTCATTTCATGTGTGGACCCCAACAATATTGCCTTACAAACAAATCAATATGAATTACATTTTTAACAAGGTATGTGTACAAAAAAGAGCTAGTCCTGCTGAAATGGTATTAGGTGATATGCAGACCTTGTGCAATTGGTTTCTTTGAATTGCAGTCTTCACAGGCCTGTTTTTTTCTGTCAAGTGTTAGTTGTACTGAAATCTCTGAAGTTCAGGGAAGCACTCAGGATGTATTTCTCCCATAGAGACTCAGTAAGTGTTATAAAACATTTAATACTTAGCAGTACTGTTAACACAAATGCTTTGAGTTTCTATCAGGAGAGGAAAGTATGTTTTCTTCACCTGACTCAGAAAAATGGTGCTTACATGTACTGTTGTAAAAATGTCAACACACATCTGTGGCTCAAGAGCTAAAATCCAGGATTTTCTACATGTAAAAAAAAAATTGTAAAATTAATTCCAAAAATTTGGAAGTTCTTAGTATAGCATTAAAAATCTGCATGTCAGTGCTTCAAAATTATGTTTTCCGATTGACTATTTTGCATAAAAATTATCAAAGAGCTGCTTTTTTTCATTGCAAAAGTGTTCTCCTGGAGAAATGTTACTTACCAGTGTTAATTACTTCTGAGTGTTAGACTAGATGATCTGTGAATTTAAACACTCGAGTTTAACCACATGAATAAAAACAAAAGTTATTTGCTAGGAAAAATAGATAATCGGCAAGGATTTTTTTGAAAGCAGAAGCAGCATAGTTAGACCTTAGATTCCAGGCTGCATTTGTGGTTTTAACAAGAGAAAAAACCCCTCCTTTTTTAAAATAAGAACATCCTTAAATATACTGTAGCACTCTTTGACTTCCATATAACTTTTCCAGTAAATTCTGTGTCAGTTTCTGAGGTCTGTATCAGGCTGTAATGTAGTGATACTTGCTCTGCAAAGAGCCTAGGTCTCTCTACCACTCTTGTTTAAACCTTTTAAGAAAAGAACCTGCCATCAACCCCTGGATGTTGGCAGAGGAGCTATAATGGGCAGAGGAGTTGTCCATGATGTTTTGGAGATGAGTAGAGTCTTTCTGGGTGCTGTGGGTTGTGCACACTGCCTTTGTGACATTCACATGGGTGCTCCAGTCTCTTTTCTGGCTCATGTTTGGCAAGTATAACGCATGTTTCTTGATCAAGCCTCTGCATTATGTTCCTGGGGTAGGACTGCGTGTAGACAGCCACATCCCAGAATTTTTGTTTAGAAGTTTACAGGTCTGTCTTCCATCAAAAAATTAGGTTATGTAAAAATATAATATTTTAATTAAAATTGTATCAAGTATGTTTTTGTTTCAGTGTGATCTGAGGTGTTAATTACATTCTTGCATGGTAGGAGACTTGGGAAGAAGCAATGGATGCAGCCTGATGGTTGCAAACATTTGAGCATAACTGTTCCTGACGCTGCCCGTGCTCTGGCCGTGTTTAGCATCCTGCCAGACTGCACGACTCCTCAGGCTGTAACACAACCTCACGCTGAGCTTAAGGGGCTGCCAGTAACATCAGTGGAAGTTAAAAAAAGAAAATCAAAACTACTATGGCCCACATAATTCTTTCTTTGCTTTGCCAGGGAATACTAGACTAAGGATTGTGTTTCCTTTACAAATATGTGGTTTATTCTGAGAGTCCAGAAAAATAGATAAAGTGCATTGTAGCTTTCTGGTTTAGTGATCATGAGCTGTGTCTGCAGTAGAGAATCAAGCTGTTTACTGGCAGGAGTCACTGGTTTGAAATCTAAACAGTTCAGTGCTGAGGCTGACAGTCTCAGACTTTGACATCTCTGTGCAAGTGCGCCTTCAAGCCACTTTGTGGCTGTACTTTCTGGGTGTCTTTGGGTACTCAAGGATGCATCGGTTCACAGGAGATTTTAAATTCTGTCAGCCTGTCTAATGGAAGAACAGTGGGAGTACAGGTGAGCTCTTTTCCTGCTTCACAGTTGGTACTGAAATAATTCAGATGGAAGAACATTGGAGTCAAGTGGTTGAACGTCTGATGAAAGAAAGTCTCATGACATTGACTCTGAGAGTGGAATAAAAACTATTATGACTTTTATGTGAGAGATTTTCCAGACTCCTGAGTGGGTTGGGAGATTTCTACAGCATCATGTGAGGCTGTGGGTTTGTGCTGGGAACTGTGAGGGCCAGCCAGTCTCTGCAGAAGAGGGAGCTGGGACTGGGGGTGGCAGCACATGTGGCTGGGGCAGACATCACCTGGCAGCAGACCAGTTCCACTGCAACAAAGCAGGGCAAGACCAGTGATGGGGTGGAGGAAGTAGGAAGCTCCAGGCCCAGATGATCTTTTGCTTTAAGAAGGCCCATATGAGCACTTCTGTGAATACCATTTGCAGTCGTATGTTGATAGCTTGAATAGTTTCAGCAGTGAAACGAAGGGATGTATGGAAGTGTGTACACCTGAAAGAGCAAATACAAGCAGTTCAAGCCGTGACAATGTGTATTTATCCTGTGGAGTACTTGGGGCAGAAGCATAATTGCAAGTCAGGCAATGCTAATTATTCTGTAGTATCATGTGAAGTAAAATTTAACTCTTGCACATAGAAGAAAAACAAAAATATCTCTGATATCAGATTTTAATTAATTAGTGTATTATGAGTGCAGTATGTAGACAAGTAAATTAATCTAATGAGTTATTGTTTGATTTTTACTGTGAGGGTTGAAAAAAAATTATTAAAACCATAAAGAATCTATTCTTTTTCTGGTATAAGATACAAAAATACCTTTTAAATTGTTTTTAGTCTTTGTTACTTCAGCTTTGTAAAATGTTAGATTTGCTACAGTATTCAGGTTTAATTTGAGTGGATAGTTGATAGCTAAGACAAGTGCAGCTATGTTACTTTTAGTTGCAGAAGCAAGTCATATATGAAATGTTCAGTATACCTTGCTCACAGGACATTCAGGAATCAGGTGTCTTTGAAGCCAGGCAAGTAAGATGGTTTTATTGTTCCATTTTTTATCTTAAATACTTATCCAGTTTTCATGTATCACCTACTGATGTTTATGCTCTGATGGAGGAGAACTCTCTGAAGGCCAAGCACATGCAACTCCCTTTGAAGGAGTCTGAGTGGATCTGCTTTCTTGGGTGGTACATCTGGGTTTGTGTGGTCATCTGCATAACAGTGGGAATACTTTGCTGAATTCCTGAATATCTGCAGTTGATTCTTTGCTATGCCCTTGCTGAATCTGTACAGATAAACTTGTTTATGCAAATAACTCTTTTGCTGGGGGTACTATAGGAGTTACGAAGGTACACGTACAAGTAAAATGTGTCTTTTCTAACCTAAATGATTCTAGGATTCTATGCAAAGTGCATGTACTTGCAATTGTTTGTACAACAATTCCTTTTGTTAGGAAAAAATAGTGAAAGATCCTTCTGTTAAACAGCTTCAAATCATGTTTCCATACAGATTTCAATGAAGCAGTTCCAGAAACAGAGAGACTGGACTCCAAAGCTCTGAAGACTCGAGCTCAGCTCTCAGTGAAGAACAAGCGGCAGAGGCCTTCCAGAACACGGCTGTATGATAGCATCAGTTCAACTGATGGGGAGGACAGCCTGGAACGAAAGGTGAGAAGGACTCTACCCTATCTTTCAGGCTTCCTATGGAGTGCTAGATTGGCCCTGTAAGTTATTTCATCCTCTATCTTTATCCTTTCATTGTAGCACAGGCAGTATTTATTCCTCTGTGGGCAGTCTGCTGTGAATGTCCTTGAGTGATGTGCAAGTCTGGTCTCCTTTTGAGTCAGCACACCTGTTTTTTTGGTTCTGTTGTGTTTTAGCTGGGATCCTGGTCTTTTTGATTTACATGTGCTTTATAATGCAGAGCAAGTCCTTTCATTTATGCAGGAGGTGACAGGAGCTTGAATTGTGCCTTTTTCTATTTGTTAATTTGTCAACACAATTGATGCAACATTTGCTCATTGTTTTGTCCTATTCTGACTTGTCTGAAAGCAAATACCAATAAACAACACTGTGTGTGGTATCAAAGGGTAATGCCATGAATTGCTACAGCATTTCGTACAAATAGAAAGCTAAATAATGAATAAAAGAATTGCATGTTCAAAGTAAATCTTGCTCTGTTTGCTTACTAAGTGGTATAACCTGCTTTATAATCTCTTATACCAACAGCCATCACACAGTTACAGTAGTCCCATGCACATTTCAAAATCACCACTGCCCTTATGCATGAGAGCATCCTCACCAGCATCAGATTCTGGTGCTTCCTCCCTCTCCCCCGTGGCTAGCAGTGCAGCAATCTCACTTGACAACCTAACTGAAAACCAAGAAGAAGAGCAGCACCACAAAGGAGGTGTCTTTTCCCCATATGCTCAGGGAGACACTCCACTTTCCTCTCCTTCAAAATCTGGGCACAGCTCTGAAGCATCTCCTTTGCATCACCCAACTGGCAGGAATATTTTACAGGATAAAGGTATTACTGTTTCTTTTACAATAAATTGATGCATCATTTTGCTCACTAACATCTGTCTGCTTTATGACCTTTTGTTGTGCAGTAGGACCTTAGCAACTAGAAGGGTCATCATCTTGTAATTTCTTTTGCCTACCTGGAAGTCAAAAACTTAAAAATGACCTTGTATGATGGTATAAGAAAAGGACAAAGTTTAAAATGGGATAGGGAACAGCTTATTCCAAGGGTTTTTTGGCTTTCTTGGAACTTGCTGAAAAAAACAGGGGAAGTTGCCTTTAAGAATATGTTGTATTGTGTTTTTTAAAAAAAGTGTTATTTGACCTTGGGACACCTCCATATTAGAAACATGCTTAACACAGTGTACTTACTCAAATAATGTGATTTTGGCTCTGCTAGATGATTTTTTTGGAGGGTGCGGAAAGGAGCGTAAAGCAAGAACAACAGATTGTAGCTTTTAATTGCTGAGAGACAGCAAAGTCGAGGTTTAACGAGAGGTTAGTGTCTGAAGACTTTTCATTTACAGAAGAAAAAAAGTAATTTCTTAGGGAGATTGGCCTCATTGTTATTAATTTAATTCAGACTCTTTAAATGCTAGGTGGATAAAACAGGGTACAATTATATGTAGCTCAGGTATGTGTCTCAGATACCAGTTTATTATAAGAATAAACGATATGATATGTCACAGAATACTGAGCTGTCCTTTTCAGATGCATTTTGAGGTCAGAATTAGCATTTGACACTACTTCAGCATTCTTAGCTATGCCCCTTGCATTCTCAAATTGTCACATAAGCTAAAATACATAATAAAAGTTGTTTGTAAGTGAGGGCTGCAGGAGGAGGTCTGGATAGGTTCATAACATTTTGGCTTGCTTGAATTAACTGAAAAGAACAATTTATTGAAGATTTATGTTTGTATGTCTGAAAAGACTTATTTAAGCCCTGTTTTTTCTTTGTCTTTATACAGGGCTTTCACACAGGTTCATAAAAGACAGCGTAATGAAACTTTACTGAACTTAGGATAGGTTAATATATTGCAAGCGTTTTTACATGAATTCTGAAATTTCTAGTTGCAACTAGGATAAATTGTTAGGGATTCCAAGTTAAATTCCATATTTGAGTTTTGCAAATAAAAATAAGGGTGTGAACATAAGAATGTGACTTTACAAACTCAGCTTGAATGTATGATGAGTTTGTCAGGGAGGTCCTAAATCCTGCATTTCCAACTGATATATAAAAAATACCTTGATAAAAAATCAGTGGAAACTAATCTTGTAGTGCAAGGAATAGGGCACTGCATTTCGCCCACTGTGTCACTCTTTCCATTTTAGGTTTGAAAAACAATCTCTGTCTAAATACTGCTGTACTGTCTGTTTCCTCACTGTGACCATTAAGTAAACAACCAGTGCTTTTGGGTGTGTCCAGGTTCTGCTGAGTAATACATTAGAATTAACCAGAGCAATTTCATTTCAAGTGGAAAAAAATCGTATTTAGTAAGTCCTACAAAAATAAGAAACATACTAGAGCAGTTGTTTGGCAGCAAGTGCTGCAGCAATGCTATTTTAAATGATTGTTAACTTGGCTGTTAAACTCATACAGCTCAGAAAATAAAAAGAGACATTCCACTTGTTTTGTGTGTTCAGGTGGGGTTTTTTAGAGATGGAGAGAGAGCACCTGTGTGGACACACACATGTCCATGGGTTAGTCTCTGAGTAGTAGAAGTGAGCATTAGCAAGCTCACATTTGTCTTGTCTTCTTTTTCTTAAGAGAACCCGCAGTGTTGTGGAAGGGCTGAAGTGGCATGAGATTAGCGTCATTGCCAAATGATGAGCTTATAATCACAGATTTTTCATGTATATGTGAGCACTTTATTTTCTTTGGTTCTGCCTGGTTTGTGCAACAGCATCATCCTTTGATAAGGCAGCGAGGTAACTGCAGCGCTCACTGACATGAGGCTGCTGCAAGTGCTTTGTGACCGTGGGCAGGGGAGTGAGGTCTAGTGTCTCCCACATCCATCAGCCACACAGCTTTCAGCTGGAGGCTGGAAGTGATGGATTAAACAGCTTCTGTGTGATTTATTCTGAGAAACCAGCTTTCCCTCACCTTCTCTGAAGAACTGCAAGGAGTTGGGGAAGATGCACCCATCCAGGGTGGCCAAAGTCCCCTCCTGCCCAGACAGGGCGCCTGTGGCTCTGGTTCTTGGTCACTGCTATGTGCCAAGCATTGAGTACTTCCTGCATGCAAGACTGTAGATTCAGATCCACTGTGCCACTGAAGCGGGTTTTGGGACCTAGCCTATCGGTTTTCCACTGTGTCCCATAGCCAGGACAAATATTTTCCTCAGCAAGTCATCATTATTTAAAGGGCCCTGGCTGGCCCCAGCTGCGTGGGAGGGGGATCATAGGGATACAAGAGCCTGAACAGGAATTTGCCATTCCAGGTAGCTGCTATGTATTCCTGCTGAGCTCTCCTGACTATTTTTTTCTACTACAGCAGCAAAATTTCCATCTACTAAGTCCTTTAATTATTTGCCCAACACAAAAACAGTGTACTTTATAATTTCTTGACTTTCACTAAGAAGTTTCTCAAAAAAACCCACTGCCCCTTGCCCTGAAGCCCCACTTGCCTGTGAATAGCTGGTGTGAAAATAAACGTTGCAAGTTTTAATTCTTGTGACAATTTTGGCAGTGGTTAAATGAGAAGTGTGTGATAAAGGTGAAAGAGGAACTGTAAGAGGAAAGAAGAAAGAGGAAAGAAGAATGCACAGTGTAGGGTTGATGCGGAGTTTGCATTGCCTGAAGTTCTCCTTGGCCTCCTCGGGGAATGGATTTCTTCTTTGGAGACTTCATCTTGCTTTAGTCATTCTTCATATTACTTTTTTTGTTTGATTTTTTGGAGTGAGATTACTTGTTAGTTCTTGAATTTTTTTTTTTTTAACATAAGGACTTTTGTTGGTGGAAATAGTATGGCTTTTAGAGTGTGGGTACTGCAAAGGGCTTATTTTCCTGCTTTTCAAAGGATTTAAGAACCAGTTAATTGCACATGAAATTTTTTGCTCAAATGAATACTTGGGCAGGTATTATCTATCAAGCAACGCACAAAGTTCTATACACATAGTTGACTGCCCTGTGATAGTGCTGTGGTACTTTGGGTTAATGTTGAGGGTTTAATTTAAGTCAGCAACAGTAGGAGAAATCCACAAACTCAGCAGTGCTTCCAGTTAAAGTTACTGTATGTCTGAGGTCACATTGCAAAAGCCACCAAACCACAAGTGACATGAATGACCGACCTTCATTTGCTTCCTCTAGAATATTTGGGGACGCTCTTTATGTTTAAGGGTCACTGTGTCTGAATTTTTAAACTACTGTGTGTTTTCTTTTAGCTTCCATATAGATTTCACAGGATGTTTGCCAGACTCAGATTCATTGTTTTGGCTTGATAGGTACTGAAGCCTGTTTCCTCTTTAGGGCTTAATAGCATTTGTAGAAGAGATCAAAAATTGGTAGATGTCTCAGGGCAAATCTATTAACTAAGCTACTTTTAGGTTTTGGGGGTTTTTTTGTTTGGGTTTTTTTGCTGGTTTGTTTTTTTCTTTTTTAAATTCAGAATTGTTAGATTTAGGTTAGGTGTTTAATTTAACAAAGATGCTCAGGCTAAACTGATTAACTATTTCATAGCACGTCCATCGTAAAAGGTACCCTTGGCTCCAAAGTTGAAAAAAAAATTTTAGGAGTAATTTTGGAAGTAAAGCATACATATCAAATGAATTCTGTAAATAATAAGCTTAAGCAAACAACTGCTGAGTTTAAAAATAGATTCACTGGAATGTTTGCCTGGAAATATTTTGTGTTGTTCAATTTATTGCATATTCATTAAAACTCAATATTAACTTCCGATTTTCTTTAATTAAAATAAGATTTCTGTGTATTTTCAAATTCTGAAAGTATTTATTTTTATTCCTGTTCACACCATCTTCCTAAAAATGCGAATTCCCATTGTATACTCATACACATGTATATGTATGGGCATCTAATTATGAAAAGATACACAAAGTGTTCTGGATGGAAAGTAGCAATTAAAAATTAATAATGTACATTCTTCCATGTACAAATGTATCCTAGATGGTGCCACAAGTGCTCAGGCAGCAAGAACAACTAGCCCTACTACAGGGCATACAGAAAAACTAAAGCGAAAACTTGCAGATCTTGGGTAAGCATTTTGTTATTTAAAATACTTTTTCTACTTCATTAAAAGGATTGAAAGTAAAATTTCAAAGATGTTTCCTGATGTTTTCTAATATTCTTATAGGGCTCCCTTGAGAAGGAGTTCAAACAAGGGCAAGAAGCGGAAAGAGAAAGAAGCTATTAGGGTGACCTGTGGCAGTAGGTATGGGTGAAAGATTGAGGATGCGAGAAATTATGTGCCAGAAACATTGAAAAAACCTAATCATCCTAGCAGATGGAATATTAACAGTCCCACTGACTTCATAAATAAGTGTTAAGCCTTGAGATAACATGATCTTACAAATCTAGATTCCTTGGCTCACACAAGACTAACATATAATCTAAAAATACTTGGAGGTTTATAATGTCATAGAATCATAGAATTTCTTAAGCTGGGAGTGACTCACAAGGATCACCAAGTCCAACTCGATCACTGCTGCTGTTGCATCCACTAATGGAATTTGCAGAAATAGATTTTCAGAGCAGCCCTGCAAGATGCACCCAGTCAGTTAGTAATATCCATGAACCAGAAACCTTGACATAATTCCACATATATTTTTTTTAAAGCCCCCTGAGCAAGGGTGGGCAGCAGCTGTTCACTGCAGCTTTGCAGCACCCACACTAGGAATGCTTTCAGAAGGGTTTTTTCCTTGAAGATGAACATCTTAAGTTGAAAAACAGGAAAAATGCTGACAGCATGTCACATCAACAATTTTCAGGCAAGGAATTGTGAATTCTTTGTGAGATCTGATGAGACCACATCACCAGCATCAGTACTCTGAATAAATAAATGGATGTTCACAAGGACGGGAGGCAATCTTCTCCACAAAAGCTAGTGGAGATTTTTAGTGGAGGCTTCTCCTTACATACTTATGAGTCTGACAAGATCATAGCATAATAGTTGGTTCCAGTATGAAAGACAAATTGAAATCAGGAGGCCTAAGCAAACTTAATATGTTCCGAAAGTCTAGAAAGGGCATAGCAAGTCAAAAACTCTGCACGTAAAACAATGCAAAAAACCTACATGATAAAAGAGTTATTGGAAGAAAGCACAGTTGGAATGGTATTCAAAAAAACAGTGTGGTGGAAAATCAGTATGTAGCCATTTGTGCAGTTCTACTGACAGTCTGATATATGGACACCCAGTGACAAGTACATTGTGTAGCTCCATAAAATCAGAAAAGCAAAAGAAACCTTCCTTATTCCCTCAGGCACACTGTACTGAAGTGCAGTGTTCTGCCTCAGCATACATTTGTACATTCGTATTCTGCAAATATCTGGCAGGATCTTCAGTGATCTTAGGCAGCAGTCATCACCTCTCTGCTGGTGTCAGAAATCCTGTCCCAGTGCGTATGCTCGCAGCATGACATGGAATCAGTGATACTCACTGCTGGGTTTCCCTAGTGACAGGGAGAGGTTTGTTAAAGCCAAATCTCTGCACTTCTTGTGGCTGTGAGGCAGCTAGTGCTCTTAGACATCATGCAGCATTTAGATACCAAGCCACAGGCTGGGGGAAATGAACGTATACCTGTTTGTAAAAACTTGAATGTGCATTATGCCAACACAGTATGTTTCAGATGTTTGTGAGATCCCATAGATGTCTTCTGTAGAGAGCAGATCTCAGCATAGAGAGCAATTGCTTATTAGTCCATGTTGATAAATCAGTCATTTGTGTTGTTTCTTAATATTTCTTTAATACAGTTCAATATCCCAATTACAGTTGCTAAAAGTAGAGTTTAATACTGCTTTCAAAGTTGAAATTCATGAACATTTGTAATTCTTATTCTGCCTCTGTAAACTGGAGTGTTACTATTTCAGCATAACTTTTTAAACAGCCGCTGTCACTTCTTTTATTAATAACTCCAAAGAATTTGCCTCAGAAGAAATGTGAGGATGTTTTCTCTACAAGTCGAAAGCTGTATAAGCTCTTTGAAAGAAGGAAGATGATGAAAAGACAGCATCTTGTTATAATTATGTCCATTACAACAACTGATTGATGTAGAATTAATCACATTGTCACATGAGTGTTGCATGCATTTTTTTTGCCATTTCCAGAAAGTAGCACTCAGGATGTGTAAATAAATCCCAAATTATTTCCTGAAACTACCACTAATGCTACAGATACAAAAAAATTCCTCATTTAAGTAAGGAGCATATATTTCCCTGACTGAAGTTAGGTGATTTGCACAACAGCATTTGAGTTTACTTTCTATATTCAAGCAAGATTAGAGGATGAGAGGGAAGTAAAGGACCGGGTCAGATACATCTATCTTTCTTTAAGTTGCTAAATGGAGTAGGATTCTCCTTCTGCTTCCATAGGTGGGGGTCTTTTGACAACCTCACTTTCATCCATACAGAAAAGAGGCTTCACAATCTATGTGGTCTAGTAATGATGTTAATAACGATTTAGAAGCTGTCCAGAAGGTGAATGTTAAGGGAGATTTACCTTAGCGCTGTTTACACATGGCTGCTAAGAGCAGTGGGATTTTAATGCTCTAGAAGAGTAATATTTATGTTGATGTAAATAATATGATTCTATGACATATGCATAAATTCCTGGAGGCAGACACTTTGCATAGTTATTTTTAATTTACATACCGTACTAATGATATATTTAGCAAATAAGATTTAGACATTTTTGTTTTTAACTGTTACCTTTGCCTTGATTACTGCAGTCTTTTCTTACTACAAAGAGAGAAGCTGATGAAGTCACATAGGTGTTTCTTTCATTTTTCTATATCAATATTTTTAATATCTGATTAATTTAAAAGCAAGATAATAGTACTTCATGTGTATTTAGCTCTTGTAACAAAGGAACATCTCCGTAGATGGATACAGATGCATCTGATTTATTCTGCCTGTGCTCAAAATCCAAGCCAGATCTTCACTGGGAACCAGGACCCGCTTGGGTCAGTGCTAAGTCAGTTGCTGTAATCAGGCTGAGATACCACTAGGGCTCAGAAATGCATGAACACAACATGTGGCTTCTTGACAGGAGCTGATCCTCATCCCAACGGTGGGAGTATGGGCTTTTTCAGCTGGCATCTGTCTCCATTTTCTGGGTGTATGTTGTCTTAAGAAAGCTTGAGTTAGAAAAAGAATCAAAAGAACACGCTTTTTTCTTTGCTGAAAGAGAGATTTCAGGCATGCCCCTACCAGCTGCATGCCACTCAGTTCTTTAGTCACAGTTACAAGCAATGTCACTCCTACAATTAACTGCCTCTGTGGCATTTTGTTTTCCCTTCTTTTATAATCTAATG
This sequence comes from Platysteira castanea, assembly GCA_013397175.1. Taxonomy (NCBI): domain Eukaryota; kingdom Metazoa; phylum Chordata; class Aves; order Passeriformes; genus Platysteira; species Platysteira castanea. Next base: position 747,792 of record VYXC01008621.1, on the reverse strand, counting down.
CATATTCCTGCTCCTTTCTCTTGAACAGGACTGTCAGAGAGATGCTGCAGAAATCAGCAAACACTAAATCTTTAGCAGAGCGATCCTCCTCTCTCCCACACTGTGTACCATTCACATGGTATGGAGAGAGCGGCAAGGGATCCAATTCTTCCAGCAACCTGCCGTCGCCTACCAGCTCAACCGAACCTTCCTCTGAAAATTTAAGCCCAGCTAAAAAAGGGTCAAAGGTAGAAAATAAAAACTACCTTATTCCCACTGTGTTGAGTAGCATAATTGGCTTTGTGATTCTGTAAAAAAGAACAGGCCAATATGTGACTACTACAATAAACAGTGCATGGTGTTCATTGTACGGTAACAGCTCATCCAAACAGAACATCTCTGTCGTTGTACCATTCCCCGTTCTACCTTTTTTACTCTGTCTTAATGTACATTATTTCAGTAAACTAACTGTGGTGTGCTGTACCGTAACAAAAGCAAGTGGTGCCAGTGGAAATTAGCATTTGGATCCACTGAACAAATGCTAGATTTGTGTATTCAGTTATAGATATTTTCTTCATTCTTCAGGACTGGTAGTGGGAATACCCATGTTCAAATGAGGTGTTTGCAAGTGAAGAAATGCTGTATGCCGTCAGTCATCTGCCTTTTTTCCCCCAGTAGTGAAATCTGTTTGTCATGCATGCTGGATGTTGGATTTAATTCTCTGTATGAAGATGCTTGAACTGTAAATATGAACTATTGCAATTTAATACATCTGTGTGATTCCTTTCTATGTGCATGAATGTTTCAGCATGATAACTCCTTAAATAACCCTGAGTTATATACTTAGCTTTTTCATGTTTATCTTCGCTTCTGGAAAACATTTCTTTGCCTATAACTTCTTATTACTTATAGCAGTTGATTTTTTGTACTGGTCTGGTAAAAAGAAGCAGGTACGGTTCTCAACTTTGTACAGGAATATCAATCAGAAATCTAATTTCTCTGTCTTCTACCACCAAATGCATGTTCATAATAGCAGTTTCCACAGGCACTTCTTACTTTTTTGATGCCAAAAGCTGGTGATACATTACTTCTGCTGTGCACTAAGCTGTGCAAGGTCATAGCTGTTCTTGTGTTACCTGGCAGCGAGAGCAACACAAGGCTTACAGCAGTCCCAAATCAGATTGATAGAGAAGACCACCAATGAAATCTCTGAAGAGTGAAGAGAAATTATTTGCTTACCTCTTTTCTTTTGGGGAAAAAAAAACCTTTAGACCCGTAAATCCTATTTGTGTATTTAAACAAACATTGTTTAAAAATAGTTTTCAAATGGGGGAAAAAGCACACCCTTTTAGATAGCATTAGATTGAGGTTGTGGGGACTATCCTAATTATTACCAGGCCTTGGCTATCTTGTGTTTTTCCTATAAAAAATTAAATTTTAAAAGCTTAAATTCATTGTAAAGCTGAAGGTTGCACAAAATAGAGGTGAAAGAAAAATCAGAGTACCTAAAAAAGAAAAATATGTTCTTCACACAACAGGAGGTAGAGCTGTTGAACTCCTGGCCTAAGAACGCTGTGTGGGCTAAGGAAGCAGTTAAGGAAGCTGCTCAGATTTTCTTCTCCTCTATAAAGAGCTGGGAAAAACAGAACAGGAATTCTAAACGTAGGTGAGAGAAAAATGATCACAAAAATATTCTTATGTTCTCTGTAAACTTCACAGGCTCTTAAATTAAGAGTTTCTATACTGCTATTCAGGCTCTCAAAGCACAGCATGATACCAATATTTAGTTGGATTTCTAGCAAAACTAAGAGGACCAACACTTGATATTTTTGGAAGTCTTCATGTTTTCAGGAAAGATGGGACAAGTATCTTGAGGGGAAGATAGAAAGATACCTTTTTTTGTGTTGTTTTTATTGTTTCACTTTCTAAAGTGAATGTCAAAGATTAATTGGATTTAAAACTCATTTGGATGTTAGAGTAGAGAGTAGAGGTCTCTGTATTGTCGTGTGTATATTCAAGTTAAGTGGAATATCATGGTGTCCTTAATCTTTTATATATTTTGGTTTTTTCATTTTTCTCCCTCTAGTGTGAAATACTTACTAATTTTTGTCTTATTCTAATGGTAATTTTGTTGTATTCCTGAAAAATATGTGCCTGCTTTTGCTATTATTTACTGTAAGATGTGAAGTCTCTCATTGCATTGTTAAGAAAAAACAGGGTTTGTTTTATGGTTATTAGTTCAGTAAATAACATTCAATATCCAAAGACATTTTTTGCTTTCAATTTCAGTTTTTTTCTAAAGGCATAGGCAAATAGGGAGGATCCTTTCACTTTTCAAGGAGATTATTTGGGACTCAGAAGTGGATTCACAGGATAGTCTCCTTGCTCTTTCAATAGGAGTTTTCACTTCTCTCTGTTCATTAATTCTCTGTCCTATTCTTTGTGCTACTGCCTGTGCTACACTTCGCCTAAGTGTTTGGAGGACAGTAAATGCTAGTGATTAACCTGCAGAAGCAGTAATTTAGCTCCAGGATGAGAGCCAGCATCTTAAGAGTCTGGAAATTGCTTTTAGACACCTTTGTTATTCATTGAGACATCAAGCTGGCAAAGGTACCTCATGAAATACGGAGTGGTAAAAGTACTGTGCATTCTATAAATAGTAACAGTGCAAGACATTAGGCTTCCTCGTGTGTTGTGATTGGTTTGGTCAATGATTGAAATCATTCCTGAGCTATGCCAACCTGGAAGACAGCAAATTTCCCTTTTAGATGCACCTAAGCAATAATTTATTCATTCTTACTCCTCTTTTTCTCCACAGAATTTCACATTCAATGATGATTTCAGTCCCAGCAGCACAAGTTCAGCTGATTTGAGTGGTTTAGGAGCAGAACCGAAAACACCAGGCTTCTCACACTCCTTAGCATTGTCATCAGATGAGGTATGCTGATGAAATTGTTTAATTTGGGAAGTAGTTGTTTTCTTTTTCCTATGGCATCTTGCTTGATTACTCAAATAATAAAGGAAAAGTTTTAGGCAGCAGGATTGGAGAAGAAAATCTTGGTTTCTAAATTAAGATTTCTCTTGTTCATATAATAATGACTTAAAATAATGCCCTGTGGTACTATCGTAGGGAAGTGGAATGCAGTTGGTGTCCTAAGAGATGCTGTATCCTCACACATGCCAGTAAATTTTTTCTAAATATGTACATATGGACATAGACATAGACATAGACATAGGCATAGACATAGATGTATACTAAACTAGGCCTGAGACAGTTTTGATTTACCAAACATACAGTACAGTTTGGTAAATATAGTTGAGATGTAAAGCACCTTCGCCTACCCCAGTTTTTACCCTGACAGAATGACCTGTACATGCAGTAATTGTGTGTTACTGTACCTGAATGTACGTGTATTGATTATAACGTGTATGTCTTAATCCACTTTGCATTCTATGTGCTTGCTGTGCACAGTGGATTTGAAGTCAATTACTTCAAACCAGAGTTTTTTCAAACAATGATGAAGTAAAAAGGCAGTCTTAACCCTGTAAATTGGTGGTGTATTTGAGCTGAATATAATGTATTGAAAATACTCTTCTTAAGATACTAGTTTTGTAACTTAGTTGTGGGTGAGGTTGCACAATTTGACAGTAGCTGACAGCACATCCTGTGGAGTCAGGAAACTTGTGCATTTGTTCTTTTACAAATACTCCATAAGAACGTCACATTTTTCATGTGAGATTTTAGCCAAGTTGTTTTTACTAGAGGGGAGGAACTTAAAGTATCTATACCTTCTGTACCTTTTGTTGTTGTTGTTTTTTTAATGATAGGTAGGTTTTGTATTACTGCCTGCATGGTTTACTTGGGTTTAAAGAATGAGAGCTGTTCTGTGCAACTCTATTTGCCAAACTGCAAGTCTACAAACCAAACCATTCTTACTGCAAGTAATTAAGGGCAAAAATTTATGACAAAAGGAGACTGCAGACGGGTCTGCATATGCTGTGAATTACTGAAAACAGCAAAGTCATCATTTGCACTTTATTTAGTGTTAGTACTGTCTTGATAATGCATTTCATTCTCTTACCATGTTTAATTCCCCTTATATTATGTATTTGATTGTGGCAATGTCCTGTTCTGAGTGGTATTGAATTAAAAGCTGGAAAATGCTTTCATTTTGCATGTTCAGCTCTCTACTTTATCACTTCTACAATACGAAGCCTGAGCAGGTCCATAAAAATGAATGTGTTTTCTCCATCCTCTGCTGTCTGCCAAATTGCTGCCTCTGGACAAGGCAGTGTGATCAGCAAGAGCTGCCCTGGAAACCTCCCCAGCCACCCTGGGTGGGGAGGAGGCCAGAGCTGCTCCTCAGCCTTCCACAGCACATTGTGGTGAGCACTCTGCCTCTCTGGCTTGCCTGGCAGCTCCATCAGCGTTTAAAGAAGATGAAAAATGAAAGGCTGGGGAGGGAGCCCAATTCTTGCAGTCAGTTCTCCTCTAATTAAGGAGCTTTTGCTCTTGGAAATTGAAGCCATCACAGAGGTTCCCGCTGGTTCTAGGGTGTCAAGATCAGGAACTCCAAAGGGGTTTCACTGATGCAGTGTCAGGTTTAGCTGCCAAATCATGTGTCTGCTGAGCTTTCAACATAACCTCTTTGCTTTTGGAAATAATTTTTTTTAAAGAAATTTTGTTGGTTTTGAGTAGCCGTATCTGTTTGCAAATCTTGGTGCTGCCGTTGCCTGAACTTGTACATGCTGTTACATGTTTGGTATTTTGTTTCTATAATGCTTTTCTTTCCCATTTCTTTGTTGCTCCCTCACTCAGAGCCTGGATATGATTGATGATGAGGTGAGATACTAGCGTGCTGTTGTGGTGAATCGCGTGACCGTCGCGTGGCGACGCACTGTCTCTTTTGCAGAGTCGCACTTCTTGTCTTGTGGTGTTGTGTGGCAAACTCCCTCGTTGGCACAGAACATGCAGTTGTCACTGCCTCCTCTTTCCTTGTCTTGAGTTGCCCTCTCCTTGTTGCTGAGAGTTTTCAAGGCCACAGCAAACTGCAGTTTTTGTGGTATGCTGGAAGCAGGAGGAGGGTCAGTGTCAAAGCAAATCTACCAGACCAGGCATCAGCTGTGCTGAGCTCCTGCTGGCAATAGAAGAAAAAGGTAGTGTCCAGCCCTGACAACTGGACAGCCAGAAGCTGAGACAGCTCCCAGCATCATCTACCCTAGTGCAAAAGCTGCTCTAACAGCTGCTGCAGCCCGTGGCAGCTGCTTTGCTGACCACAGCCAGGACAGAACAGCTTTTGTTTCAGGCCCCACTGGCACACCCGTGGGTGGAAAAAAGTGGCAGAGCAGGGACATGGGTCTGCTCCAGCAGTTGATGCCACACTTGCCCTTTTTAGTGGGATTTGTGCTCTCACCCATAGCAGCAAAACGTGATGAGAGCAGGGCCAGGGCTGTGGGATCACCGTGTGTTCCGTACCACTCCTCTATGTCATCTCATAGGTCTTCTTCCGTAGATAGTCTCACTGGCTGTTTCATATCATCACTTAGAACTCTAGAGTGGTTTTCTGAGGGTTTTATTTTCCCCTAATTTTTTTTTAATAGCTTAATCTGTGAATGAGCCCAGGAAGTGGAATGCACAATTCATTGCATCCTTTAGGAACCTGCTAATTTAAAAGAAAAAAATCTTGTGAGGGAATGGGAGCATATATGGTTTGAATTGTGCCACCCAGCCATTTCAGTCCCTGCTTGGGTTCAAAGGAATTCCAGTTCCTTTTCCTTCTGTGATTCTATAGATAAAAGATTTTTTGGGTACCTTGTACTCATTCTTAGGTGCCTAGTTAGATAGAGATGTAATACAGCAGTGTGAAATTGTTATTATTGTAGTGCAAAGATAGTCCAGGTACCTGTGCTCTGATGGTGGTGGTTTGTGCAGAAAAATGTTGTTACTCATCTGTGTTACCCTTTAATAATAGTGCAGCATATTTTTGTCACAGATCCTTGATGATGGACAGTCTCCTAAGCACAGTCAGTGTCAGAGTCGTGCTGTTCACGAGTGGAGTGTGCAGCAGGTTTCCCACTGGTTGATGAGCCTGAACCTTGAACAGTATGTTTCGGAATTCAGTGCCCAGAACATTAATGGGGAGCATCTCCTTCAGCTGGATGGCAGTAAGCTCAAGGTAATTAACTGGCTGGGCTTCAAGATTAATTATAGTATTTTTTGTCACTTTACATGATCTCAAAGGCAGTAAGAATTCATCCAGAAAGCAGTGAATCCTTGTGCATGGAGTCACGATAGACTAGAGTAATAAACAGAAAGTATAAAGCCGCAGCAACACTTTAGGAAAGTCCCATATGCACTTGGATTCAGAAGCTGCAGAAGTGCAAGGCAATTGCTTTGTGAAAATTCTTGGTGTATGTAATGTACCCATATTTGCATGTGCAAATCATAGTGTGTGAAGGTGGTATTTGCATGCACATATTTATCATACAACTCTGTTTTGTGAAAGGGTGATTTTGAGAAGATAGTAGATAGACATGTACCAGAAGTAGCAAGGGAATAATGGATTAGTGAGATATAGGAGGCTTAAGCTTTTAACAGTTGAACTATGTTAGAACTAAATACAGTTTTGATGTATAAAGTATGCATTGTTTCTTGTAGTAAAAATATGAGCCTACTTCAGTCAAAAATAATTACAGGAAGGAGTTTTAGGAAGCTCAGTAGATCTCAAAGTCCAAGTTTGGTGTTTCCCTTCTGAATTTTTTGATGACACTTCACTAACTATAGGGGTCTTAGAAGACTGCAAGTGAACTTTTGACTAAGGCATAGCAGTGAGAATTTGGAAGTCTCTTTCTATGTGGACTTAGATTATTTCAATAGAATAGTTTATTTGCCTATTTGATCAATGAAATCAACACTAATGGTGGCAATGAGGTCTCATTCTTTAATATTCTAGAAGTGGAAGGCATGAACTGTAGTACTTGCGCATCAGTAATGCATCTGAGTCTGTGTCAGATTTACCTGGTTGTTACAGTCTTCTATCTAAGAAGAATTATTACTAGAATATGAAAACAAAATGTCATAGATTAAACCATAAGAAATTCTTTTAAATTTTGTTTTCCCCACCTCAGGCTCTTGGTATGACATCTTCCCAGGACAGAGCAATCATTAAAAGAAAGCTAAAGGAAATGAAAGCGTCCTTGGAGAAGGCTCGCAAAGCTCAAGAGAAAATGGAAAAGCAAAGGGAAAAGCTTCGAAAGAAGGAACAAGAGCAACTGCAGAGGAGATCAAAGAAAACAGACAAGTGTTCGTCAGATGCAACAGAGGGCACTAATGAGCAGTGATAACCAGAAGTGCTGCTGTGTTTGGAAAGTGGAGGCGTGTCAAGGGAAGAGAAACTCATATCCACTCGGATGCCCCTTCGGCTTTCTTGTGTTCATCACCCAAGACTGTGTACAGAGAGACGGGGCTGTACATAGAATGACTAGGGAGATTTATATTGTGTAGTTTTCTTTCCTGCATATCCAGTTCATGCTCGTTGCTGTTGCCATGTGAAACAATCCCAGCCCCTCGGTTTGTTCTGTTCTTGTTGACAGCTAACAGATTTCATTTTTTGTGTGGTGGTGTTTCCTTCCAAACTACTCTCCTCTATTGAGCTCTGTGTGTTTGGTCACTTCAGTAACCAGCATGATGCCGAGGAGCATGTCCACTGCTTCACCTCTTCTGAATAGGATGGCCAGTCACTATGATTGGGGAACATTTCTTCAGCTGGGTAAAAGGAGTTGTGCTCTGTCTGATAAGATTTGACTTAACTTTATAACTGGAAGTTCAGCTTCTTTATGGTGTTTGGATACTCAATTCATTCTGCTGGAGTAAGTTTCATCTTGCGTCAGTACCTTTAAGCAACACTGCTCTGAAAACTGTTCAGTGACTTCTTATACACTGGAGATAAAGACAGGAGAGTTAATATTTCCGCCTGGGTAAAGGACAGGAGGGGAAACTCTTTCTGTTAACTGTACAATAGTTAATCCAGGAAGGAGGCAAAGCCTTAAATGGTTATGTGGGTTTACACAGAAATCTGAGGATAACATTTATCCTTTAGATATCTGAGCAAGGATGAATTTCTAACTAGAGCACAGCGTATAAGTCTGTATAAATTTTATTGTGCTCCCAGTGTGTAGGCAACTTCCTTATAGCACACTCCACTTTGTTTTTCATGTGTTTCATACAGGAAACTGGCTTCATTTTGTTTCAAGTTGTTTCTTTCCCAGGAAAAACACCACATCTTCAAATTCATTCTCCAATCAGTAAGCATTGGGAGAATAAGCTTTGTGCTGTGCTATTATGAAGCTGGTATTGAAAACAATTATCAAATTTGAGTCTGCTGTAGATTTTCAGTTTTTACAGAAGTGCACTTTAAGAAGAGGAAGATGAGTGATTCTGGTTAAAATTAAATTCAATACATTGCTGTTAAGGTCAGTGCTTCCATGGAGGTGATGGTTACTTAATCCAAAGCTCCCATGTTTAAACTGTTTTGATAGATATATTTTAAAACCTGAATTTTTGGGCTTTGGCTGTAGAATGTTTTGATGGCTTAGCAGTGGTCATACTTTAGGGATTTCTGGGGTGTATGAGGCCATGGATGAAGCCTTTTGTGTAGTTTTGACTGTGACAGAAGCAGTGTATGGTGTTACTGCCTCAACAGCAGTACTGAACTATGCAGTATTGCTTCAAGAGAATGGACAGACAACGGGCAGATCTCCACGAGGAGCTGCAGGCACGAGCTGACTGCTCTACAGTCAAAGCTAACTGGGCATGGTTCAGAAACATCGCTTCCCATTCATGCAGCCTGGAAGTCTTCATCTGGTTGTGCAAGCCCAGAAATTGTTCAAGATGGTGATGCAAAGTTAGAATCTTAAACTTAAAATGCACCAGCATAAAATTGAAAATTCCTCTGAAGAAAATGCATGGTTTTGTTTGGCTTGGCTTCTCTTCTGCTCTGTACTTTATGGCGTTCAGATTTGTGTCTGCAAAGTTCTCTGAAGCTCAGATTTTAAACATTTAGGGTGCACTGTTAATAGTTACATTTCTTTTGATCCTACTAATTTCTTTGACATGTAAAATGATCTGTAAACCGAGAGAGCCTAGTTCATTCAAAATTAATACACAACAGATCTACTTAGCATTAGCTTTATTTTGCCTTCCAAATCCAATTTCTACAAGTTTTTCATGTATATTTTATTCAGATCTAAAATTGAAATTGCCATACAAGATACTTGCTGATATTTCTAAAGGCTTGTGATACTTTTCTTGAGATAAATCACCAGCAGCAAAATACACCTGCTAACAAAAATTACACATTGCAGTAAATCCTTCTGTGTTCATTCGTAAGAGAAGAATTTTACAAATGTTTAACAACCTCATAAAACTAGCAGTCTTAGAGAAAAAGAAGTTACCTGGAAGAAACTGGAAATTTAATATTTTAAATACAACGTTGATAAATACATTAGTTGGCAATTTTCTTTTTAAATTATGTTTACACTGTAGTAATGTTTAAGTGGTTGTATATCATAATCTAAGGTGGTGTCCCTGTTTTGTGTTCTTTTTTTATTTAGAAATCTGAGCAGATTGCTTGGCATTATACATTGAGTTTTCATTCTTGCTTCTTAGAACAGTGCCTAGTTAATCTCTTTGTAAATCATGTTCTTACTTTACAGAATAACTAATTCAACTTAAGTCCTTAAGTATTCAGGGGATTTTTACTGCTTTGTGATAATGTTATTTTCTTATTCTCAGACTAAAAATATCAACAAAACCCTAACTTAAAAAAACCTAGTGGCTCACATTTAAATAAAAACTATTAAAATGCATTTTGATCAACATGTGAAAACTAAGGAAATGGAACAATGCCAAGAGTTTTGCTCTTCTTTCTGTGATAAAAGATTTATGTGATTCCTTTTACTACATATAGCAACTCAGTCTTGGGAGGTGCAGAAATGTCACTGGATAACAGATGTGAAGGACAGTTTGAAACTTTTCTTGCTGTTCTATAGGATCTTTAAAGTTGTGTTGCATTTTTTCCCCTTGTATTATGACTTATAAGAAACAAAAGATGGATGTCTCATCATTCTTAACTTAAACTTCTTGTAAACCAATGCTAAGCCAGACTAATGTGGGGCTTAATGTAACAAGAAGAAAGGAATTTTCTGTGCTACATGACTGGACAGCCTTTCTCACAGTTTGGCTCACCTGCTGGTGTAATGTTGCTTACGTTGTATATTTATTTGTGGAGCTAAAGCTGTTTTCATTAGGCTGACTTGGCTGGTCACCGTTGACCTGCTGTGCAGGCAGTGTGGTGTTTTCACACCTCAACACATGTGCTTGTGTCATTGTTACACCTGGGTGGCTGCAGCAGGCTGGGCCAAGTTATTTTCTCCCTGGTTAGGATGGTAGGCCAGTTCTGTAAACTCTAGTTCTGCTCGTTGCTGCAGTATTGCAAGTTACGAATATATAGAGCCTCTAAAAAGGTGAAGAGAGTTAGCAAAAAGTGGAAGTCTCAAAAGTCTCAAAAATAGAAAATGAAATATACGACACTGCAGGGTACTTTAGTCCTAGAAACCCTAGTGCTTCTACTGAGATTGTGAGGAGAGTGGTGGCTCCTCGTTCTGTTCAAATCAGCCAGACATACTGGCATTAATTGCTTCCAGCTTGTGTATTCCCATTTCTTCACGGGTGGGTTGCTGCACCCATGCAACTTCCTGTTAAAGCTCCCTTTTGGGTTTCAGTCTGCCCAAGAAAACCGGGGCCAGGGGGTGAGAAAGGAGCTGCACCCCTTCACTGCAATGCAGAGAGAGTTGCCCACTGTCTGCATTTCACCTGCTGCCCTCAGCAGGTCTGGTGGTGGTTGCTGCGAGTGGAGCCTGTTCAAGATCATGGGTTAGAATTATACAGCGGAACAGAAGCCAGTAATAAAAAGCTGAATGGAGTTAGGTGTCTGTATTTCAGTGTATACAAATACTTTTGTATTTTTTCAACTTCTTAAAATTTTTTTGCAATGGCATCTGTTTTGCCATGACTGTAGTCTGCTGCAGGAATACCACAAGAATTGAGCTTTTACTAGAATTACTGAGCAGCTTTCCTCTTAAACATGCGAACCCTCAGCTCTCACTGACATTCTGAGGTGCTTGACACTTGAGATCAGGGTTCCTCATACTTTATTTCTTCCATCCAAGCCTCCTGTCCTCCTGAGCTGCTACACCTTCACCTCCTGGCTCATGGACTGGTAAGAGGTGGGCAGTGTCACTTTTGAGAATTGTGTTCCACTCTTGGACGTAGTGCAGAATACTATTCTACAGTAGTACAGAAGAGGATCATCATTTAGTTGGGTGTCAGTATTCTAACAAGGAAATGCATTTTTTTGTGTTTTTGAGTCCAACTTTGATTTTTACTGGAGCACTTTCAGCAGTTCGTTTCTGAGCAGGGTGACAGGTGAAATCCGAGGAGACTTGCCCACTCTCCAGAGTGGAGTGTGGGTCATCTGCAGATGGCACAGTCCTTTTTGTTAACCTCCGCTATGGATTTTACTGGATTTTTTTCTGTATCTGTGAAACTGATTTTTTCAAAGCTGTAATATCTTAGTCATTACATTGAGCCCTCCAACCCCTCAATATAAAATGAGCTTTCTGTTACTAACCAGCTGTGCCAACTGGTACTTTTGCTTTTAGCATTAAGTGATGATTTAAACAATGCACATCTTACAGGAAGGTTTGGTGGTAGTGCCTTGGGCTGCCTGTTTCTTTGGGAAGTGTGGATTGTGTTAAGAACAAGCTGCAGCGCTTGTGAAACCTGCTGAGTTAGGCAGGTCTCTTCTTCCAGAGAGGTGAGGAGGGCTCACAGCTCACGAGATCAGATCCAACATGGGTAACCCAGGAGCCTGGGGGTCCTGCTGGGTTTCCAGTGAGAGCTTTGCCACTGCCACTGGTGGAAGTGGATTTGGGCCCTGTGCAGAAGTGTCTGAAGGAAGGGGGGATCTCAGGGCACCAGACGCAAGGAGTAACCAGCCCATTTGGAAGTGAAGAGTGCATAGTGAACATCTTCTGCCTCTGTACTTTCCCATGCACATTCACTGAACAACTGCTTTCCTATTTCCCAGTCACATTGCGACGGTATCTCACTGGTCACTGACAAGTGTTACACATATTGCTAGAAGACCAGGCAGCTAAAAGACTAAAATGCACTGTGCTTACTGTAAAAATTGGCTTCTTACATTGTTTCTTTTTATATGGTTAAAGAGATAGTTGTGCTTCAGATTTTTTCCTTTTTCTGTTCTTTTTTTAAAGAGGTCAAATGTATATGAAGTGCATGTTATCCTGAACCTTTTGTTTGTACATCTTGGTGTCTGATCACCTGCATGAAGGACACAGTAGTGCCATGTCTGAGCTTGTTCTCTTGTGCTTGGTTGATATGAACTTCTCTAGATTGTTGAGTTTTCCCCAAGATAACTTTGTTTAATATTTAGTTATTGGGAGACATCAAAAGAAAACATCATGGTGGCCCTTTGTTTTCTTACAGTTGAAATACAAACAACAAAGCCTCGTGGTTTGAAGTTAATTTGTTAGTGTAAATAAATTTCTTGCCAATGAGTATTATTGTTGTTAGACAACGAATGCAATAAAATGAGAAATCCTGAATCTTTATTAGAATTTGTAATGAGTCCTCACTTTTCTGCCTTTTTATTGGTCTTTCCAGAGGAAATAATAAATGGTGAAGATGACTGGACAGCTGCATGGGTCAGGCTAGAGGGTAAGGGGGTTATGTACCTTGCCCTGCTTGTTCTTTGCTTCCTTCTACTCAGCAAAAGATTATTCTAATCCCAGCTCTTGGCCAAATTGGCGTGATTCACAAGCCTCCAAGTGGGTCTCATTTATAGTCTGTAATTATGTAGAAATAAGTTTAAAAAAAAAAAAAAATTAAGGAAAAAAGTGATCTTTTTTTCTTCATATGCAGATGAAATGTAGCATGCATTCTTTTGCTGCAGGTTGATGTAAAAATAGGCTGCTTTCACATTGATACTGGTCAACGTGTGTTTAAAAGATCTGGATTGGTTTTGTTGTATAAAAACATTTTACATTCAAATGCAGGTTAGTTATAATGGTCATTTTATACATCCAAAGTACAGCAGTTCTTTTACTGAACATGTATAATATGTCTTTTATTTATTTGATTTTAGTAAAGCTTTAAGTTAATTGAAGCATTAAGAAAATCGAAGGGCACAGACTGTCCAATTTGTGTAGTCGTTTCAGTAGATTTACATCTGGCAGAATCTAGGCCAAATACTCTGCAGTTAATCTGTCTAACCCAGTTTGTGTTTCCCGTTGACTGAATCATAAATCTTACCTTCCACTAATACAGCCACCACTGCAAGAAACTAAAAAGAATCCTCAATTCATAAAATTATTATCTTAATTAAAATAGATATTCTAAGAGGCTCTGAGTCCACAACTGACATGTAAAATGTGTCTGCTCAGCAGCTTCCTAGGCCTGGAGCCATCTATACATATGTCTGTCTTGTTTGTGCAGGTTGTCTCAGATAGCTGCGGCTGGGTTTCGGAATGCCCAGAGCTGCTCCAGTCTCTGTGGCATGTTAAAGATGGTGGGTTATGCCCTCCTTGGGCTTGCAAGCGTGGCTTTTACGTGTGCATGTAACTTTGTAATTGGGAGGCCAGGCTTGAGCTGCATCTCCCACTACTGCTGTTCCTGCACTGAGGCTGCCAGGAGGTAGAAGCTGTTCCCCAGCATGGCTTTTGCTGCACAGCGCCTGCTCACTGGCTCTGTCCTGCCCAGCACCACCCTGCTCCAATTCCCACCTCTGTGCTGCAAGGCTGAGATACCTGTGGAGGAGGTTGGCAGTGGTTGGCTGGAGGAGGTTGGCTCCTCACCTCACGTCAAAGTTTTACTGTCAGTAACAGCAGATACCTATGATGTCTCTCTGAAATGCTGTAGGAAAAGATAACGCCCCTCGCTTGCCCATGGTTCAGTCTGCGGGCAGACTGACGGGAAGATCTTCAGCACAGGAGTAGTTTAGAACAAAAACTGCAACTGCACAGTGATGCAGTGGTAATCAACTCCACACCAACTGAAGTTAAACACAGAACGTGTGTGACCATGGCTCAGGGGAGTCACTGCAAAGCACCCTGAACTGGTCCCTTTGTGGTGAAAAACAGGTATTACTGATGCACTTCCTGCTGAAGGTGTGCAGGAGATGTTTCCCACTCTTAAGGAGAAAAAAAAGCTTTTCTAAACTCACTTTGAAAGACTAAATAAGAAACCACTCAAAGTGATGCCCTACTCTTTTCTTATAGGATTAAAACAAATTTATGAAACTGAAGTAATATTAGGAAATTGCTTTAAGGGGGAAAGGGAAATGAATGAGAGTGAAATAACATTTATTCTCCTTCCAGTTATTTTGGAAGCATTAGGGAAAGGCAACAGGAAGGTTTGGAAGAAAAACCCCTAGCACAGTCCCTGGGAAGGCCCAGGGGTCAGTGACAAGAATGCACAACACACTGGCAGTCAGCAATTCTCATTTACAAAGTCAGTTTTCTCATGGGGGAAAAAAACAACCAAACAACAAACCAGAAATCCAGCCAGCACAGATAGTTCAGTGTCTGACAGTTTAGTCATTTGCAATCTGAAATTGAACTTCAAGGTTACCCTGTGTTAACGACATGAGGTCCTCCCCATTACACAGATAAACTAATTTCTCACCTTCAGTTCCATTTCCTTTACTATCGCGTAAAAGTCACATTTTGGAGAGGAAGGCTAAAATGCATCTCCATTACTGTAGTTAACCTTTATTGGAACAGTCTTGTTGTTAGCAGGTCTAACAGAAACTAAGTGAGCTCCCAAGGAATTAAATCCTTTCCACTGCAGGAGGTCTTGCCCATGACGAGCTATAGATCACAGTAGAGAGCTCTGTGAAAGACTGTGCCAATGAGCAGCTTTCCCTCATAGATGGATGCCACTGAGCTTCCCTGCAGCACAGAGCCATTGTCAGTGTAGACACGTGTCACCACCGGCTCCTCCGAGAGGATGTTCTGGATGCGCAGGACCTGCCACAGGGAGAGGATGCATCTATTGAAATGGTCATAGGTGAAAATGCTCCACGGATAGGGGGAACAGAGCATGTTAACTTAAACAAACTAGTTAGGATGACCAGCTGCTGGTAATTGCAGCCATGCAGTTCCTGTGAGAGGGCCTTCAGCGAAGCATGGTCCATGAAAAATGATATTGGTTTTTTAAAAATTGTTGTGCAACATCTGTAAGCAAGTAAGGCAGTCATCCTCACCACTAGGAATGTGCACATTTTTTCCCAGCTTAAGAGTTAGTTAGTATCTTCTTATTTTCTCAGACAGACAGAGTAAACAACTGCCTAGTATCATAAATCTCTTGCTATTGAACATGGTAATTTTGAGAAGTGTCTTACAGGGAGCTTCAGACAAGGCTGAAAACAAATGGACCCCAGCCAGCTGCACTTGTGGCCACTATCCCCCAAATGCCAGTACCTCAGTGGTTTCATAGAAAGAAGAATTACACTGTCACCTACAGATGAACTACACTTGCACAGATTAATCATTCCTGTGCAATCGTTTCTGGTCATGCTTTGCACTCAGTCAATTATGTTTAGTTTGGCAAAGAGGTGCTGGCTCGATAATTAGTGCAGTTCATCAGAATCTGTGTGCATGGCCACAGCTGCACAGAAGGCAGCCTGAGGAGTCCCAAGTGACTGAGCCACTGGGTGGAAATTATTTAGTTGTTGCCCAAGGATCTGAATAGGTGTTTGTTAGTATGTATATGCTGTTCAGGCTCTAACTTGAGAGCAGAAGCCAGCTTGGTCTTTGCTTTAACAAAGGCACTTTGCGCAAGGCACTTTCTATGAAATGCAGTTAAGCTATATGGGGGTGATTTGAACAAAACACTTTTCCAGCACAGACATAGCTAAGAGACCAGTGATGTCTCCCAAAAGGCACCTCAGATCCAGGAAGATTTTCAGGATCATAGTAGAACAGCTTCATCCCATTGGGATGACATCCTGCCCAGATGTCTCCAGTGTGAGGGTCAATAGACAAGTTATCAACCAGAGTGTCCAGCTGCAGCGTCTGTCCAACACAGAGGAAAAACAAGAAGTTAAAGCTGTCAGAAATCCTGGAAGTAAACTATAACATAATCTATAGACTTGTACAAGACTCTCATCTGATATAACTTAGACTGATTTTTTTTCAAGAAATACTTTCCCCCCCACTTCTGTTTTTCTTTTCCCCTGGTATGCATCATCCCCACCTCTGTGCTGTGAGAAACATGCTTGCTGCTCTGAGCTTCCCCCATCAGCTTATTCCCACCTACACCTCTGTGGATGCCTTCAGTGCTTTGTGCTCTGACCCACACTGCCTGAGGCAGACTTCCACTACAGCTCAACAGCATGCCCAGGATTCCTCCCTAGTTGCTGGTGGGAGAGTGGAAGACCTGAAGCTCTGTAACGGGGCACACAGACACCCCTGCAAACCCACAGCAGGAGCCACCCACATCAGACCTTTACAGATGGTCATGCTGAAATCTCCAGCATTTGTGGGAACTATTCTGTCCAAAATCCACATTTGCCTCTTTTTTAGAGAACAGCAGCCCCTTACCTTCACATGGGTTAAACTCCAGTTAGCATGTTTTTCCATGACATAGACACTGTGATCCAATACATCTGCAACATAGATGTACCTTCAAAAGAGAGCAAAGCACTTCTTAATGTACATGAGTAAGCAGACACCATAACCAGACAGTTCCTCCTGTGCAAGCACACACACCAACAGACATTGCAAGCGGGCCACAGGACACTGAAGCCAACCTGCTGAGATGCCAGTGTAGCTTCACACTGTGCCAGTTCTTCCATTACAACACTGAAATAAGCCTTGGAGCCAGAAAGTCACAATTATGCCTTTTTTTTTTTAAAGGTCAGTCATACAGATGTAAAACTGTAGAGCATTCCCTGCTTGCAGAAACCCTGCCCCATTAATCCTTGCAAGCAAGACACACAAACTCCAGTGTCGGCTGGTTAAAATGCAGCAGCTGTTGACCTTGTTGCCTTTAAAGTAGCACACAATGCAGCAAACCTTGCTGCTAAACACCAAGACACAAAACTTCTGTGCTACAAATACTCTGTTTCACTTGTGTTGCACAGGCAGCACCTTGCCTTACAGCAACCAGTTTAGGCACCTGACCACAGAGGTACCACCTGTATAAATTAGGATCTGTGGATACTTCTGTGTGATCAAACAAAATCTAATGTAAGGAGAAACTTACTTTCTATCAGGTGAAATGTTAATTCCATTGGCTGAATAAAACCCAGATGCTACTTCTTTAACTTCTTTTGGACTGTAGTAAACAACATTTGACCAGGTTAGACCCAAGAACATTTCTAAGAACATCAAGAGGAAGTCAGAGAAGTAGTGGTCATTGGTAGCATAGAAGCTGTCTGGTCCCATGGCTACTATATCATTCACACTAAAAAAGAAATAAAGAGATGGAGAAATTAAAAAAAAAAATTAATGGGAGGTATGAAGGAGCATTGTCCATAATCCAATCAGGACATGGTCATCCAATACACATAAGGAGGCTGCAACTATAGATGTACTTCAAGTAGTCACCAATATATTTAGATCCTTTTTACTTCTATTTTCTATGAGCCAGGACTGTGCAGTGCTGAGACCTGAACAGAACCATAGGGCATCAGCTAGAGATCTGGCTACCTGTCTGTAAGTTCATGGAAATGATTATTTTTAAACTATTATTATTTTCTTTTTCATTACATTCAAGTAGGAAAGAGAGAACAAATAGGTGTAGAGACAACTTTATCAATCTGGCTGCTTATCTTACAATTATATTGCAGTAGGATAGACCAAAAAATTTTTGTATTAAAAAAGAAGAAAAACAGAAAAAGCTCAATGTATGTTTGTTTTAACAGTGTAGCAAATCAAGAGAATAAAATATCTGGAGCTTCATATCTGTAATGACCTGAGACTGGGTTACATGAAAGAAGAAGTGGATGCCAAGATAATTCACTGTCATCAATCATAGCAGTACTTAAGACTAATTTACTGATACAACTATTAAAAATCTAATTCAGAGAAGAGATTGGAGAACCACTGCTTTTGATTACACAGATAAGAAGTAATCAATAAGAGAAACAAGGATGCTGTTTAAAGAGGAAATATCTCATATTAATAATAGCCTAAGCCCAAAAATCATCCTACATTGGATTTCACCAGTGCAGGCTGATCTGGGGGAAGATGGTACTTGGGTCCAATACCTTGTCAGAAGGTCATGTTGAATGGTTTTCAGGTGTACAAGAGAATTGTCATCTTCTTCAAATTTAAACAATTCTACTGTGCTCTTCTGATGGGGATGGTTCACAACAAAGAGGTACACGGTGTCATCTTGAAAAGGAAGTGGAAACAGCTGAAATCTCTGCAAGTTTGTGTGGCTGAGCACCCCCAGCCCTGAGGCAGCCTCGAGTACAGAGCACATCCTGAGTTTGGTGCATTTGTCTCATGGCTCTGCAGAGGCAGAGGGACAAGTACCCATGTTCTGCAAGATGCCTCTGCAACCAGATCCAGATCTCCAGCTACTTTTCTCCCAGGCTGGCTCTACAGGGAACTGCTGTGTTAACTAGATTTTTGCTATTTCTTCCAAGGAAGAAAGAAATGACCACCTCATCCTTGTACCCAAGGCACTGGGTTTTTCAATCTGTGAAAGAGCCCCGGTCACCTGGAAGAAGGGTTTGTGGCCAAGGCAATTTGGGATCTTTGGTTTGTATACCACATCTCCTGGGAGAGCAGAAGAAGCATCCTTCTCCTGTACTCTGTGCAAGGCTGCAGCCCACCTGCCCAGCCCCTCTGGTAGGACCCTACATTAGCCACCACTGATTTTTCCAACACCTTCCCTTAAAGGGTGACTGTATGGGGATGCAGGTCAAGCTGCAGAAATTGTTCTCTTTGTATTTGCAGACTTCTATTTGCTCTGCTAAAATCCCCGGTGAAAGGACAGGGGAAAAGATACGTTATTGGTAATCAGAGCCTGACATAGGAGAATGTATCCTGGGGAAGAGAACCTGGCTTGGCCACAGAGTAACAGAGGTTTTGGTAATTTACAGAGATTTGATAATCTACTGTTTTGCCACAGAAGTTTCCATTCTGGGCACTACTAGTCGGTGAAGCGTGTATTGCCTCAAAATACTTGAACCCAGCGTGAGACATATGTGAACTGGTAAAATCAATTTTCTGTGGTTTTCAACTCTACCTTTTACCAGGTTTTCTTTCCTTTTAATAGACAGGCATCTCTCTGTTTCAGACAGACTGAAATTATGTGCAAGCATGTTTCCTTTAGCAGTTGAAATTTAGAAAAGAGCAAAACAGAGGTAAAAAACCCAAAACCTTTCTGTCTCCCAGCAAGAACAACCATTGGGATGCAGTGAAAGGCTGCAAAGGGATTTCTGATTGTGGTCTCTGGGCTGATATTTGCCACCACCTTGAGCTCTTTACCTCTGTCTACATAGGTGCTGATTCCATGAGGATTAAACGATGCCAGATCAAACCCTCGGCTGATTCTCAGTTCCACTGCTTTGGGATTGTCTTCATTCAAGTCCATCAAAAATATTTCACCTGGCTTATCTGGAGCAAAGCTCTTTATTCCTGGATATTTCAAGCCCTGTAGAATCAAAACATAAGAAAATAATTCCTGGATAAAAGGTATACAAGAGCATCACAGGGCTGCAAATTTGGAGCCTTGATCGGTCTTGCAAGCAGACATGAGGATGTCCTTCTGCTGCAGCCTGCTGAGCCGTGAGGGAGGTGGAGGGACTGGCCCTGCTCTCCCTGGCAGAGGGAGCAGGCTCTTTGTGTGGGGGCACAAAGAGCCATGCCCAAGGCACCATGGCCCCCACTGCAGCCACACCTCAGGTGCCTGCAAACTGGCACCCTGGGGACAAACTGGTTTCACAGCACCACTGACTGCATCACACGTGGTGAAGCCACAGGGAACAGCAGCAGTGCAACAGCTCGCAATTCCTGGCATAAATTTTGCGATGTTATCATTCCCTGGGTGTCCCTGGAGCACATAGATGAGAACATCAGGTTTTGTTTTATAAAATAATCGCCAGCCATCCTAATTGCAAAGAAAAGGTTGAAAACTATCTCCTAAAGGCTAAAAAAATCAGGGACAGCCAAATCAACACATAAAATTTGGTTGGTTTTTTTTTTAGGTTAGGGAATTAACACATCTTCTTAACACAGCAGAGGACTGACATTTCAACATTTCGCTGAAGCAGCATGAAAGAAAGCCAAAGTCATGTGGCCAGGTAAGTCAGTGCAATAGGATGCCTGCGTCAGAGCCACCAACGCCACTTCTGTGTCAAGAAGCATGCTTGCTCAAACAGAGGGGAACGACAGCTAAGCCAACACAAGACTGGGAAGTTCTTTGGAAGCCAGTCAGGCTCGCAGAAAAGAGCTCCTCCTGCTGTTTTCACCTATGGCTTCTGCAGATAAGGAAGCAGGCAAGCCCCAGCACGGGGGGGTGCCATGGGAACTTACAGAGCTGATGAAAGCCAGTCCATTGGGAAGTATATCGATGTCTTCTGAACCAGCTTCTGCAAAACAGAGATAAACAGGGGTTTTCAGGTGACATTAAGTATTTACCATTGAAAAAAACTCCTTTTTGGTACAATTCCAGCTCTCATGAATGCCCCTTTCTGATATGACTGCACACATGATGAAGTTTGGTGGAAAAGATCAGATTGCATTAAAAGTGGTAGCAGAAGACAGCACATCAGGTTAGGAAATAGTGCTGGGGTGTACCTCCTTTTGGGGCCCAGGGATGCCCCTGCAGTGGCTGGGCAGTCTCCCACCCAGCTCCATGTGCCTCCAGATGTTGTGAGATGAACCAGCAGGTGTGGGATCAATCACCAGCTCCTGAGGATGTATTCTGCAGCAAGCAATGAGCATGGTGATTTCCAGGGCAGGACCATACCCGTGACTCAGGCCTCAGGCTTGCATAAGGCAGCTGTGGGAACTGTGCACACTAATTCTCCTGACTGAGCTGGGACACTTCACAAAGATGGATTGCCTAATATTTAGTTAAAGCTCTCAAGTGACAGAGAACCTACCGTATCTATAACAGCTAAGGGCTTTTATAGTGAGACCTCACTTTCAACTGCAGGTAATCACTTCCAATATTGCCAGTTTGTGCAGCTCCTGCAATATTTTTCCCTGCTAAGAAAGGAAGATAAAGTAAAAATCCTTTAGTAAGAACACTGGAGCAATTTTAGGCTTTCATCAAGCACTCTCCAAAGAGCTTTCAGTCCAGTGCTGAAGCCCATTTGCCATCCCACATTTCCACTACTCCCCTAAGAAGCCTCCCCTCTCTTTTCCAAATCACCAACAAAAACAGCATTCCTCACAAGCCACTTTCCAGATGATGAGGGAAACCACTCAGGAGCATTTGCTTGAAGAAAATTCTTCTGCACGTTGTCTTTAACAGAGCCATCAACAAAAGGCTTTTCCACCCAGCTTGTCCCATGTCTCCACAACCCCTCCTGCTTTGCCATAACCACACGTGTGAGCCTGTGTGGATCACACTATCCCTTGCACCTCCACACCTCCTCCCAAAGAAGCATCTGCAAATTTGAGCTGGGTTTACTGTTTGCTTTTAAGTAACTCCTATTTATCCAAGCACTGATTTGGCTGGACTGTTATTTATCCTGGGATCACTGACAGCCTTTGTGGAGAGGAACCAGAGCACCAAATTCACCCATTCAGGAAAGTTCCTCCCCAGTTCAGCCCTGGGAAGATGCAGTGGCACAACTTCTCACTTCTGACCAGGGCCAGCTTCTCCTCAGCCTCAGCAAGCTCCTGCTCCACCCCATGTCACCAACGAGCAGAGAATCCCTGCCTTCTGAAGAGCAGAAGGTCTGAAGATGCATTTTGGGAGGAGTCAGCTGTTATCCCATCCCTGGGTTTTGGTTCTGAATTTTGACTAACTCAGGCAGGAGGTAACCTCTGCACTGATGTGTCCAGAGACACTTAGAGCCTGCATTTTCCAATTAAAGTTTTGAATTTGGGTGCTTTTTTCCTCAGCTCAGCTTACACTCTGGTTTAAGCCACAAATTCCTTTCCTTTGCCCCAGTCTCTCCAAGTCTGGGTTAATTTATAAAATGGGGTTAGTGGCAATTCTCCACTTCCCAGAATTGCTGTGAGGCTAATAGCATGAAGAAATGCTGAGAGGCTCAATTGCCATGGTGACATGAGCTGGACAGACAGCTTTACTGGCAGCGCACACTGGCGAGTGAATAAACAGAGATATAATCATTTATCGCTACTGAATCAGGGAGGCTGCCAAGCAGAAGGATGAGCAGGCTAATTGGGAGCAGATAATTAAAAACTGCAAGTTTCCAGTGGAAGGAGCACACTGAGCGCCCTGCACCAAACTGCTTCAAGAGAAACTGTCCAGCAAAGCACATTTTGGGCGCTCCACGACCAGGTCCTGGAATGTGCGGAAGCAATGAAGTGGTGTTGGAAGAGCAGCGGAATGCTGATTCAGCAGAGCCCTGCTGATCCAGCAGCCCCGAGGAGCTGCTGCAGACACCGAGCCGGCCCAGGGGAGCTCGGGGGCTCCCCTGCACGCCTTGTTTTGGGGGGCTCTGCGTTGCTGCTGCAGGCGCTCCGTGGGGCAGGAGAGTGGGGAACTGACTCCTTAGGCATCACGTACACGCACTATGTTGCTTAATTGTATCACTGAGCCCAGCTTGTCCATGGAATTATCTGAAGAGGGGGCATGTAAGAAAAATTAAAAGATACTGTGAAAAAATGCTGCCTACTCTAGAACTGTTGGCTTTTCATTGCTCTTTATTTTATCTTAGTATGCTGTATTCTGCAGGTGTATCTAACAAAAAAACCCCATCTGGATTTCATGTCCAAAAGTGTGACACTATTTTGCCTATATCCCACTATTTGTTCCAAGATGCAAGTATTTCTAGCAGCTTCTATAGTAGCTTCTTGAACTTCAAGAGTACAGGAGATATGGTTATTTTATTATAAACCAGTAACATGATTAAACACCAGTAAAACTCAGAAGCTACTGTTTATTCTACAAATTTAGCCCTTCCTACATATTTGTGAATGAGGCTTAGGAAAAGCTGCAATTTTTGTTTGTTCAGTGTTTGCATCTGTGCTTACATTGCACAATATTTGAAAAGCAGAATAGATTAAAGTCTTAACAAAATACAGAAAATATGAAACTGTGCAGAAAGAAAAAGGTCCACTAGAGAAGTCTTCCATTTACTGTTCGCTTCACTTACTTTAGATCCATCACTTATAACATAATTCATAGAGTATAACTGATGTCTGTTCTTCTGTGTACAGAATGGATAGTTTAAGATTATTTTGCTGCAGCTGATCCAGCTCTGGGACCTATGTCTCATTTAAGAGTTCAGAAGGACTGATTTAAACATTAAAATAAAGACAGATTGTTTATTCAGCTTTATCCTAGTGTTTTAAAGGAAAAAGGCCCAGCAGGCCAGGATGTCCATGTACAAAGACATCCTTACACAAAGTCACCCACATGTGCAACCTCACAGATCTGAGCACAGCAGAACCCTATGTCTGAATAGTACTACCTAGGCAGCATTTAAGCTTTAGGGCTCCTTGGTCACCCTGAGTGATATAAGCCCCCTAGCCACAGCAAATGAGTTTTAGAAGACATTTGAGTGAACTTGCCAACTTTTAAGTTTGCACAATCCTTTGTTACTTCTCTTTCTGCCACACTGGACCTGCTAAACTAATTTGGGGCATTTTAATTTTTCTAATGAGCAGCAAACTGCAGAGCAAAGACAAGGCAAGGTGCAGAGCTCTGTGTGAAGGGACAGTGTTAGAGAAGCCAGCAAGAAGCAGAAATGAAGCTCTGTAAATTGATCCACTGCCTCTAAGGAGAGACAGGTTCTCAGAAATCACCTAATCTGCATGTAAATGTCAGGCACAAATGCCAAGATACTGTTCAGAAAAGAAGGACAACTCTATTTGTCTTTTCCAGGTTACCTTCTTTCCTTAACAGAACTTTCATTTTGCAAAAAAGTCTTATAAAGATTGCAATAGTGATATGCTTTAAAAAATTACTCTGAAATTATTTTGTATTAATCACTATCAAATAGGCATTATTCATAGTCTTGCATAAGTAAATTACAGCTTAATCTAGAAGACCTGGAAATTTTTTTAAATGCAATTTTTTCTCTACCTATTTTCAAGCACAGGAGCTGTGCATATACTCATTCATGGCAGCAATTTGACTTTACAAAGATGTTTGAATCCTGACACAAGGAAGAAGGAAGATTTATGAAATCAACTCAGTGACTCAGCAAGCTCAAAGGCAAGGCTGTAAAAGCTCATCCAATGACTTTTTACACGTGAAAAATCCAGACAAATTTCAACATAATTTAAGACATTTCCAAAAATACTAAGGAGGGCAAAATCCTTAGCCATCAAGCCTGCATTAAGTTTACAACCTATTATTTAGGAGAAAGGGAGACACAAAAGAGCAGTCAATTTCAAAGCTATCCATTTTATGCGCTGGTTATCCTAAATAGAGAGAGAAAAATCAAGACAGAAATATTGCTGTGTGCTAAAAACATGGCCCAAAGTACAAAGTCAACATTTCAGCCACTCTGTTAAACCTCTCTGCAAACCAGACTAAGATGACAAACATGACCCCTTGCTCTTTGGAACCGCACAGCTGCATTGCGCAACGGCGCCGAGCTCCCGCCTGCCACTGGCACCACGCAGCACCAGCCAGCTCCTAAATATCCCCAAAATGTGGCACAGAGGAGGGACATCGTGGCTGGCATTTAGCAGCTACTTCTTTGCCATGTGCCTGTGGCCCTCTCCTACAGCTTCCACCCTTGCAGCACTTCCCATCTCCAAGATGTCACCAGCTGACAGCCACCTGTAGGAACTTGTCTGAAGAGCCAGCACACCCTCATCTAAAAGCCAAATCATTTCCTAAGTGGCTTAGCAAAGAAGAAGTGTTTGCAAGGTACTCAATTTCAAGAAAAGGAAAAGAAGCTAAATACCGAAGGCAAAAAGCATTATACCAAACTAGTTTTTCAGTACCGTTTTCTTCCCGCAGTTTTTCCCTATCTCCAAGTCCAAGTAGCAAATGGAAGTCAAATTAGCACTTTGTTTTTGGGATCAGGCTTGGAAGCTGGCTTTAAGAAGCCATTACAAAACAAGGCTGGACAAAAGCAATGCACTCAGTTATTTTAAGCACGTACCGATGCCTTTAATGAGCCGGCAGTTCGGGAGGCTCACTGGGGCTATTTCCCGTGAAGCATTGAGTCGGTTCCTGCAAGAGGAAAGAGCAGGGTTAAAGCACACAGCCACTTTTAAAACAGGTAACATTCCTAGTTTTCAGTTTTATTGTCTGCCCTATTGCAGCAACGAATCAGCCATAAAATACTGAATAAGCAAACTCCAGAACTGACAACAGCAACTGCTCTAAATCACTGGTTACACATGTCCAAGGATTAAGTGATTTTTCTACACTGAGTAACTTCAGAAACTTCATTTGGTTCATGAGCTTCAGCAACAAGCTTTCATGACTCACAGAAGCTCAGATGATAAAATAACATAACCACACTTTCTTCAGGTCTCAGACACCTAAATATAGTAGCATCCTGCAGTTAGGACCAACATTTCAGATGAGGAGAGGGCAATCTTCTACTGCAACCCACGGCCTATTTTTGGTGACCAGGCCACCAGCATTTGCACTTTCTTCATTTCTTAGTCTACATTCAAAGGTAACGATAGCACTGTTCCAAGGCAGGAGTACTCATTTCCTTCAACAAGCAGGACTTGGTAGTATGGTTTCCAGCAACTACCCTGTCCCCTTCTCTTCTCTCCTGGTACCCACCCCAAGCATTACCCTTAATCAGTGCTTGTTTCATTCATGAATGCCCACAAAATTCCACCTCTGACTCATACTTCACTGGACAAGCAGATACAGACAGGCACACACAAGTTCGTATTCCTCAATTTCCTCCGTTCCAAGCTGTTTGCAAATCTATATGAAAGACACCTCACAACCAGGACTGCTGTGTCTGACCATACTGGTCCGCAGTGCCACAAGAAAATATATTGCATTTCTATGTAAAAATGTTGAGCTAGTGTGCTAGAATATTTCTTTATTTTTTTTCCTGCCCAGAAGAAAGCATTTAACGTAAAGTAGTTACTCCTTTGCCTGACTATCATATGCATGTGTTGAGGCTATTGCTCCAGGCACAGGAAATTCTGAACGCAAAGATCCCATAGCAAAACCTTGCCATGTTTATGTTATAGTTTGAGGCATAAACATAAACTAAACAGTAGTATCAGTCAGTGATATGAAAAATATGTGATACAGTTGAGCACTGTATGGTATGTCAGTCCTGTGTTTTTTTAATCACTTAAATATGAATTGTAAATTGCTTCAATGCAGGATCATGGACATAAGTTGTTAACATGAGGCTGAAAGAAAAGAAGAAAAACAGTAAAAAGTGCAGAGGACAGCAAGGGAAAGGAGCCAAGTTAAACCCTCCCAAGCGCTCTCTCGCAGCACAGGAGTACTGACAGAGAACTACGCTGGCTCCCAGCCCACGAACAGCACAGGAGGGATATCAGCTGCCCCCTTGCCCACCAGCATCCTGGCACAGCCAAACCCACCAAGCACCCGAGGATGGCTCAGGGCAATCCTGCCTGAAGTTGCACTGCTGCCTGCTTAGGGCTTTTCCCTTCCCTATTTTCAAAAGCTTTTCCCAGGCAGGCTGCAAGCCACCCTTAGTCAAAAGCACAGCAGGAACTCAGCCAGCAGCCAGCAAGGGATGGTGATATCCCAACAGCATTCCCAGGGAAACACTTCATGGGCTGGAACGAGAGTAATTCAAAAGGACACTAGTCACAAGCCTGCAGCATATATGAAGCTTTTCCAAATTGTGTCAGTTTATCTAGCTCAGACAGCCGCAGCCACGCAGCCAGATGGCCTAGATTACTAACTGGCTGTACTAGGAACGGCCTGGAACATGGAGGACCTGCAATATGTGCGGGATGCAACTTCAAAGCAAGCAAGAGTGTTTGCTGCTTGGTGCAACTCCAGTGCACGGCACCTTTTCCCTCACAGTTTCTCTTTCCAGTTTCAGTCCTCCACCTGCTGTCCTACTTCATGGGACACAGACCACAGGCCTTCCCTTTCCTTCAGCAGGAACCTGTTGCATATTCAAAGACTCCTCTCTCTTTCAGTTTTCCTCATCTCTAGACTAACCAACCCTGAATCTTTTGGGATTTGGTTCTGGGTTTTTTTTTTACAAATTCAGAAGGAACTGCAGAAAGTCTTTGCTGGATTCCTGCCTTCTTGGTGGGGTATGAATAAAAGAGACCCTTGGCAAGAGCTAACACCACCCACAGTTTCTCCTCTCAAGACTTTGTTAAATTACTTTCAGAGTACTTTGTGACCTGAAGTTGTGTGTTTCCAAACTTGGCAACTGTCTTAAGACTGCTGGTACACTGCAGTTTGCAGAAACACAGCACACAGGAAATACCCATGAAGAGCTACAAAGACAGGGGGATCCTGTTTCTACACAGAGATTCTCCTTTACCAGATTCCTAATGTTTCACTTGTTCATTTGATTTGGAGGAGATGTGGGGTCCCCTGCTCTTCACAGCACTTTGAATGGCTCACCCCACTAAAGCCTGGGGGTATCTTCCAGTTCTGCTATCCAAGCTTATGCAACTCCAGGGCAGGAGGGCCCCGTTACCACCGTGGTTATCACCAATAACACTGGCGGGGGATTTAGTGCAACATGCAAACACTTCCATGCCAGGTACCAGGGTCCAGGCAGTAANTCACATCCACTCAATGCACAGGGTATTTCTGCTGCATAAATGCTCCCGAAGTTAGTTTATGCCGAAACAGGATGGAAAGGGCATCGCAGTGCCACTATTTTCCCTGGGGCAAAGCGGTTCCCTTGATAATGCAGACAGCNTTCTGGGGTTTTTTTTTACAAATTCAGAAGGAACTGCAGAAAGTCTTTGCTGGATT
Organism: Platysteira castanea; assembly: GCA_013397175.1. Lineage (NCBI taxonomy): Eukaryota > Metazoa > Chordata > Aves > Passeriformes > Platysteira > Platysteira castanea. Next base: position 719,657 of record VYXC01008621.1, on the reverse strand, counting down.
CCTGCCTTCTTGGTGGGGTATGAATAAAAGAGACCCTTGGCAAGAGCTAACACCACCCACAGTTTCTCCTCTCAAGACTTTGTTAAATTACTTTCAGAGTACTTTGTGACCTGAAGTTGTGTGTTTCCAAACTTGGCAACTGTCTTAAGACTGCTGGTACACTGCAGTTTGCAGAAACACAGCACACAGGAAATACCCATGAAGAGCTACAAAGACAGGGGGATCCTGTTTCTACACAGAGATTCTCCTTTACCAGATTCCTAATGTTTCACTTGTTCATTTGATTTGGAGGAGATGTGGGGTCCCCTGCTCTTCACAGCACTTTGAATGGCTCACCCCACTAAAGCCTGGGGGTATCTTCCAGTTCTGCTATCCAAGCTTATGCAACTCCAGGGCAGGAGGGCCCCATTACCACCGTGGTTATCACCAATAACACTGGCGGGGGATTTAGTGCAACATGCAAACACTTCCATGCCAGGTACCAGGGTCCAGGCAGTAAAGCTCTCCTTCTGTAATTAGCTACAATTACTATCTACCCAAAGTTCAGTTAGCTGGATGTCATTGCTTTGAAATCAGGCATTTGGAGCCCTTGTGAACGTAAGCAAAATTATAATGACTTAGTCACCTTCCAGTACAGTAATTCACTGTCACTTTTGTGACCTGAAAGGACCAGTTACACATTTTGGAGATTTCAGAAGCTGCTGTAACACCAGTGTTCACATTCATACCTCATTACATGAGGTGTATGATATGGAGCATGATATGGCTGGGTATTTCAGGTTACAGCAAGTGAGGTCACAGTTTAGGATCACAAAAGTCTGTGCTCCATCAGATGAAACCTGAGGTACATAGGGGCTACTGTTATCCAGAGGTCAGCTTTGGTAGAACATAACCCAAGTTTCTGGCAAACTGATTCGGGGTTACTGTTTGGCCAATTGGCAGGAGGTGAGGTAAATTCACAGACGGTGCTTTTGGCACACCCCTGTTACTTGCAGGCTGTGTAAAAACAGAGGTGCCCCCCCCTCCCCCCCCCCACC